>OY728132.1:21200000-21800000 GCA_963277665.1 Viscum album | reverse complement strand
CATTTATATTTTTCTTAATGTATCAAGATAATATAAATTTTTTATTTATTATTAAGTTTCCTCTTTATTGACCGAAAATTTCCATTTTAAACTGGAAAAAAAACTCTATCAATCAATTCAACCACACTGTGTTATTGATTAACATGAGGTTAATTATTTCATGTAATAGATTATTTTTTCATATTTTTACTAAATTATTATGGAAATATGTGAACGATTCATTAGTTTTGGGTATGTGACACAAGTTTTGAACAAAAATTCAACTCTTAAATAAAAAAGAAACACTTTTAATCATATAAAACACATAGTGTGTAAGATTTATATGTGATTAATTCTTATATATCAGAAATGAATTATAAAGTTTCATTCTAAAGTATGATGATAAAAAAATTGTGTTTTTTAGTTTTTAGTATGTGGCACATGTTTTCAAAAAAAATTCCCATTAAATCTACCTCTACTCCTTTTAATAACTGATTTTTTCCTTAATATTACCCTAATAATAGTTGCATCCCTATGCATTCTTATAACATGTCGAAAACATCTTAATATAGTATCAGATGTATTTTTATCAATTAAATCCACTTTAATTTTATTTTTGAACACATTATTTGGTAATCGTATCCATTTTAGTGTGTCCACATGTTCATCTTAACATTTTTAATTATCCTACACTTATTTTTTATTCAAGGTGTATTTTCAAATTCTAACAGTCATAACTATATAGAATAATTGGTCTAATAAAAATCCTATTAAATCTATTTTAATATTTCAAATAAATTTTATGATCACAAATCACTTCAGAATCCTTTCTCCATTTTATCTATCAATTTTGAATCATATAATAGAAAATTTGAATTGATATCTTCATCACGTTGAAGATATGATCCTAAATATAAAAAATGATCTAGTTTTTATATAATGTGGTCGGTAAATCTCTCATTCATAACATTATTGTAAAATCCTTTACTAAAATGGGTCTCAATATATAAGGTCTTATTCATTATAAAATGGAAATATTTTGATGGTAAAGTCTCTCTCTATAAGTCAAACTTAAAATAGTTATAAAATTAACTAAATAGTAAATATACAAACCAAATCTTCATGATATATATGACATAAAAAATAAAACCTGATAAGAAATAAACACTTCATCATGTTTAAAAACATTTTAAAAACATGTATGTTTCTCACTCATTCCTAAAAAAACCTAATTCAATTTCTAAATATGTGGAGTTTCAATGGTCTTGGAAGTACCAGAAAAATATAGATAAACAAAGGATTGGCAAATATTATTAATGGAAATTGAAATTATATTTAGAAATACCTCTTCAAGGATATTATTTTATGGATGAAATATAATATATTTCATAAATTTACTTATGTAATATCACCAATCGTTTTTATTAATTTGTTTTAGTCATTATAGGAAGCATTTATCAAAACAAGTAATTTGTTTTGACATATATTTTCATAGTAGAATATTATTATATATACCCTAATAATTATATAGTTTTATAAATCCATAGGATTATTATAAATATTGTTCATCCTTGTACCATGGTTTTGATGATAAATAAGAACTTTCTTATCATAAAAAAATTATTGTCAGAACAAAATTTAAAAAACAATAAATTTAAATTTATTTGAAAAATGTTGAATGTATTGTATTAAATATTCATTACAAACAACATGTGTGGTCTATTTGTATGATATCCAGGCATTTGATCCAGAAAATATATCTTAGAAGTATCCAAATTGATCACAATTAGAATAGAATTATTTTTATAAAAACAAAATTGAATAAGTAATGGAAAAATGAAAATATATTTTAAATTATTAGATTGTAAATTTTAACCCTATAATTATACATATTAAGAAGTTATTGTCATCTGTTATTTTATTTTCAAAAAAATGAGGCTAATGGGGTTTTATTAATAAAATTAATCATCATATATTGATAATTTTTATGCATAAGTGATATAATGAATAGTAAATCCAATTTTCTCTTCACAAGGTTTTTCCATTATATTAATGTTTTATATCTGTATATATTCCTTTTGAAAATATGAGTGTATTAAACTATAATTATCATAGTAAATCAATTATTGTAATATATATTATGAAAATATACCTCATTTATAGATTCATAACTAACGATATCTATTATTCATGATTGATAATTTCATTTATATTCTCAAGATGAATCTTCATGGAAATTGTATCTCATTACATTTGTTCTTCAAATTCAATATAGGCCATATTTTTATCTTGGAACATTGTATTATTATAATATTATGATATTAATAAATGTGGAAGTAAAAATTATGGGGTAAAGATACTCTTCAATGGACTATTCGATATATTAATTGATCTTCTAGATTTGTGTGATTCAACCTTTCTTTTCCACTTATATTTCTCCTAATGTGATAGCATACCAAGGGTTTGAAAATATTCATTTTTTAATGGTTTTTATATATAATAAATTTTATGGTAAATATATCATTATCATCATTTATCTTTATAATATTAAATAATCATGTTATGAAATTTTCAATAACATGTTTTATCTTCTGAATATCAAGATAATAATGGGGAACAAGTAGCTTAGAACTTAAATCATGGTGTATGTTAATCTACAATATCTTTTCATCTTATATAAGGTGTTTATTTTGTTGAATATATTCTTTTATATTTTATATTTCATGATAAAATAGATTAAAATTATAATCACTTTCACCCTATAAAATTTCAATACTAGAAAGGAATTAATATTTATTCGATTCACATTTAGAAAAAAATATTATGATAAAATATATTACCTCAGATAAAGTAGAACATTGAGTGGAATGGATAGTCTCAAAGATGAGGGGTTTGGATATTATTTTTTCGAATGTTTTTATGTTGTTTATTATCATTTATTCTTTTGAATAAATTGTTATTTCACAACAATCTCCCAACTAAATATTTATTTTAGAGAATATATTTAAGACTATATTTTTTTCATTCTCTCATAGATATCCCCCTTTATCTTTTATTTCCCAAAGTATTCTTGGGTTGAAACACCAAATCATTAACCTCTAATGTATCCATGTGGTTTTAATGCTTAAAATCCATTGAAAGTAGATTTTCATCAAGTATAATAGAAGAATATTATTATTTATAAATTGAAAAAAAATAAAGTGGGATAAGTTTTCATTTTTTATGTGATATTATTTTAATGTAAACCAAATTTATATTATGTTATTCTCAAACATGATTTTAATTATTTATTTTTTATTTCATCCTCTATTTGTCCCATTATATTTATATTATCAATATTCCATATCCCATGATAAATAATACAAGTGGCTTGATATTTTAAATCTCCATTCTTCATATAAATAAAAGAACCTAATTATGTTATTATTTAATGACATTCAAAAGTATTAATGGAGATTAAAAAACATACCTTTTTTATGTAAAGAAT
Organism: Viscum album; assembly: GCA_963277665.1. Taxonomy (NCBI): domain Eukaryota; kingdom Viridiplantae; phylum Streptophyta; class Magnoliopsida; order Santalales; family Viscaceae; genus Viscum; species Viscum album. Next base: position 21,796,534 of record OY728132.1, on the reverse strand, counting down.
ATCCCATCATTTCATTACAGTAGGGTTTCACTAGTATTGATACATATTGTTTATTTTTTTGTACACATTCTTTATTTTATAAATTTATTATTCTAAATCAATGTGATTAATAAATTTAAATTCAAATAAAATATTACCAATTAAAATTTACCATATATGATTCTTCCTCTCTACCATTAATGAAATCCTTCAAGGATTATTATTTTATAATGTGTTCATATATTACTGGTGGTTGGGGGTTTACATTCCCCATAGTATCCCTAAGATGATATTTCATAAGAATTGTTTGAAATTATCTATGATATTTTATCATGACCACTAATATGAATTTCATCCAACTATCATTGAATTTAAATGTACTATATAAGGGATAATGAGTCATAAATCAATATTTAATTACATTATTTTTTAGTAAAATAGATTAAGTATATCATAATGTTAACCTAACTTCATCACAAATTTGTTCCTTCTATGTGAGTACAACCCTATGTCATATATTTTTGTCAATAAACACATAAATTCAATTATTGACTTCAAAGTAACTAATGAAAATAGACTTTTGGGGTCAATAAGATGGCCACATTCATTCCATCCAACCTTGTATTTTGTCATTTGGTTCTTTCCTTGATAATTTTTACAAAGACTTCCATGTTACATTTCTCTTATATTTTTTTAACCATTTTTTATTCACCTTATAACATTTAATCAATGTTAATATTTCCAATATATTGTTACTAACCATTAGTTGCATCAGCAGGTGGTGAATTCATTATCTACACAAGTAGTAATAAATATAATTTAGATTACCTAAATATTGAAGTGAACTAGTAATATATTGACCCTAACCATTGTCTTGGAAATATATGATGTTCCACTAACCTTAGGTGGTATCCCCCAAATACCAAGGGTTAGAAATAAATACCAAGGGTCAAAAATAAATACCAAAGGCTTAGTTGATCATTGACGGATTAGTTTCCCTATAAACATACTTAACCTTTCAAGACAGTAGTAAAACAACAAAACTGAGGGTATATGATGCATGAAATTAAAACAATACAACTCACAAACCATAACATAAAAAACATATAGTAACATCAAGAAATAAAATACAACATTAAAACCAGTCCAAAAGATATCCCGATATAGTAATATCTATGTGAATCCTAATCATCTCCAAGCTCTAAAAATCATCCCCAAGAATATAGCATCATGATGTTGCACTGGAGAAATAAGAGAAATTTCCTTTTCCTTTATCATGGTAAACAAAATGTTCTTATGCACCAAGGTTCAAATGAAGGGGTGAGTATAAAACTTATTAGGATGTCCTAATAGACTACCCAATCCAAGTAACTTTGAACAAGAATAAGTTAGTTTAAAATATTATATACATATAAAATAGAAGAGATAAAAGCTAAATCTATTTACCAAATCAATTCAGTTCAATAAAACAGTATACCCATTAATCCCATCCAATTAGAATACCCAATTTCACATCATGAATGAATGAAAAAGAATGAAAAAACCATTTTTAGTCCTAAATCATGAGTGGAATATTTTCATCCAGTCAAGTCCTCACAAGGCTATGAATCCAAGGTACCTAGATGGATCTAAACCCTTATCTTAGTACAAAAAAGAATCTTCTAATGTAATATAAAGTCACCCCAATTAATTTTTATACTAGTGTCTCACACATATTCATTTAATAAAATAAATTAATCTTATAAAACACTTAACCAAAAATCATTCATGTGTTAAAACAAAACTAAAATAAAAAACCCCCTAACAAAAAATTGGTTTTTCATAAAAGAATATTCAACATCCAATGTTTCCAATTAATAAATCAAAAGGTTTTCTAGAAAGACATCACCTAATGTTTCATTTAAAAATCTAGGAAAATAATTTATGAAAAAAAATCCTTTTAACTCTAGAAAATTAGAGAAAATATAGAATCCTCCTACCTCAAAACAATTATTGTTTTAGAATTATCATGTGATAATATTGACAAATTTGGTTTTCTTATTCCTTTCCTTTGATTCATAAACCCTACACAATATAATACAATCAAACTAAACTCTATATTAAAGGGCTCCTACAAAATAACCTAATGTAGTTATTGAGTTCGAGAGAAATGATAGAGAAACTAATTAGAATCTAAGGATATTAGAATAATAAATTTATTGGTTCGGACATCATTCACGAGGTAAAGGAGCGATTCAAGGAATGAATCATAGAGATTACATATACACTAAAATTCAAATCACCTCAAATTTAAATTCATAAAACCTCATTCATTATATGAATAACATTTTATAGCATGAACATTCTCAGATAGAATATTGATTAATCTACCCATGAAACCCTTCATGCCCAAAATTAAATTCATAGTGTCATCACAAAAACCATTCACATCCTGAATACCCATGCTCAGCATGCACCTACTCTTACAATTATATTCCTTTATTAAATAAACTCTCATCTCTAATAACCTATATAAATTCAACTAAAGCACTCAAAATATAAAATAAATTGTGTAAACCAAGGACCAACCTCCAAACTAGTGTTCTACAGAACACAAAATATTTTAAAAAACACAATGTGCATAAAAACTAATCGAATATATTTGACTTGTTCATTTAAATATTATTATTTTCATCAAAGGATTAATTTATTTTGACACTCTGTCATGTACAAAAGTCTCTTCCTTGTGGTCCCCTCTCACATACAAGACATTTTCCACATTGGGGCTGTCGTGAAATGATTTTGTTGTACTTATTAAAGGTTCATCCTCAATGGAATAATTATTTTACCTTTTAATTAATTAGTGAACAAAAAAAATTGTCTAATTTGTGTTCTTAGGATCTAGGGAATAAAATAATTATATTTTTTATGATTCCATTATGAATGGTCCGTCCTTGTACCCTTCCTTACTGAAGTTCACTTTCATGAATCCCAATTAATCAATTTAAACTACAAACTTGTTATTAACCTAGTTATATCAGAAAAATTGAAATGTTGTATAATATAACTCACATATTTTTTGATGAGATAAAATTATTTATTATTCATGTAAATTAGATTTTTTTCCTTGGTACCAGATACATGAAATAGTTTCACTAGAAGAGTAACTTCACTAGTTTTCATCGTATGGAATTTATCCCGTTCCTTTTTATATAATTAGTAATTTTTGTTACTTAATAATTATAAGATAATATATGTACAAGTTCCATTATTAATATCTTTCAAAGACACTCTTAAATTGAATATAGATTTTAGAAAACTTATTAAAAATATTCTCTCAAAACCATCCTATAAACTATTGATTTTTTTATTTGATGTATTATTTCTTAATATTTATATATTTTTCAATAAGGTATATCTATATAAATTATTCCAGACCACATAGTCAGATATCTATAATAAATTTAACCACTAGGTGAACCATTATATAAAAATAATGATGTGGGGTGAACATATATAATTCAAATAATATGATATAAATTTCATTTTTTATAGTTGGAGACTTAACCAATACTATAACTATATGATATATAGATTTTGAAATTGAATCACAATATTGTTAATGTGTGTTGAACATTTTTAGGTAAAATTATACATAAATCCACAGATAATAAATCTGACATCAAAATTGCTTGTCATGTGATTGTTATCCATTTAATTTTAACTTAATAATTAATGTGATATTATTGATATTTGATAAATAAAATTATATAACCTTTACACTATTAATTAATCAATATAATCTCCAATAAAATTCAACACCCTTAAGGACCATTATTTTTTTATAGACATAGTATATGCAGATAATAGGTATAATGAGGAGAAGGATTTAGTCTAGGAGAACCCTATTAGTTGGAAGTAGAGGAGTTGGTAAGACCTAAATTGGTATGAGGTAATATATATATATATATATATATATATTCTTATATCATTTTTTGACAATAATTGGTACAATGAAATAATTTATTACACCCACCCTACACAAAGGGTGAGGTTATGTTTATTATTATTATAAAATATTGATTTTATTTTATAATATCTTATGTTTATTATAATTTTAGAAAGGTAAAACAATATTATGTTATCATTGGTATAGATTAGATTTATTTTATGTGATCTTGTGTTTACTATTATTATAAAAGGTTATGTTTTTCTAATCTGAAAATGGATCACGTGGTTCTCATTGGTGAGAAGTATAGATGAAATAGTTTGTGATGTATTTAGACTTATAAGAAATTGGATAATTTGATTCTTTCTATATCTGATGGAAATGAATGGAATTTCCCTAGTGTGGAATGATATTTTTTAGTATATTTTTAATGACTATTATAAGTCATAATATATGATAAAAATGAGTTTTTTATAAGAATATATTGATATGTCTCTCTTATTTTGATGTTACCATATTGTATAACACATGGGATGTTTGGATCATTAAGGATTAGAATATATTATCTATTATGGAGTGGTTTTATTAGTCATAGAGTATCACCATGGGTTTCCCTGTTATTATTTTATAAAAAGGAAAATGTTAGTTCATGTTTATTCATTTTAGATACAAGTAATATGAAAGATCCCATTGGTAATGCCTTGTGATTGATTAATTATAAAAATTGAATGCCCAAATAAGAATACCAAAAGTAAGATTCATAAAGAAGATGAAATATAATTCAAAAGGTACAAAAAAATAAGACCTTAACATAAATTTGTCACTTTAATTGATCATCAAATAGTACATTTTAAGAAAAATAAATATTTATAACTATAATAAATAAACACACGTTCAAAAAAATATATATATATTAAATTATAATTTTAAAAATAGGTGAAATACACATATTTATTTATATATATACATGTTTATGCATATATACACAAATATATACAAACAATTTTGTGTAGAATAACCATAATAATTAGTGATCGAATTAATCATGTTGCCAATATATGAATTAATATACACACATATTACATATATAGAAATCAGTGAATATATTTATAGCCTATTATGGGTAGTATAGACAAAAAACTCAAAACTCATAAAATATCAGTTGATAAATCATTAAATATAAGTTTTGAATAATGTATCTTCAGTTTTGATGGTCGATTCCTGAAAAATATTTCATAAAAGAAGCATCAATGTTTGGTTTCTATGAATGAATAAATGGTTATTAGGGATCGGTGTTACTGTTATGTTTCTTTTAAAAATAGGGGAAAGAGTTTTATGTGTGATAACAAAAAAACACTGATAAAATTGTCTTTTATCATCTCTAAAATGATAAGTGTTGATAAAGAAAATTTTAATCAATGTCAAATTTAGAACTAATGATAGAAACTTTATCAATGTTAATATTATCGCTGAAAAATTCAAGATACATAAGGGTATCCATGTGATATGTAATATTTTACCCTTATGTATTAGGAATATATTTTCTCTAAAGTTTTTTTGATACAACTCAATTTATCGGTGCTAAAGTTATCACTAATAAACACCTTTTAAATATTAAAATAAAAATGAAAAATATATTTAAAAACAAAATATTTAAAATAAATTTCTAATTAAAAATTGAAAAATAATAATTAGATAAATATTTAAACACCAAGAAAGTTCAGGACACCCACGAGCTTGGTCCAAAAAATTTATTAAAGAAAAAAAGAACAGAAAAACACAATAAAACATGCAGTATGAAAATCCCTGCCAAACCAGAAAGGTAGAAAAACAATTCCACCCTAGAAAGAGTCAAGAAAATTCTATATCAGAGTCATCATCATTAGTCTCCCACTCTGACTATGATTTTCATTTAGTAAAGAACATTGTGTACTTCTCCCTGATCTTCTCTTTCCCTAGAGTGATCTAGCAAGAAGACATATTAGAAACACTTCATCCATACCCTCATTTTGTAGCCCAATCATATCGTTTATGTCCTCTTAAATATCCCTCTATATGTATACCTTATCTCCAATATTTGGAAACCATCTGATTGGTCACCCCATCCTCAAACTCATCATGATTGCAAGAAACTATCAAATTTTATATCATATTTACTCTCTAAACAACCTCTGGAGGGTCAGCTAATGGGGTTATGTTTGGAGAAACATCAACATGTGAGTAATCTATAACTTTTTCCAACTGAGATGAAGCATTATATACTTGACCAACATCATCACAATGTTATTTAGGAACTCCAAAAATATTTTAAGTAGAGGCCTACAAATAATTAGTTCCCTCACCCCTTTCCTTGTATAATACAAGATGGATCACACGATGAGTAGATCCCATAGAAATCACCTATGTCCATTCAATCTGTACTACTGTAAGTGAATTTGAAAGAGGTAGATAATTTTTAGGAAAAATAAACTGGAATCCATCTACATCCACAAACATAGCCTTCCCATTCCTTTTTACAGGTTCAATTAAATCATGAATCATGTCAAGAACAACTTCTTATTGACTAAAAGAATCGTGAATAGACCGATCATCATCATCCTCATCAACAAAATCATCCCACTTATAAGATTAATTATATAGAGCCTCCTTTAAGCCAGGTTCCACATGACTAACCTGAACAGCTTCTTTTGAACCAATGTTTATTATTGGAACTTTTTCAATAGCTATAGATACCCACAATCTCTTCACGCATTTAGATCTCTCATCGGTATTGATTTTATCCCATTCACTAATTAAAGATGAAGGGTCTGAGTCATGTATATGACCACAGTGACCAAACCCATCTTCCACATTATTGAGATCATTAATCTCTCCTTCCTTATACACTTGTCTAGGAAAGTCTTTTTCATAAAGGTGGGAACCACCATCCATATGCAGGTCTCCCCTATCACCCATAGGATGTTGTTGTAGCACATTATCTTTGTCACTTCCTTTTGTGGATTCCTTTAAAAAATCCTCTGAATTTGTCAATTATATACACCTTCACCCCACATGCACTAGAAACTAGCCTTCTTCAACACCTATCATAGGCATACACAAAATTGTGACAACCCATGCAAAAATGAGGAAAGTTTTCAATGTAAATGGTTAAATCATACCTATATTCATCAATAGACAACTAAACTATTTTGATCTAAGGGGAGGTGAGATCAACCTATATAATCATTCAAGAAAAATGGCTATATCATCCCCTTTTTATTTCCCTATCCATCTTGATCAGAACACCTATGGTTGAGGAAACCTCCCATAAAATTTTCAAATGCCATAGAAACCAGCTGAGACGATACATCTTAACCCAAATCTAGGTTAGATAATTCTTTGATGTCATGGGATTAAATGAAGGATCTAAATCCTCAATCTGAAGGACCCTAGGTTTCAAATTCACAAGAACAAACTCTCGTGCTCTTGACATCATAACTACATTTGAGAAAACAACATGAATGAAACCCTTTCCTAGTGAGGTTAGTTTCCAACCATCGAAACCCCAAATGTCAATGAAACATTTCCTAATCTCAAAAAGGTTCTAGTGAGATTCTGAGGCTTGCAAAGAAATGTGATCAATAATTAAATGCTTACACACCATAATCATATCTACTATGATGCATTGTGTAGCTTCAACAAAGGCCATATCCCCCTTCATCAGGATTTTTTGGATTGCAAATTTTAAAGGACTCATACATTCCTTCAGAGGACCTATGTTTATGAGCAGTTGTTTAGTCATGTGAGGCCTCAGGAACAACTGAGGTAGAGGCTATATCAGTAATCAAGACACCAGGATTATCACACACCGCTTGAGCATAATTACAATTCCTAGCACCACCTGAATCATTAAAAGATGAGTGATCCAAACCCTTACCAATAACTGAGGGCACCATCAGAAGATTCATGCTCGGATTATCAATAGAAACCCTATGATTCATCTCCTTGCTTCCCTGGAGATCCTCACATGAAAATAGAATCGAAATCGTAGATCCCTCATGCACCGACATAGTACCCATCAAAACCTACCACGTGATACTCAATTCAAGATCATCATGGGATCGTCGATGTCATCATGGTCGCCAAGGTTGTTGAGGTCACTGACATAGCAGCCACCTTCTCATAAACATCTAAATAATAAATAATAAAATATAAATAAATAAATATTAAAAATCAAAATATTTAATTATAAAAATTATGAATATATTAAAAATTATAAAATTTAATATAAAAAATATGTATAAATAAAACTTACAAAAAATAACTTACAAAAATATTAAATGATTAAATATATAAAAATAATAATTTAAAAAAATATTAAAACTAAATAAATATTAAAACTGAATAAATAATATTAAATAATTCAATATTAAAAATTAAAAAAATTATTAAAAATATATTAAATAATAAATAAATGATTTTAAATAAATGAATTATATAAATATTAAAAATGAATATATATTAAAATAAAAATAAATAAATATTAAAAATTACTTTTAAATAAATATATTATAATGAATTACTAGTTATATAAAAATATATATATATATGTGGTTTTTCACAATATATTATTAATTATAAAATTTTAAAATTAAATGTTAAAAAATAAATAAAATTATATTATTTTAATATATTCAAAATTTCTAATATATAGATATATTATTATTATTAATTATAGATATGTTTATTTCATTGATTTTATTAAAAAATATAATTAAGGATTACATATACTTAAAAATATAAATATTTATTTAAATAAATATTTTTTTTGAAGTATATCATTAATTATATAAATGTTTAATTGTATTCCAAAATAATTGTTTTTTACTGAAAAAAATATCTTAAATATACACTACTTGAATATAAATATTTATAAATAGTTTTAGTATTATAAATATATAATTTCATAATTATAAGTTTAGAAAAAAATCTAAATATAAGTTCATTTTAAAATTTCATTTAAAGATTTGTTGTTTTGTTTTTTATGTAATGATTTACATATATAATCATCTTTATTCACATATATATATTTGTTCTCTCATGTGTGTGTCTAAAGAACACCAGTGTGTGGGGGCGTTTGTGTGTTGATGAACTCAACAAATACCTGTGTATATTCAACTATACATCATGTATATAATATTAATTTTATCTTAATTTCTATACAAAAATAAACTAAAATTAATTAATGATATCTGATAATTATTATATTAATTAATATTTATACAAGTATTAATAATCCCTAGCTATATAAATATATATAATATTATAATAATAAGTAATAAAAATATTAACAATTTTAAATTTTATTTAAATATTATTAGTTTTATTTTAAAAATATAATTAATTTTATAGATCAATAAATATTTTACACCAAATAAAAACATATAATTATATTTATAAATATTATAATTGTATTTTATTTAAATACAAACATATTTTCAATACATTTTACTAAATATAAATATTAAATATAATAACAATTATATTTTAAAACATATTATATTCTTTATTTTTTATATTTAAATTATACATATATATTATTGAAATGTATATGCATATATATATATATATATTTGTATATAATTACATTGATTACATTTGAATAACATTAATTATTGTTATTATACACAGATACACATAGATACATAAATAAAAATACATTTACAAACAAGAATATATATATATACACACACATACATACACATACATACAAGTATACATACACATACATGCACTTACATGCATGCACACACATACACAAACATACACATAAATACACATATATTCATTCACATACACTACTACAAAACATACATTTTACAATGTTATCCTTTATTAGTGTTAGAAAAAAGTTCTGATAAAGGTGACACTTATCAGCACTAAAAAACACTAATAAAGGGTGTCTTTTGACAGTAATGATAAAAGATACACGTTATCGGTGATTTTTTTAGGACTCATAAATCATAAGTTTTATCAATGCTTTTATTTAGCACTGATAATGGGTACATTTTATCAGTGCTTTATTTTTATTGATGATAAAGGTTATCCTTTATCAGTGCTAAAAATGCTGATAAAGGTCATGAATTAAATGAAGTATTTAAAAAAATAAAAATTAAAAATGAGTATATTAAAAATATTATTAATAATGTTATTAAATAAATAATTTCTCATAAAAATAAATAAATTTAATATAAATATATATATATAAATAAATAATATTAATAAATAGTATATAATAAATATATAGATATGTACAATTAATAAAATTAAATAATTAAAAAAATTAAAACTAAAAATGAGTAAATTAAGTAAAATATTAAACATTTTATTAATTAAATAAATATTGATTAAAATGAATAAATTTAATATAAAAATATATAGATTATAAATATTAATAAATAAGATATGTTCAATATAGACTTGTAAAATGATTAAATTGTAATAATTAAATAAAAAATAAAAAAATGAATAAATTAAAAATTATTAAAAAACTTATTAATGAAAAAAATTATTAATGAATATGAATGAGTTTAATATATATATTATAAATAGTAATAAATAATATATATCAAATATAAATATAAAAAATGAATACAATTTATTAATTTAAAACATATTATTATCTAATTCATTTTGTATGGCTTTTATACATTATTATTCATTATTAAATTTAATATAGAAATATATTCATAAATATATTTCTATATATATATATCAATGTATATAATATTTCCTAAAATATGATTTATATAATAAAAATATTTATTCACTTACATTAAATAAGTTATATGTTTTGTGGTTTATGATTGAAAATTAATATTAAATAAACATGAAATTGCATCGAGTAATTGACATAATTTAATGTCCTTCGAGTTTTCAACATAGCATATATCAAAACTATGTTATATTTATTTCATATACATTTATGTAATTAATGCATTTTTATATACAACACATGCAGAAATATTTACGTAATTAGCGAAATCTTATATAGAAACACATACACCTAATATTTATCTAATTTATTAAAATTTTAGAAATCATTTTAGAATTTCATTATGAAATAATATATTTAATATATATTGTTTTTAATCAACAAAATTTATTTATTTATTTTTAATACTATTATAGTTAGGTATTATTTACTCATTTTTAATATTTTTTTGGAATTTAATCATTTCCATTATTTATTTATATTTATTAATTTTTTATGCTTTAATAATTTCAATATTTATTCATCTATGTTCCAATAAATATATTTATTCTTTTAATAATTTATATTTAATTAATAAAACTTATCTGTTTTAACAATATTTTTAATGTTTCTCATTTTTAATTATTCAATTTCACTCATTTATAACATATACTTGAATGTTAGATTATTATATTCAATAGTAATGTTAAAAATATATTTTTAATTAAATATTGATAATTAAATATATTTATAAATGTATACTTATTGTATTTATAAATTTATAATTTTATAATTATAAATAAATAAATATTTTAAAAAAAATGAATTTATATAATTGAAGATAAATAACTATGAATATTTAAATAATTATAAGATTATATTAAATTTATTTAAATAAGGAATATATTTATGATATTTATATTTATATTTATATTATTATGTATTTATTAAATATATATATATATATATATGATTATATAAATATATATAATGATATAAATTTATATATAATGCCAAAATTATTATAAATATATTTAAATAATAAATTTATTTACTATATTTAAATTTATATATATTTATTACATATATATAAATATATAATTATATATAATTATATATTTATATATAATTATATAAATATAATTATTATTATAAATAAATAAAATTAAATATTTTTACAATTATATTTATAATTATAAATAAAAAATATTTTTAAAAAATGTATGTTTATAATTATAAATATATATATATATATTAATAATTATAAAATTATTATAAAAAAATATAATTATATAAATAAAGTTACAAATTTTTTATTTATAATTTTTCTGTGCAATAGTTTTAACACAGATAAATATTCCTTTCATCATAGCTTCTTTAGCAGTGGTAAAGATCGCTTTATTAGCACATATTAATTTAGTGGTCATAAAAGTTATATTTTTCATCACTTTTTTGTAAAAACTGAAAAATGTCCCCTCAATCTTTTTTGAAAACCATAATTATTAATGTTTCAGTTGCAATATCTCAAGATTTCAATAGAACCCACCTATTGTCCATGCTCTTCCTTTAATCCAGGCTTGAATCAAGTCTCAAACGCATCCATGGATCGAATCCAATTCTCAAACGAATCAACTCACGAACGAATCCATGGATCGAACAAATCCAAAAATTCATGTGTGATGTCTCTACTTTATATTAGATGAATCAAATCTTGAATCCAAGGTATGTTATTTTCTCCTCCATACTCATTGATTGATTGTTTGGATTCTGTGTAAGGTGATTTTGACAATATAATATCCAAAAACCAATCGATTTTGGATTTTCACTATTTTCATTTCTTTTTGCATTATTTTTTTCAGTATCTCTTGATATTCATAAACTTTTTCCACTCTGGTTTCATTGCTACTTTCCCACTCGTCATTGCTAATGGTTTTTCAACATCTATGATATCCTTAAGTAGGTGTATTTATGCTTTATCTATTCCCAAATTTGTTTCATGTTCTTAGGTTTTTGAAATTAGTTTCTCTAAAATTATAATTGTTATTTGGATTTAATTGGATTTGAATATACTAGTTCGTCAGTGTTTTTAAGGGACTATAATTTATTTCCAATTGGGTTCTTGTGGATTTGGTTTTGTTTTTGTTTTTTTATTATTGTCTTTGTGTCTGCCTATTAATTAAATGTATTGAATGTGTTTTTTCAGATGGTCCAATTTGTTTGAGTGTATGAAACATTGAACATTCCTTGAAGTGAAAATTGTATGTCTAATATGTGAGGAATGGTTTTGATGAAGCATCAGGTGATAGCCTCTTGGATAGGGATTCTGAGGATTGTTTATTGAAATAATCAGGTTCTTCTTCTACAATAAGGGTATTAACAGCTCCTTGTTCCCCTGTGTTAGCTAGTGGTGAGGATTACACACTTGATGTCTCTGTAGAATATATGTATAGTTGGGCATCCAAAAATATGTCCATATATTATTGTGCAATATTCTTTAATTACAAAGGGTTCGTAAGATTTTTGTGTTCTTTTTTCGATATGTCAAGATTTTCGGTGGATCCCATTCCTTGAAAAGGCTTATTGTTTTTTTAGAAAGGGATTAAAAGTTAGTTATTCAACTAAATTCACCTATTGTGGGTGTTCTATTACTAAAACAATTCACCAGGGGATTGCCTATATGATTGAGTAGAGGCATCATTGTTTCTCTTCCTACAAAGTCGGTGGATGAAACTCAAAGGGAATTGATAAATTACATCACTACAAGGGTGAAATTGTTTTGAAGTAGAAGTGGTTTTGGGGATTTTTGGTGAGAAAAGGCAATTCAGGAAGATTGTGCATCAATGTATGGACATATTTTGTGTTTCCCCATTGTACAGATCTTCTTGAGAAACCTAAAGTGTATACTTGTCACCGCCAGCTAAAATGGGGGAACAAAGAAAGAATATAGAACATATATGGATAATTATATGACATTTCTATGACAATTCCTTCTAATTTCATCCAAAAAATCCCTATTTGATACTCCCAAATCCTCATAGTACCTTTTTTGTTGGTTTTCTTTAGTGGTTTGATGGATATCATTGGAATATTTTACAAATATTCAATGTAAAAAAACAAACCAATAGAGACAAACATTATCTAATACTTATTTTTTTATTTTCATTGAGATCATGAAGAAATTACTTCCTCAACAATGATGATTCACTCTGTTAATATGATAAGTAAAATGGTGAATTCCTACTACTTCTTTGGTTAATTTTTTCATTATTTTATCTACTATTTTTAAGTTAATTTCCATATAATTTTTATTTAATAATTATTATTTTTTATAGATCATTTAGGAAGTCATATATTTTCTTCAATCATTTGTATCCAAATACAAAGGGAGAGCATATTGCTTTTAGATGAGGCATTTCAGGCAACATGGGGTTTCCTCTTCCATCCAAATGGAAAATTTCTTTTTTTATGCCTTAGTACAGATGATTCAAATAAAAAAACACAACACATACCCAATAAAACACACTTCAATCTGATACATGGTCTCCCCTATATGATTAAAACTATAAATTTTAATTTATAATTTACATTTTAATTCAAAACACAAAACACATACTCAAAACTAAGAAAACCCATTCCCCATGATTCGAACTAAATTCACATATATCTGTATTTTAATGAATAAATTTATGAAGTTAAAATAACAACTTGGTCGGTTGGTTCTTTCTGAATATTTAAATAACATATTCTCTTGTACAAGCTTTCTGATCTTGTTATATTCACAGTAGAATCATTTTCCATATATGTAATTTATTGTTTCGTATTTATTTTTAATTTATTAATATTTTGTTTTTTTCCTAAAAATTATTCCAATGGGAAAAATACCCCCCTCAATCACTTTTTTGAATGAAGAAAGTGTTTCTATAAGGATGTCAATGAAAAGGGACTCAAATTGAGTTGCATTTATTTAAAGGAACTTGAAGGAATTAATGTTTTCAAGTGTCCTGTATACCATCACCGGGAAAGGTATACTTAGAAGATGGATCGCAAACTGCAATGTATGTGGGAAGGCCTATGAACTGCTAGCCCGCATTCCAATGGCCAGCGATCAAGGAAAATTGTGAACTATGTCGTCGAAGGAGATATATGTGGTAATATCATCCACGTACCACACTTCCAACTCATCAGTTTTTGAACGAAGTGAATGAGCAGGGTTTTTAAAACCACTATATTGAACAGAAGCCTCTGCAAACCACAGTTGACCGAGTCTTCAACAAGTCAGAATATTACCTCAATGGGACTCTGTAAATGGTGTCGTGTGCCCAATATATATGATCCCTATGATGCTTTATAAAAGAAGTAGAGTAGAATTACAAGGAAGATAAAATCTTGAGGGAGACTTAAAGGTTTCACTCTGGATTCCGTCTTGTTTCATCTACAAAGCATGAATCGTGAACTACTTCCTCCGCAGGTATAGCCAGCCATGAACCCTAGAATGGGGGAATTGAATAATAATAATAGAACCGCGAACCCAACTGGTAAACTCCAAACCAAATACTTCTCGTGGATGAATTTCCTAAGAATGGTAATCTCCCTAACCCTCTTTCAGTATAGTGCTTTGCGTAGCATACCACGACATGGATAGAACCCTACTCCGCGTACCCAATCAGTACGCAGATATAACCCAAAGCAGCACGGTGAGTCACATACCACTTTGGTACGTGGTTGGTGATACCCATGACATCATATCAAACCGGTATGCAGATGGAAATTTTCCCGCATACCACCACGGTAAACAGAGACTTCCCCATCCTGCATGAAAAACCAATATGCAGAACTGGTGTTTTGGGTATTGTTCCTTCTGATCCCATCCCCATCCCTCCATTACCATCCAGTACTCCATGATCCCTCAACTAACCAATCCTCCGACACTGGCCCAAATCCTCCTCCAAAGCCACCAGACCAATATAATCAGACCATCGGGCGCATCAGCACGCCCCCATTGAGTCTACATACCCACGGTAAGCAGAGTCACGAAGGCCCTCCTAATAAATTTTCGGGCTTCAGGAATGCCTGTAAGGCTAAATTCCCACAGTAAACTAGAGTCCAACCTTTGGATGCTGACGTGAACCTCCCTGTTCTTGGGATTAAGGGTGGTCACTTGCTTTTCCATCCAATGAGGAATAGTGATCAGTCAAAGGGGTTACATTCGCTCCCCCCCCCCATTGATGAGGACGAAACTCCTAACCTTCACAGAACATGCTACGGGGCCCTCCCACTGAGGTAAGTACCCAATATTCTGAGGTAGGGTTGTGTGACCTTCAATGTCATTTCACATTGAATGGTTCATTTCTCTGTGCCCTCGCCACCGTCCCCCCAACATCTTCTTCCATAGGCTCTCCCTCCCCCACCAACAGGGGATGAGGCATGTGCATTGTTGAATATTTCAAATCATCTTGTTTTTTCACACTGAGCATGGCTTATGTGGGATTAGAGGTTTGTGAGGATTTCATCATCAGCACACATTATGAATTATGAGAACTCTGATTCCGAATCAAATCAGGATATGTAGGATGCCTACCAGAAGGCCCGATATCAAAAAGGGTGCACACTCATTAAGGGTCCACCCAATCTTGATTATCACATGGTCAACACCCATGTGTAAGCCCCACACATTCTGAACTATGAGAACTCTGATTCCAAATCAAATCAGGATACATAGGATTCCTACAATCATGTGTGAGCTCAAAAAGGGTTCCCATCCATAAAGAGTCCACCCAATCATGATTATCAAATAGGAAGACCCATGCCTAAACCCCCCACATTATAAACTACGAGAACTCTGATTCCTGATCAAATTAGGATACATAGTACGCCTACCAGAAGGCTCGAGCACAAAAGGTTTCCCATCCATAAATGGTCCAGCCAATCATAATTATCAAATGGGAAGCCCCCATGCCTAAGCCCCACACATTTTGAACTATGAGAACTCTGATTCATGATCAAATCAGGATATATAGGACACCTACAGAAGGACCGATCTCAAAAAAGGGTTCCCATCCTTAAATTCTCTACCCAGTCATGATTATCAAATGGGCATCTCCCATGCATAAGCCCCACACATTAGGAACTATGAGAACTCTGGTTCCTGATCAAATCTGGATACGTAGGACACCCACCACTAGACACAAGCTCAAAAAGGGTTCCCATATATAAAAGTTCCACCCAATCATGATTATCAAATGGGAAACTCTCATGCATAATCCCCACACATTTTGAACTATATGAACTTTGATTACTGATCAAATATGGATATATAAGACACCTACCAAAAGGTTGGATCTCAAATGTGTGCCCATCCAAAAGGGTCCACCCAATCATGTTTATCGAATGGGAAGCTCCCAAGTGTAAGCCCCATACAATCCAAACTACTTGGTTTCTGATTCCTCGCCCAAGGATACATAGGAATCCCTCCTTGTTGGATCGATCCCAACATCAAGTCACACTTTGTCCCCCCTAGATGATGATAAAATCAATAGCACCTTATGATATGTCTAAGTTAGCATCACCTCTGTAGAATAATATGTATATGCATGTTTATGATGATCTTTCAAACCAAGGGTATCCCATGGACACACTCTTCAAGAATGAACTAGGTATTTGTGAACATATGAACATGACTTAAATTTATAAGAGAGTCCCTAAACATGCAACAATACTCCCTTGGAAGGGTGCGGATATCCTGACCTCCCATCCTCTCGACTAATGGAGTTCTTAAGTGTTATTGGCCAAATCATTAGCTGACTAGTACCTTCCTTTGGAAACAATCTCTGTGAATAATCTATACCAAGGCCGTTGGGAGTTCATGGCTCCATGAACAAACCCATTGGAGATAATATGAGGAAGTTATATCTAATAAGTACCAATTTCATGAGTGATTGACCCCCATACAATCAACCTCTAGGAACAAAAGTTCACCACAGGGTTAATTCAACCTTATTTAAAGGATAATGATGATGAACTGGTCGAGAAAAAGGATTGGAAAGTTTTACAAGAGCCCATCTTTATAGAAAAAAGGACAGGTGATGATCCTTGTCGTTCCATTTCTGCATCCCTCATAAACTCACCACATCGAAGGTGGTACAAAAATGGTGAACCCAACGTGAATCCTTAACCAAGGTGGTGGTTCTACCCACAAGGATAAAATACAAAAGGATACTGCATGTTATACCATTTTTTTCATCCCGGTATGCGCAAAACGCCCCACCTTGGAGGTAGAACAAAAATAGTAAACCCAACGTGAATCCTTAACTAAGGTGGCAGTTTCACCCAACTCAGGCCCCTTCGCCCTGCAATAAAAGAAAAGGGGAAGGGGGCAAGATGAATTGCCAAATATGCATATATTTAATGAATCCTACTTTGAAGAGGTTTTGGGGTCTTTATGTCATATACGTATTGCATATTCCAATAGAATGACCTTCGATCCAAATGATATCCTAATGACCCCTGCAGACATGCACATCAGCGATCCCGAAGGCTTTCTGGGCCTTATGGAAGATCATGACATTTTTGCCTACCCAGCGTCTTCAACGTTGGGTTTCCAATATGCTGATCAGGGAGTACCACCAAAATGGTATTCTCCTCACATTGGAGGCCTCAAGAAATCCCTCCAGTCTGCAAAGGTCTGCTAGCCACCTCTTTAGCTGATGATGGTACCTTAGAAAAAGGAGTCCCCAGTGGTCGTTGCAAACCATTTCAGAAGCTTGTGCCTAGAACACGACAATGACTACCTCCCTTACCTCAGGGAGGCAAATGAAGTAAAGGTAGATGACTTCATCTCAACTACATATGGCCCTACCCATGGTCCCTTGTGAGAGAGTGTCACCACCAACATCGGACGACCAGACCTCCTCCTACTAAGGAGGACCTTATTCTGATGGAACCTACCAAATTCTTGGAGACCCGGGCCCCCCGGGATTCCCGTCAAGGGAGGTGAATATATAATCAAGACCATGTTATCACCTTGGTTTTTGATGAGCAACACCTCTGTACTAACGCGGCTTCATTCAATGGGTATACATAGGACTCTAACCCCTCCAATCAAGCCCAACATAGAAATATGTTGGCACAATACGAGCACATGCACATTCCTGATAATGATCGTCAGTCCCACCATGCATGTAGAGCGACAAACTATAGGCAGATACAAATATTTGTCGAGCCGCAACAAGTTCACCATCAAAATAGGGAGGCACTCAGCTACACATAGGCACAAACACATGCTGACGCATTTCAATCCTACCATATAAATAGGTCAAAAACAGACTATACACAGGCACAAATACCTGTATATGCATATCAAGCCCGCCATCCAAAAAGGGATGCAACAAAATATGAACATATTCGAATTTTTTCAGATGCATACAAAGCCCGTGAGACAAATATAGCGGCAAAGGAGTGGATGAAAATACCCACTCGTGAATTTGAATACCACTAGTAAAATATAGTGGAAACCGAAGAAGAAAACTAGTGACAGACTCATTCCACTGTCCTAGAATAAGAGAACTGCCAGTATCTATTGGAAACTCGTGAAGGACTAAAGCATGCACAGACTCCTGATCCGACATCGAAATGGGACTTCATTTCTGTTCTATACAAAGATGTATCTCATCACATCCTATAAATTTTAGAAGACCATATGTTGATTTCAGACCATATCTTTCAGAAGTGCCAAGATATCATTGCATCAGTGGCAAAGGCAATAAATTGGTCCCACAACTCGATTTCCTCAAACAGAATGACTCACTCTCAAAATGAGTTAGTCACTCTGGAGCAGTTATGCATCCATGCCCCAGTCTAGAAGGGTCGATAGAAATATCATGTGGCATATGGACAACCGGATCGAGAAAAAATACTTATTCCAACTGGGGGATGCTGGTCCAATGTGGTGGCCGGTCCAGGGAATACATGTATCCCTGCAAAAACACAAGATGCTCATCGGCGTATCCTGACGATATCACGAGACCCAACAAGACTCGGACTTGTATATGAAGGCCATTACCAACAGCATATGGGCCATATTACCTACAAGAGAGCTTCCAAAAATGAAAAGTGCCCAAGGAAACCAGAAAATGAAGAGCGCATACAAGATCCTGCTCTTCTGGAAGAGGGGGTTCTCGACA
Organism: Viscum album; assembly: GCA_963277665.1. NCBI lineage: Eukaryota > Viridiplantae > Streptophyta > Magnoliopsida > Santalales > Viscaceae > Viscum > Viscum album. The sequence goes on along the minus strand of OY728132.1, from coordinate 21,776,715 downwards.
CGCTCAAAAACATATCAACAAAGGATCAAGAATATTCCATTCAATTGCCAAATTATGGAAGTGGCAATAGATATTGATAAGGTCATCCCCACAATTTCACTACTAGAATCTTTGAAGGTCCTCCACAGAGCACCCACAGGGACTTAATCCTTGGGTTAAGAATGATCTATCACAAGGGCCTATCTCTTGATGTGATTTGGGGTATCCCTCACATCGACCTAAAGATCAGATAGCAAGAAGGTCATCCCCTTACTGTCATCTAACCAGATGGTCCTCCCAAGGGTATAAGCTAGAGATATTCTTATCCCCGTTGTCATAAATCAAGTTATGATGGCAGTCCTCTCCATGATGACTGTCATTGTGAAGGCCCTCCCCGCAATGACAGTTACTCTGACGGTCCTCCCCACAATAATTCCAAGAATTGAGAAGGTCCTCCCCTCATTGTAGTACGTCCTGAAGGTCCTCCCCAATATGTATGCTCAGATTCGACATCCTGGCCCAGCCACTAGAAAAAAAATATTCCCCTTTCCCCCATGCATAGTTTATACATGTACAGGGATTCCATGAAAAGTCCTATAACGTGACAATAAAACTGTGAAATCCTTCAAGAGTTATGTGTGGATCAGTTCCCAATATTTTTAGATTCTTCACATGAATCTCAGTCATGAAAATTGAAAATATCATACTTCACTCTATGCATATGATTCAGACCCATGTGGAAGCACTAAGTAGGTCGCAGTTAATCATGGTCTGAATATTCTCAAGTTCTCAGGCACATCATTCCCATTTGTCACACTCCATACCTCTGGAATGCTTGGATCCACATAAACCTCCTCATCCATCTGGAATGAAATGCTAGTGTCCTAGATACACCTTCAATTGACTATTCACATCATTCCCTAGTGGCTCTGCATATGTTGCCCACAATATTGGCCATCAATCAAAGGAAAATCCATCCCCATGAGAGTCCTCTAACATCTCAGTATTCTCAATGGATTCCAATCCCCATGTCATCCCTCCTAATTCAACTCTCCCTTGGTACTATGGTTTACACATTCTATCATAACCCACGTCTAGGGAATTCCAAAACATCCTAATTGCAATTGACCTAAAACTTTTGAAGACCTTTGTGACAGAAAATCATTCTCACTGCACACTGTTAAACTGCAAGGCCAAAATCATACTAACCGCACAATGTTAAAATGCAAGGCCAAAATCATACTCATCTCACAACGTTAAACTACAAGTCCAAAGTCTTCATGACCACGCAACGTTAAACTGCATGGCCAAAATCCTCCCCACCGCACGACGTTAAACTCCAAGGCCAAAATCCTCCTCACCACACAACATTAAACTGCAAGGCCAAAATCATCCTCACTATATGACATTAAACTACAAGGCCAAAATCATCATCATCACAAGACATTAAACTACAAGGCCAAAATCATCCTCACCACACAACAATAAACTACAAGGCCAAAATATTTCTCACCACATGATGTTAAACTATAAGGCAAAAATTATCCTCACCGCATGATGTTAAACTAAAAGGCCAAAATCATCCTCACCGCATGACGTTAAACTACATAACAATGGTTTAAGCCTAAAATTTTCCTCTAATGTTAATTTTTCTACTCCTAAGCAATGAAAGAAAATCCTCATAGTCCCTTGTTTCTCACACTGAGCATATCTCACATGAGCTTAGGGATTTTAACTAGAGATACATAGTGACATTATGGAAAAATGGACTTGGAATTCGATCCTAAAAATACGACCCTAAAAGGAATGTCACTGTTCTCTCCCCAAAGAGGATATTAATTCCAAAGCCAATTGACGTTAAATGACTAGTTATCCTAAAGATGGAACGAATACCTCACTCTTCATATGAGTCAGATCTACATAAGGGACACAATTCCATGAGTAAATTGCATCCTAAATGCCCCTAATATGTCTGGATACACTCTTACCACATTCTGAACTCTATTCTTGGAGTGATCTTAAACCCCCTTAACCATCCCAGGACATCTGAGATTGAAGGTTGTTGTCCTACGGATAGCTTCAATTGAATATTCACATCATGCCCCGGTGGCTCTGCATATGTTTCCCACAAAAATGGCCATTAGTCAAAGGAAAATTTTTCCCCAGGAGAGTCCTCTCCTATCTCAGTACGCCCAATGGCTTCCAAGACCCATTACATCCCTCTTGATTCAAGGGACCTGAAGTTCATGGTTTACATTTTCTTCCTTTCACATATCCTAGATATATCAGAACATACCAACCCGGTTTGGAAAATTCATCCCTAAGAGAGTCCTCTCCTCTCTCAGTACGCCCAATGGCTTCCAAGACCCATTCCATCCCTCTTGATTTAAGGTCACTCAAGTTCATGGTTTACATTTTTATCCTTTCACATATCCTAGATATATCGGAACATACGGACTCAGTTCATCTCTAGTATCTTTTCAGGTTTCTAAAAAAATCTCATCTGATTGCGTGAATTTGATCTGCATGCAAAAGAAGAGTTCCCCCACTCATTTCTGGGGTTCCCCAAAGAAGTTCCGCTAAAAAGATTAATTTTGTGATTAGGAGAACCCCCAGTCAAAGGTCATGAACCGTATTCAAAAATTTCCCAATCTCTATAACACCGCTAGGACATCAGAGATGGAAGGTCAGTGTCCCACAGACACCTTTGCTAAACTATGCACATCATGCCCCGGTGGCTATGCATATGTCGCCCACAAAAACAACCGTCAATAAAAAATCATCTCGAGGAGAGTCATTTCCATCCCCCATAGGCTCAAATCACATTCACATCTTATCACACCTCTGGATTTGGAAAACTACTAGATGGTGGCTTCTTTACCTCCTTCTTTCCAAGATCCTCTAACATAAAAAAGAAAAGGAGGGCATCTTATTTGAATTGACCATTCACCAGCTCTCCCTCATGAAAGTAAGAAATGTGCGGGAATAATTTCCCACTCAAGGCTGATATGAATGTTCCTAATGTTCTCAGACAACACTACTCAAGCCATCCACCAATTGTGGCTCCCAAAATCAAGATAAATCCAAAATATAGAAAATCCCACTAGGCCTTTGAAAATAGAAGGTGTCCTAGGGACACCATTGGTTGACTATGAACATCATGCTTGGGTGGCTCTGCATATGTCGCCCACAAAAATGGTCGTCAATGAAAGGAAAATTCATCTCTATGAGAGTCCTTTCCTACCTATATATGCCTAAAGAGGGTATTGAGCATCATGCATGTCAAGAATACACAAATACATGGTTAAGAAAAATCCTTAATCCATGTCTGAAGGATATTAGAACTTTCTCGGCTAAAAGTCCCGAGTCAGGGCCATATCTCGTTATGTCTATTCAAAGTTGTTCAACCTAAAACATAAGTATTGTGTTTGATTGGTAGGACTGTGAACTGCCAGTAAAAAAATTCTTTATACTTTCTAGAGGAAAAATTGTCTGAAGCCACCTCTGGGTAAAATTCGAGTATCAATTCTCAAAAAAACATTGAACCATTAGAAAAGGCACAAATCTTGTTAGGATGGAAACCCACAAAGGGTTGCTTAAGAAAAACCCATTTTATTCCCACTAAGCCTATATAAAGTAGACTTAGGAAAAAGTTAGGATAATATTAAAAAAGACATAGAAGTTCATGAGGTGTTCCATAAAACCTTAGTAATAGTCGAACTAAGCTCACTAAGTCCCTTGTCTCAAGAATAAATTAGAGATCAAATAGATTATTTTAGTTTACTGGTTTCAATTCATGGTTTAAAAATAACACGTGATTGAAATAACATTGACATTAAGAGACGAAGAAGGAATGTTTAAAAGACAAATATGTTCCATTGGGTTAAGAAAAAATAGAGGAACATACCCAATTAAAAGTATCACTAGAGTATTAAAAAAATGAGGGGAGTACATGCCATAATTTGGGACATAAGTACAACAAGTCCTTGTTTTCCTTTTCCAAAAGGACGGTGAGTGATTACCACGGGCCATCGATGGTCTGTTCCAAAGAACATATTTCATCTGTTTCGGCTTTGACTATAAGATGCACCCACTATAGGACAGATTTAAGGTCCTACCCTTTCTTCAGGATGACTTCATAATTGGCATGAGAAGAGGCCAATTGCTCCTCCAACTTGGCTATGCAGGCTTCACACTCCTGCAGCTCCTCCTCTCGAGCCACCACCAAATCACAGTCATTCACCTCCTTGGTCATCCAATGATCAAATTCATCTGAAATATCTTGGATGTTTGCCACCTGGTCATGGGAATAATTAAACCTATCCATTTAGTCTTCTTATAAGGTGGGGTCTTCTTGGGAAATGAAGATTTGGTGAATAAATAAGTGAAGGTGATGATAATCAAAGCCACCAGAGCCCATATTAGTAAATAACCACTAAAAATTGTCACCCTCGTAGACGAAATTGTCCAGGGGTGTCTCGGTGGAAAGAAAACGTAACTGGCGCCATTCCTCTTTGAGCACTTTTGGGTGTCATGCCACAGCATCGACACTTCGATCCCCCCCTACTACCATGTTTTTTAAGCAGGAAGCATTTCTATAAGAGTGGGGAGAGACCTAAGGCTAGCCACCCAAGGCGGGAGTCTCTCTTTTCCCTCAAATGGCCCAGCAATTGGAGCTCGATACAGAGGTCTAATTGTGTCCTCTGGGATGATTGGTGATACTTAGTTGGTGATAGTCTCATTAAGATCTTGTGAAATATTTTTAGGAGGGGAGTAGTCGAAATTGATCCCCACTGAAATGGTTTTTACTGATGTAACTCCTCCCAAATTCTTTTGATGCCAGATCGAACACCTTCTTACCATGAGAACTGTAGTGGGAGGTGTATCCATCTTGTTTGTTGAAGGGATGAAAGTAGAAGGCATAAATGTTTCACTTCTCTCAATAAAAGGAATGTGTGGCATTGTTGTTGGGGGAACTAATGGGACAAAAAATAGTAAAGGTTTTTTGTACCAGTTGAACTGGTTCTTTCAGCATCCCTGTGGGGTAAAAATCCACCCATACTTGGGCATACTCTAGTGATTAGAAGGTGGGCCACATCATGTTAGGAATGATGATCTCTCTAGCAGCACCTTGATGCATCATCATAAGCAACAATTGGCAGAGAACCAAAGATTTATATTATCCCCTTATTCGAACAATCGGAAGCAACGTAGTCTGTTGAAGGCAAATAAAACTACCTAGAAAACTAGTAAAGGAGGTCTGAATCACAAATAACTACCTGATCTACATGAGTTGTGAGCATATCATCCCGAAGATTGATGAGGTATGAACATTCCTCCATGGAACCGCCCCTATAACCTCTCAATGATCCATGAGTACTAGGATATAGTGCGAATGAGAAGTGAGAAGCATCATTCAATAGCCCGATCGCATTGGTAACACTCAGGGTCCAGGGACAAACAACAAAAATGCTGAGAAGAGCCAGATGAAATCCATAATGGGGAACCCGTGCAATATGTCAATATACATAACAAGATAAGTGTTCTGTCATCCACCCATAAAATAATTCGAATGGTCTGCTGAGATGATGCATAGATCGGCCTTCCTGAAGCTATCCCAACAATTCATAAAACTAGGAGAATGTAGGAAGGGTCAAATTAATGGGTTGACCCTCCACTACCATGACCTCCATCATCAAGGTACATGCCTGAACCTCAGTGTATACATCGAGGAATGGAAAGATCCATCCAATAAAAAACATGGTGAAGAAACCTTCTAGCCTAAGAGTAGGTGAAATGTATGGCCAAAGCTCATATCACCATGTGGTATACCTCCCTACTTCATGGCTAGCACGGTCTGACCCTAGAGTTTTGTGAGACTGAAGGGTTGGGAGAGTTAGATTGCGGTGCTCCTTCAGCTTTGGATCGTTTGTCAACAAGAATAACTTTATCCATGCTTCAAATGGGATGAGGGAACATGACATGAGACGATGACCTAGTCATCCTGCTTCTATGACTAGTAATCTCTTTTTCAAAGGAGACATGTGACCAGTTTTATTACATGTGGCATGTTCTGGTAGAAACTCATCATACATCTCTCCGAGGATAGGGAGACCTTCATGCTGGTAGATGTCCCATAGAGTGATCCCCACCTCTCCATGCATTAGGTGAAAGGTGTTGGTGCTCGAACACCGATGTCTCAGAAATTCTTGAAGGATTTCATTGGGAGAGAAGATTGTAAAATGAGACACCCAGGAAGCCTGGTGAAATCCCCTCACCTCCAACTGGTCAGGGGACTCCAGACAAGTCAGATGCACCTAGAATGCTCATTCCCACTCATCGAAAAAACATCCTTCGGCTTGAAAATACCACTTGGTTCTCCTCCAAACACTATGATTTTATCGATATATGTGGATAATGGAAGGGTATTCTCAGACGTCTAGTCTTGGGAAACCATTGTGGCACCCACGATTACCCTAAGTCTATGCCGAACCTCACATTATAAAGACGTTTTCCTAAATTGGAGCAGCGATGACTTCTCTAATTGGGGTAATATTAGCATGATCATGATATTGTGGTGCCTCTAAGAGGAAGAAAGGGATATTAGGGTCTGGAAATGAAAAAGGTACGTCATCAGGAAGACCAAATCCAAAAATAGGAAACTGTATGGATAACGGGTAAGCTAAGAGATCTGGAATCAAGAAGACCATCAGAAAGATATCACGAGGAATGATGTTGGTTTGAATATGATCATCAATATTCCTCACCATGGTGGCCCTTGTCTTCGTTGATTTTATAGAAGCCTATGAATCAGCCATCGAAGCCTGCACAGGAAGATCCAGAAGCCAATGAGAAGACAGTACGATAAAAGATTGTTGGATAAAGGATATAAAAAGGGGCTAAAGGAATTAAGATACATTCGAAAAAATTTCTCCATATTGTTCCTAAAAATGATTCCTAAAAAGATAATTATGCGTACAACATGACATGTAGAAGATAATCCTCCTAAAAATATGGTACGTGAATGCAGTTCACCATGTACAACCATGGTACATGAAACAAAATTTCGAGGTGCAGGCCCATGAACCATTGGACGGTGAATATAATGGTCTTCAGAATAAATAAACCACAAACTTCGGCCTTAGTTAAGTTTGAATTCAAAATATGTGGATTAAAATTTAATTTTGTATTAATATTTTTTGAAGTTCAGTTATCTGATCCATGTTCGGTACGTGAACAAGGAAGTCGTGTAACGTTCCTCCATGCGGAATCCAGAATTTATGTTTTAAAATTCCATAGTCCCATTCGTAGAAAATAACATGTGGTATGAAGATAGGGAAATGTAGAGGAAATCTGTTCTCGGAACATACAGAGCGGTTCATGAATGGGGTTTTCACAAGGAGCACAGTACGTGGGAGTGAAGGATGCTGAGAAATTTGGAGTTCTTTTTTCTTAGAAAAATGGTAAAAGACAAATTACATGGGCCACCATATATATTTGTGTGGTCCCCTCCTACTGGGTCTATCGGTTCTAACGTGAACCAATTCCTGTTCAAGACTTCTTATAAATTGGAAAAATCCTCTTTTCATTCCAAATAGAGACCATTCCGATGGGGGGAATTTTTAGGGTCCTGAAAATTCTTCCATGGGGAAAAATACCCTCACAATAACTTTGTAAAATGAAGTAAGTTTTTCTAAAGTACTATAAAAGAAAATGGACTCAAATTGTGTTTCATTTCTTTGAAGTAACTTGAAGGAATTCAGTTTTTCAAGTGGCCTTTTTACCATCACCGACAAAGGTATGCAGAGAAGATGGATCACAAACTACCAGGTATGTGGGACTGTCCGCGAAGCAATGGCCAGCGAGCAGGGAAAACCATGAACCTTGTCCTCAAAGGTGTTGTACGCTAGAAGACAATATGTGTACCGAACCGCAAACTCATAAGTTCACAAACGAAGTGAACATTCGGTGTTCTGGGAACCATTAACGCGAACCGAATCCTCCGCAAACCCCAGTTGACTGAGTCTTCTGTAGGACAGAATATTACCTCAATGGGACTTCGCAAATGGTGTTATGTGCAAAATAGATACGATCCCTATGATGCTCTATAAAAGTAGCACAGTAGAATTATAGAGGGAGGTAGATGGATAGAGATAAGGATGGATGATGAAAGATTGAGGGAGACATAAAGGTTACATTACGGCTTCCGTCTTATTTCATCAGTGAAGCATGAACTGAGAACCGCTTCTTCTGCAGGTACAAGCGACGACGAACCATAAAATAGGGATATTGAATAATAATAATAGAACCGAGAAACCAAATGGTAAACCACGAACCAAATAATTATCGCTGATGAATTTCATGCGAATGTTAATCCCCCTAACCCTCCTTCTGTACGGTGCTCCGTGTAGCATACCAATATGTGGACAGAACCAGGCGCCACGTACCAAATAGGTATGTGGATATAACCCAAAGTGGTATTGTGATATTTGAACCACTTTGGTACGTGGTTGGAAATACCCATGAACATGTACCATACGGGTATGCGAATGCCCTTTTTTCCCGCATACCACCACGGTATGTGGAGAATTCCCTATCCCGCATGAAAAACCAGTACGCGGAATGGGGTGTTTTTGGATATTGTTCCTTCCAGTTCCAACCCCACCCCTCCATTATCACCTAGTCCTCCATGATACCTCCATTAACTAGTCCTCCGACACTAGGCCAAAGCCACCTCCATATCCACTAGAACCGTTTGATCATGCCATCGGGCGCAACACCGCGCCCCATTGAGTCTACATACCCACAGTAAGTGGATTCACAAAGGCCCTCCCAACAAAGGGGTGAACTTCAGGAATGTCTGTAAGGATACATTCCCAAGGTAACCTGGAGTCCAACCATGGGATGTTGACATGAACCTCTCTATTCTCGGGATTAAGGGTGATCAGTTACTTTTCCATTCAATGGGGAACAATGATCAGTCGAAGGGATTATGTTTTCACCTCCCCCCCCCCCTTTGATGAGAACAAAACTCCTCTCCTTCCCAGAACATGCTCCAGGGTCCTTCCACCGAGGTAAGTACCCAATATTCTGAGTTAGGGTCATGTGAACTTCAATTTAATTTCACATTGAAAGGTTCATTGATTCGTTCCCTCACCCACTGTCGCCCCAGCCTCTTCGGTTATAGGCTCTCCCTATCCCACCAATAAGGGAGAAGGCATGTGAATTGTTGAATCTTTTAAATCCTCTTTTTTATTACATCGAGAATGGATCAAGTCTGCTTAGAGGATTGTGAGGATTACAACATAAGTACACATTTTGAACTATGATAACTCTTATTCCTAATCAAATCAAGATATGTAGGACGCCTACCAGAAGGATCGGTCAAAAAAAGGGTTCTCATCCATAAAGGGTCCAACCAATCATGATTATCAAATGGGAAGCTCCCATGTGTAAGCCCCACACATTATGAACAATGAGAACTCTAATTCATGATCAAATCAGGATATATAGGACGCCTACCAGAAGGCCCGAGCTCAAAAAGGGTGTACATCCATAAAGGGTCCACCCAATCATTATTATCAAATGGGAAGCTCTAATGTGTAAGCCCAGACATTTTAAACAATGATAACTCTAGTTCCTGATCAAATCAGGATATGTAAGATGCCTACTAGAAGGTTCGACCTCAAAAAGGGTTACCATCTATAAAGGGTCAACCCAAACATGATTATCAAATGGGAAGCTCCCATACATAATCCCCACAAATTATGAACTATGAGAACTCTGATTCTGGATCAAATCAGGATATGTAAGATGCCTACCAGAAGGTTCAATATCAAAAATGGTGACCATCCATAATGGGTCCACCCAATCGTGATTATCAAATGGGGCTCTCCCATACTTAAGCACCTCACATTATGAACTATGAGAACTTTGATTCCGGATCAAATCAGGATACATAGGATGCCTACTAGAAGGCCCGATCTCAAAAGGGTGCCAATCCATAATGGGTCCACCCAATCATGAATATCAAATGGGTAGCTTCCATGCATAATCCCCACAAATTCTGAACTACATGAACTCTGATTCTTAGTCAAATCATGATTTGTAAGATTCCTACCAAAAGGCATGAGCTCAAAAGGGTACCCATCCAAAAGGTTCCACCCAATCATGTTTATTGAATGGGAAGCTCCCATGTGTAAGACCCATACAATCCGAACTAAATTGGTTCTAATTCATCTCCCGAGGATATGTACCAATCCCTCATTGTGGGCCTGATCCCAACATCAAGTCACCCTTCATCCCCCCTGGATGTTAATAAACTTTAGATCCGGTTATGATATGGTTACGTCAGCATCGCATCCATAACATCAAATGTATATGCATGCTTATGATGATCCTGCAAACCAAGGGTATCCCATAGACACACTCTTTAGGAGTGAACCAAGGATTCATGAACATATGAACATGACTTAAATCAGTAAGAGAGTCCCATAATAGGCAACAATCCTCCCCCAAAAGTGTGTGGTGAGCTTGACCTCCCATCCTTTCAACCAATGGTGCCCATAAGTGTTGCTGGACAAATCGGCAGCCAATGAGCGTCTTCTTTTGAATGAAGGTCCATGAATCGTGGATACTAGGGTAGTTGGGTGTTCTTGGCTCCATGAATAAACCCATTAAAGACTATCTGAGGAAGTTATATCTGATAAAGACAGATTTCGTGAGTGTTTGACCCCCACGCAATCACCCACAAGGACCAATAGTTCCCCACAGGGTTAATTCAACCTTCTTTAAAAGATAATGACGTGGAATGGGTCAAAACAAAGGAATGAAAAATTTTACGAGAGCTTGTATCTATGAAAAAATGGACAGGTGATGATTTTCATTATTCCATTTCTGCATCCCCTATAAAAGTGCCACCCCGGAGATAGAACACTTGTATTACTAAGAAAATAATTGTGTTATTATATAATTGGATTGTTTTCTTTGAGTTGGGGTGGTTGGTTTGATTCTACTCATGCTCATGAAAGATTAGGATTTGAGGCTGCAAATGAGATAAAGACAATAAGAAAATGAGTCAATATTCTATACAACTACTATGAAAAGGATAATTAATATTATTTATTTAATTAATTTTTTCATCATTTTATATATTATTTGAAAGGTAATTTCCATATAATTTTTATCTAATAATTAATTATTATTTTCTATAGGTCTTTTGTGAAGTCCTATTTTACGTTTAACTATCTGTAACAAGCCATATAAAAGAGAGCATGTTTCTTTATAATGGAATAATAAACCCCATGTTTCCTAAAATGTGAAGTCTTTGAGGAAGAATGAGGTTTCCTATTCCATCATAATGGAACATGTTCTCTCTTTTCTAGGTTTTTTAGATATTTTAAATAAAAATATATATCACATACCCAATCATCTATACCTTAATCTAATATACAGTGTTCTCAGTATAAAACAAACTATGTGTTTTTAGTTTATAATTTATATTTTTGTCTTAAACACACATCACATACTCAAAACTATGAAAATTAATTAATATGATTTTATACTTTATAGGAAAACCCATTAGTAATTTTTGAGGTATAGGAATCATCTGCACCTAAATCTGATGCACAATGTGCCTGGTATGACTCCAAAAGTATTTTTTATTTAAAATTGACATTAATTTAATCAAGAAGACATGTTTCACATTGAAAACAAATAAAACCCACTCATATTGTTTTGATAATTTAATAAAATTATTTATGAGTCATTATTATATGTGTAAGAATCAGTCTCAATTTAAACCAACACATGATGTGACCGATATGGCTCAAAGTGTGTATATCCATTTAAAAATGACATTTAATAAAATAATAGGTGACATAGTCAAAACTGAAAAAATAAATTAGTATTGTTTTTTATTATTTAAGAAAATGGTCCATAATTCATTTGGAACCTATAAGAATCATCCTCACCTCAACCTGATACATGGTGTGATTGATATGGCTCCATGCGTGTCTTTTTATTTAGAATTGACATTAATTTTAGTAAAAAAATGTGACATACTCAAAATCTATAAAATACATTCATAATTTTTTTATAATTTATGAAAATTATCCATATGTCATTTGGGTTGTTTCAGAATCATCTGCACTTCAGTTCAACACATGATGTGCCTGGTATGACTCAAAGTGTCCATTATGAGTTTAAAAGTGATATTTTTTTCAAAAGGTATCACCCAATTGAAGCTAAGAAAAAAACACTAAAATTGTTTTGATAATTTCTAAAAATGATTAAAAAATAATTTTTTATGTGTTTAAATAATTTTTATATCAAACGAACACACTATGTGACTGGTATGACTCAAAGAACATGTTTCAAGTTTAAAGAGAAATTTTAGTAAAAAAATAGAAGGGACACACTCAATCCAATAAAATGCATTTATATTTTTTTGTACATTATTAAAATGATCCAAAATACATTTGAGCAATGTATGAATGATATTCACATCAATCTGATGCACAATGTGACTGGTATGACTCAAATGGTCTTTTTATTTAAAATTGAAATTAGTTTTATTAAAAAATTCCAGTGACTAACTCAAACTTGAGAAAAAAATAATATTTTTTTAATACTTTAGTGAAATGATCCATATGTAATTTTGGATATTCAGAAATCATCCACACCTCAAAATCATATATGATGTGACTGGTAGGGCTCAAAGTGTTATTATCAGTTTAAATTTGGCATTTTATGTAAAAAGTGTCACTCATTGAATATAGAGAAAATGAGATCAGATTTTATTGATAATTTAGGAAAATTATTCATATGTTATTTTTGATGTGTAGGAATATATTTCATGTCAAACAAACATATGATGTGAATGGTATGAATTAATGTGCATTTTTTAGTTTAAATTGAAATTTTAGTAAAAACCTAATGTGGTATACTGAAAACCATGAAACAAATTCATATTATTTTGATACTTTTTTATAATGATCCATAAGTCATTTGGGATGAGTACAAATAATCCACAACTCAATAGGACTCATGGTTTTACCGGTATAAATATAAGTGTGTCTTTTTATTTAAAATTGACAGTAATTTACGTAAAAAAAGTGACGTACTCAAAACCGAGAAAATACATTCAGATGGTTTTGATACTTTATGAACATGATTCATAATTAATTTGGGACATATAATAATTATCCTCACTTCAATACAATACACAACATTCCTGATATGACTCAATCTGTTATCATTTTATAACTGAAATTTTAGTTAAAAATTTGTCACTCATTGAAAACTAAGAAAACGTGATCAGATTGTATTGATATTTCAGTAAAATAGTTTATAAGTCATTTATGAAATGTAAGAATTATTATCATATCAAAAAAAATCATTATTTGACTGGTATGACCCAATGTGTGTGTTTCTTGTTTAAAATGACATTTTAGTAAAAAAAACATGTGATGTACTCAATATTGACAAAATGCATTCGGAATGTTTTAATATTTTAGGAAAATTATTCATATGACATTTTTTATATATAAGAATCAATTTTACCTCAATATAATGCATTTTGTTACCGGTATGACTCCTAGTGTGCCTTTTTATTTACAATTGATATTAATTTTAGTAAAAAAGAAATTGATATACTTAAAATTGAGAAAACACATTTAGATTGTTTTTATTATAAAGAACCAAATTTAAAACATTAAATAATCTTGAGTTTTATTCAATATATTAATTTATTTCATATTTAAGATCTTTTCCATTTTATATTTTTATATAATTAGGCCATAACTATTACATAACTACTCAAATATTACAAACCAGACACTTTTACTCACTACACATTTTTCAAAAAAATAAAACACTTTAAAATAAAAAAAGATTTATTATTATTGATAAAAATATTCATAACATTAATATTTACTTCCTAATTTATCATAATAATCCCTTTAACCTATGAAAACATTTTAAAAACTTTTCAAGAGCACAAAAAAATCAGTAAGGGATATAAATAAAGAAATTGTTAGTCACGTGATAAAATAAAAATAAAATAAAATCATTTCATAAAAAAATTATTAACATGAATAGAAACATAATTGAGTTTCATTGGGTCATATTTATCATATCACTCTTACATTAACCCTTAAACATGGATTAATCATTCGGTCAACTTCTATCTCTGAAGTATCTAATGCATTGGAGAGTTATAATGGGGCACACCCGTCATATCTTGAGCTATAATGGGCACGATCCAGCATATCATGAGATATAATGGGGATCAACCCATAGTATATTGAGATATAATAGGATCAATACCATATAAAATATGTCTAGTAAACATATCATGAATAAAACACTAGATTACTCATTTCAACCTTTGAGAAAAACACATTAATATTTTCAAAATATCCTTATTTCATAAAAAATCCATTTTAAATAATAAAAAACATGCACATAATAATGAAATAATATTCATTAAAAATAACTAAAAAACATATAATAGAAACATCATAGTAATATAGCATCATGAAATTAGGAGAACCCAATCATTCCATATAAAAAAGAACAATCTTTTTGAATTTTGAAAAAGAGACTTTTAAAAGGATTTTAAAAGGAAAGTCCATTACATAGCACATGAAAAAGAACCATTTTAAAAACACATAAAAGAAACTAAAACATTTATAAACATTTAGATATATTCATAGAATCCATTTTTAATACATGTACATAAAATAGAATGATTTACAAGAATAAATCATTAAAACATTTAAAACAATGTTTTAGATAAAGAGTCCCTTACCTTGGGTTCAACTTCCTTAAAATGTGTTAAAAAAACAATGTATAATGGTTTTAATAGTGTTATTAATATATTAAAAAACTAAAATCATGTTTATATTATAATAAATTTTATTCTTATAACATTTCCACCCATTTATTAACAATACTTTGTTATTTTCATTGTTTTGGGTGCACTATTTTCATGGTTTTGAAGGTTGATTTATTTATGGTCTTCCTTGTCTAAATTAAATAATAATACATAAGTGATAATATATGTATAATTATATATATCATTTTAAAAAATGACATGGGAAATTAGACTTCCTATTATTTTGGTAAAAAGGAAACAAAAAAATCAACATCCACAAAGGCAGTGAATTAACGCACCACGGACAGTGATTTTATTATTTAAGTAATAAAGGATAATATAAGAGATTTTGTGAGGAATATACAATAAATAGAAACAAACTCCAATATATTTTTGATACTGAATTTTTCATGTGACATTGGATAAGTGTTGGCGATAAGGTAAAAGTGAAAAAGAAATTAAAAGAGGAGAAAATGGAACATACATCTTGAAAAATTCCCCTTGAGAACCCTTTAATGTGTCTTGGAAGTGTACTTTTTGTGAGACCAGAAGCACAATGATATCTCAATGTATGAGGAGGATTTAATTTTGAAGTTTTTATCTAAAAAATATGTCTTGAGATGATGAAAATTTGTGAAGTAATGAGCCTCCTTTTATAATTGAGGTGAGGGGTAACATAGGAATTTAAAATATGATAAATATATTATAGGCTTTAAGACACTAAAAATGCATAAAAACTAATTTTTATTACATTTTAGACACAATATTATCCCATTTGTCCTTATTATATATTTTTTTGATTTCTAAAATAATTTAATCAAATATGGTTTTTCACAATTATGACTTCATAAACATCAAAAAAAATTCCAATTCAAAATAAATTCTTTATTATATCTTATAATTGATATAATTACATATATAAATCTTTAATGAACTTATAAATATCAAATTGTATTTATTTTACTATTTTTAAAATCATTAATTAGATCTATTCATTAATTAAATATTTACCGCATTATAATTGTTCAAGCCATTAAGTAATTATTTATCTCCTAAAATTTAAAAATAAAATATTATGAGAAATATAATTCCATTATACTTCAAATACTATTTTCATTGGAAATAAACTTTTAGAAAACCTCAAATTAAAATATTATACTGATTGAATGTTATAGTGCGAACAAGTTGTCTTTCTTTTTAATCATGTAATACAAAGGGACTAATGTGATCCTTCTAGGCCCAAAATCTCGAAATCTGAATGAAATTAAGGTAATGGTCAAAATTTTCTTATATAAAATTTTTAACTATAATTTATGTGTTTATTAACTCTTATAATTTTAATAAAAACATTTGATTTATTTTTCCTTTGCTTGTACAAGCATTGTATCATCATTTCACAGACATTAATGTTAATTATTTCAAATATAAAACATGAAATTAAATTAATATCAAAAAAATAAATTAATTATCTTCATAATAAAATAATTGATTAATTCATTATTTATACTCACTCATATATTTTTCAATACAACATCTTAATTTTTTTAATTTTTTCTTTTCTTGCCCTGCGCAAGCATTGCACGTACATTTGGAAAAGATTAATGTTATATAACTATAAAATTTGAATTTAAAATCCAAAAAAATAATTAATTATTAATTATTAATAAAATAGTCTTAAATATAATTTTTACTGCTCAACTATTATTTATAAAGAACAAAATTTGACATTGGTAATGTTGCACAGGCCCTGCATCGGGACTCACAATAATATATATACATATCATGAAATAAATTATAACATATATGTTTTGAATTATTTCACAATAATATTACTCTAATAAAATTATAATTTATTAATTCAAAAAATATAATATATTTTATATCATAATAATGTCTTCAATATTTTATAAAAAAATACTATATTTTTTACTATTCACCAAAAATTAAACTTTTTCCAAAAATTCTAAAATTTTCATCATAAGATAATTCTGATATTATTATTTAAAAAGTGAATTTAGTTAAAAATTTATATTTTATAGAATCTTCAGAAAAAAATTATTATTTTTACATAAAAATCAATATAAATAATTTTTTTTGGAGAAAACATATTTCTTAAGATTAAAAGGCCTTAACAAAATAATTATATTATTATAATAGCATACCAATAAATTCATATAGAGTTGGAACATTAAATTTATTTCAAAAGTAAATTATTCATATCCATATACATCATTTTATATTATAATAGTATTAAGATGTTTGTTTAAGAACGATGTGGCATACTATTTACCTTCAAAATCATGGGATGTTACATTCCCCCTAAATAAATTGTATCCTCGCAATTCAAACTCAGGATTGTTCGAAAGGGTCTGACTAATCAAAATACATTTCTTTAATACACACATCAGATAACGTATTAATAATTATTCTAATCGAAAATAAAGAAATTGAAAAATATGATGGCCACCAAAGATAACATGTACTCAGATTCAATATAGGAAAACATGGACTTAGAAGATAAAACTAACTATCATGATCTGATACAAAGTTATAGAGAACATTATCATTATAAAGTAAACTATCACAAACCATAAATCTATTATTGGATAAAATGTTATTAATTTAACAGGAATAAAAGTAAATGGATAACATTTTTTCATGATCTATTTTTTACTACAGTTGAAGTATAACATTGACATATATACTAAAAACATAAGGATACATACTTACTTGAAAAGTAGAGTTTCATCCTTAAATCAATTTTCAACCACAAACTCATATTTTACTCTAATTTATGGCTACAAATATTTCATTCTTCAAGCACTATAATTACCTTGTATTAATCTATAAATCTGTAAACGGAAAACAATTTAATCTTCTGTCATTAGGCATTACCCAAATCCAATTTTTTATGATAATATAAGTTATTCCCCCACAGTAATCCAAAAGATCAACATTGATCATTCCACAAATAAATTTATTTAAAATTCCTTGAAATATTCTAAAATAATATTAAAACCAAAAAAATCAGAAGGATTTGGTCACATAGAATTCCAACATAATATTAACATTTATCACTAAATAACATTAGTGACACTTAAATTATCACTCCACAAAGTATATATCCAAATCATATAATCTCCAAGATATTCTATTCATCATCATAATTCCATAATAAAATCATATTTTCTTTCAAAATATAACTTATCATTTATTCCTCAAATAAAATATCATGGAATTTTATTTACCTTATTCATATATCACTTCTCGGGATTGTAGTGATATTCCTCAAAAATGAAATTGCTCACTAAATAAAATTGTGATAAAACATATGTTCCCAAGTTACAACAACCAATAATGGCCTCATAATCAAAGACCATATGAACCCTAAAGATATTCATGCCTTAAAAATTATGTCCATAAAAAGAAAAGGGAATTGTTTGTCCTAAAATAGCATTTTTTTCACATGAGAACATAACGATTACATATAACTCAATCTCAATAAATGTCTCTAAAGTAATCCCATAATTAAAATATTACTATTAATTTTTAACATTTCAACATACTTAAGTGTACAATAACTCTTGAATCCATTATATAAAGAAATCATAGTCATTCAATATTCATCATAATCCATTAACTATGAATTTCCACTTTATTTCTTAGTACTTCAATATTTTAAATCAATTATTTACACAATACCTCCATGATTAATAAATATAAATGATATTTTGCTTCATACTTTATAGATAAAAATAATAATTCATACCTTGAATCCATATTTCAAGATCTTTTTGATGTCCCCTTTTCCTTTTGGAATATTTTCCTAGTTTTTAAAAGAAAACATTCATTCCACTTCTGGTACTTCACTTTTCAGTAGAGTTGGAAGAGTTGAGATATCAGAATCATATGAAAAAGATACCATGACACATAATGTTTTTTACAAAATATTAGGTGTTGGATAACTCCAAAAAATTCTTACAGGCTATTTGAATACTCAAATAGTAATATAAATCATTTGAATGAGAATTCTCATAATAGTGGTGGTCAAATAATCAAAGAGGGATAAAAATATTTTGCAAGACCTCTCCCCTTCCATCTAGAAAATCAATACTTAATCTATAGAAAAAAATCACTTAAACATTAAATTAATTATTAAAATAAAGATAATATATAAGGTAATGATAATAACATAAAAATTTGATAATACTCTAATACATCAGCCCCTTAATATATTAGTTGATTTAGGTTTTTTATCCAATATACCTAAATTACTATAAACCTACAAAATATTTTGTATTTTAAAAACCCTTGTTTTTGTAAATGATATTTATCTTATTCTCAGATAAAATCATAACCTTTAAAGTTATCTAAACCATCCTTTGATACCAACTATAAGAACTTAGCCTTAAAACATTACATAATCTTGAATTTTATTCAAGATAATACATTATTTCATATTGAGGATATTTCTTGGTTTAGAGTTTTAGATAATTATGCCATAACTATTACATAAAAACTAAAATACAACAAAGTAGACACTTTTACTAACTATCTATTTTTTTAAAAAAAAAAAACTCTTTAAAATAAAACATGATTTGTTTTTCTAGATAAAAATATTTATAACATTCATCTTGACTTCATCTTTTCTCTTACCCATTCTTATAACCTTTCAAAACAATTTAAAAACTTGGGATGAGCAAATAAATCTCATTAAGGGATATAAATAAAGAAATTGTTATTCAGGTGATAACATAAAAATCAAAAAAAGCCATTTCATAAAAACTTATCTACCTGAATAGAAAAATAATTCAGTTTACTTGAAATATATTTATAATATCACTCTTACATTCACCCTTACACATAGAATAACCATTCATTCAACTTCCATCTCCAGAGTACCCAATGCATTGGAGAGCTATAATGAGCTCACTCGTCATATATTGAGCTATAATGGGATCAACCCAATATATCATGAGCTATAATGGGGATAAAACCATAATATATTGAGATATAATGGGATTAATCCAATATAAACTATGTCCAAGGAACATATCATGAATAAAACACTTGACAACTCATTTCAACCCTTTATCAAAACACATTTAGATGTTCAAAATACCAATTTTCCATAAAACAAAAACTTTTAAAATATAAAAAACATGCTCATCATAATAAAATAATATTATTTAAAGATAACTATGAAAACATATAATGGAAACATCAAAGTACTAAATAATCATGAAACTAAAAGAAAAGTCTCGCACCATATAAAAAAAGAACAATTGTTTTTAATTTTGTAAAAGAGACATTTAAAAGTATTTTAAAGGAAATTCCATAAGATAATACAAGAAAAATATCAATTTTAAAAACAAATAAAAGAAATTAAAACATTAATAATCATATATATACATTCATAAAACCATTTTCAATACATAGAAATAAAATATACTGATTTAGAAGAATAATTCTTTAAAACATTTAAAATAATGTCTTAGATAAAGAGTCCCTTACCTCGGGTTTGACTTCCGTAAAATGTGTGAAAACATATTTTATAATTTTTTTAATAGTGTTATGAAAAAATTATATAACTAGACTAATGTTTATAATACCTTAAATTTTCTTTTTATAACATTTTACACTCATTTATTAACAATATTTTTTTATTTTTGTTATTTTAGGTGCATTCTTTTCATGGATTCCAAGGTCGATTTATTTATAGTATTCCACATAAAAATGAAATACATAAATAGAAGTGATAACATATATATTTATTTTATTTTAAATAATTACATGTAAAATTAAACATTCCATGATTTCGGTAAAATACAAACGGAAAATCATTGCCCATAAAGGCACTGAATTAACGCACCACAAATGATGATTCCGTTATTTAAGAAATAAAGGAGAAGATGAGAGATTTTAGAAGTTATATACCATAAAAAAACAATTCAGTATATATTTTATACTTATGCTTTCATGATACATTGTATAAGAGGTGGGGATAATGTATAATGGAAGGGAATTTAACAGAGAAGAAAAAAAACCTTACTTCTTGAAAAATGCCCCTTAAGATTCCCTTAAAGGATCTTGGATGTTGTATTTTTGTGAGAAAAAAAGAAAAATAGTATGGAATATTATGAGGAGGTAATTTTGAAGAGGTTAGTTGAACAACATGGCTTGAGGTGATGAAAATTTGTGAAGGAGGGATCCCACTTTTATAATTGAGGTGAGGGGTAATATAGGAATTACTTTATTTATTAAAATATAATAAATATATTATAGAGTTTAAGACATTGAAAAAGGCATAAACACTTAAGGTTATTATATTTTAAACACAATATCATCACATTTTCATTTTTATAGATTTTTTTAATTTTTAAAATAATTTAATAAAATATGTTAATCATGGAAAATAATTTTTTCAAATTAACAATTATTCACAATTATGACTTTAAACACATAAAAAAGTTTCCAATTAGAAATAAATTATTTAATATATCTTATATATATTATAATTACATATAAAAATCTTTAATAGACTTAGAAATATCATATTTTATTATTTTATTATTTTTAAAATCATTAATTTGATTTATTCATTATTTAGATATTTACAGCATCATAATTGTTCAATCCATTAAGATAATTATTTATCACCTAAAATTTAAAATTAAAATTTTATGAGAATTATAATTCTATTATATTTCCAAATAATATTTATTTTTAAATAATTTAAAAACCTAATTTTAAAATATTATACTAATTGAAAGTTGTAGTGTGAATAAATTTACTTTCTTTTTAATAAAATAATATAAAGAAGAAAATTTGATCCTTGTGGGTCCCAAATATCCTAAATCAGAATCATATTAAGTTAATTGTAAAAAAATTCTTATATAAAATGTTTTGACTAATATTTATGTTATTTAATAATTCTTACAATTTTAATAAAAACATTTTATTTATTTTTCTTATACTTGTACAAGAACTCCATCTGCATTCCACATGCGTTAATGATAATTATTTAATATATAAAAACTGAAAATATATTAATATTATAAATATAAATTAATTAGGTTCATTATAGAATTCTATATTCATTCATTATTTATATTCACTCACATACATGTCAATACAACATCTTGATTTTTTTTATTTAGTCTTTTCTTTCCCTGTGCAAGCATTGCACAAGAATTTGGAAAAGATTAATATTATATAACTATAAAATTATAAATTAAAATCCAAAAACATAATTAATACATAATAATTAATGAAATAGTCTTTAACAATTTTTATCACTCAATTATTATTTGTAAATAACCAAATTTGGCATTACTAATGCTGTGCAGGCACTGGATCGATGCTGACAATAACATTTATAATTGTCATGAAATAAATTATAATATACATGTTCTAATTATTTAAATAAAATATTACTCTTAGAAAATTATAATTTTGTTATTCAATAAATTTAAGATATTTTATTTTATAATTTTGCCTTTAAGATTTAATAAAAAATACCATATTTTTTACTGTGCACCAAAAATTAAAGTTTTTCATAAAATTATAAAAAATTCACCATAAGCTAATTTTGATATTATTATTTCAAAATGAATTTAGTTTTGAAAAATATATTTTAAAAAAATCTAGAAATTAATTATATTATTTATACATAAAAATGAATAAAAATAATTTTTTTAAGAAAACGTATTTCTTAAGAATAAAATTCCTTTACTAAATAATTATATTATTATAATAAAATACCAATAAATTCATATAGAGTTATAACTATATATTTATTTAATAAATAGATTATTCATATTCATACACATAAATTTATGTTATAAAAGTATTTAGTGGTTTATTTAAGAAAGATATGACATACAATTTACTTTTAAAATCTCAGGATGTTACATTTAAACTTCAGTAAAATGATCCAAAATTTATTTTTTATGTGTATAAATCCTACACACCTCAATACAATAAACTATGGGCCTGATATGACTCAAAGTGTCTGTTATCAGTTTAACATTGGAATTTTATTTCAAAATGTTTCACTCACTGAAAACTAGGAAAAGGAACTCATATTGTATTGATAATTTTAGAAAATAATTCACCAATCAATTTTTCTTGTAGTAATTACTATCATGTAAAATTGGCACACGATGTGACCATTATGACTGAAAGTACATGTTTCTCATATAAAATGACGATTTAGTAAAAAATAAGTTACATACTCAAAACTAAGAAAACTGATTCATATTGTATTGATACTTTAAAAAGAATGATTAATAACTCATTTTGGATTGGTATGAATTAGACGAAACTCAATTTGATGCATGGTGTGACTGATATGACTCCAATTGTGTCTTTTGGTTTAAATTTGGCATTAATAATAGTAAAAAAGTTAAAAAAATACTCAAAACCAAGAAAAAACATTCAGATTATTTTGATAATTTAGGAAAAGAATCCCCAAGTTATTTGTGACATGTTGGAATTATCCTCACCTCAGTCGAATAGACGATGTGGCTGGAATGAATCAAAGTGCCTGTTGTCATTTTCAAATTGGCATTTCAGTTCAAAAATTGTGACTTATAAAAAACTATGAAAACATGCATGAATTGTCTTTATAATTTCATAAAATGATTCATAAGTCATTTTTGACATTTTGGAATTAGTCTCACATCAAAATGAAACGTGATGGGATCGATGTGACTATAATTGCATGTTTCTAGTTTGAAATGACATGTTAGTAAATAAGAAATGTGACATAATCAAAATCAAGAAAACACATTCCGATTGTATTGATACTTTTGGACAATGATCAATAAGTCATTTGGGATTTGTATTAATTAGACGAACCTCAATATGATACATGATGTGACTCATATGAATCCAAGTGCGTGTTTTTACTATATAGGTGTCTTTTTTTAAAACATGCTTCACAACACCATGACAGAGAAAACAAGCCTATATTCTTTTCTCATCATTCTATATTCTATTAATTAAGTAATTTTATTATAATATTTATCTTATACTTATTTAGTTAATTCTATTATAGATAATTCTTGAAGACAAATAAGAAATGGTGTGACGTGAAAAAATAAATTGTAACTTAATATGATACACAGTGTTTCTAGTATGACTCAATGTTTAGTTTAAAATTAACACTTTTTGTTTAGTTTATTAATTTATATTTTCACTAATATGAGAATTTATTTCTTAAATAGGTGCATTATGTTTCTTACGTAGGGGTGGTTTGTTCGAAAATAACATGATCCAGGGTTAAGGAAAAAATAAGAAGAAACATTGTTGTTTTTTATGTATGTGATAATTTTAACTTACTCATATAATTGTGACAAACAATGTTTGAAATTTCATTAATATATTGTTTTTTTCTTTTATTTTTTTTATAAATTTTATTTCATTTAAAATCTAAATTTGTACTTGTTTTTTATGTTTTCTCGTGTTGTTTCTAGTGTTGTAATGTGCAATTACAGCACACTTTAGTATGCCCTTTTATCATAACTAATAAATGTGCTCCTAAAAGAATACTTTATCAATACTTCTAAAATTATTGATGAAGGGCCACTATATAATCACTTTTAAAAGCACTGATAAAAGTCTTGGGATTTTAATCGCGCTCTGGTATTCAGTGCTGATAATGGCCAATTTTAGCATTATTAAAAGCTGTTTTGTAGTAGTGACACACACACATGCACATAAATACATATACACGCACATGAAAATAATTACATACATACACGTACATATATATTCATATGCATACACATATACATAAACATGCACATATATATACGTACATACATATACACATAAATACATACACACACATATGCATACAGAAACATATGCATACACATACACATAAAAAGACATGAAGACACACACATACATACACAACATGCATATAAAAAACACACACACACACAAACATACATACACAACATACGAAAACACATATATGAACTTACATTCACATATATGCACATACATACACATACATAAACATACATACACAAAAATACATGCACATACACATACGAATATGCACATATATACACAAACATACATGTACACGTGTATACATTCATTCACACACACACACACACATACATATACACATATATATATACATGCATACACATATATATACAAGCATACACATACAAACACAAATACATATATAACCATATACATGTATTCATATATATATATATACACACACATGTAAACCTACACATATACATACATATACACACATATGAATACATATATAGATACATATATACATATAATTATACCTAAACATACAAAAATACATACACTATATTTTATAATATGCGTGTGTTTGTGATTATAATATTATATATAATTATAAATAAGTATAAAAGAATAAAAAAGAGTATAAATGATTACATATATATATATATATATTGTATTTATATAAATATATATTTATTATTATATAAATCATATTTAAGAATATATAAATATGTATATATAAAATATATATTCAAGGTAAACTTTATATATATATACACTATAATAAGATATGTGAAATTGAAAAAACAAATGAATTCTCCTTTTATGTAATGATATTTTCATATGTGTGTTTGTTTGAGTTTTTAATATATTTTTTATATTATGGACTATATTTAATATATATATGTTGTAAATAAATATTCATATATATCAAAAATTATATAATTAAAATTATTTTTTCATTTTTTCATTTATTTATTTTTATTTATTTTTATTCATTTTTATTCTTTTTAAATTTTTATTCAGTTAATATTATTTATTCATTTTAATATTTTTAAAATTAATTCATTTTTAATATTCATTCATTTAATATTTTTTTTGTAATTTATTCAATTTTTAATATTTATTTATATATTTTTAATTATACATTAATAATATTTTTAATGTTTTTGTAATGTATATAACTAGCTCAAATGGTTTTAAAAAATTTATACATTTTTATTTTAATATTTGTTTAAATAAATATTTTTATGACTATTATTTATTAATGTTTAATTTGTAAATTATTCTAAATATTTTTCATTTATATGTAATTTTAAATATTCATTCATTTTTAATATTATTTTAATTAAAAAATTAATATTATTTATTCATTTATTCTATTTTTTTAATTTATTTACTTTCATTTAAAAACATTATTTATTATTTTATTTTATTTTTTAAAGTCTTAATTTATTTTTAATATTTATTAAGTTAATCATATTTATTTTCCCATAATCTTGTACCTGAGTGATACAGACTCTTACTGGGTATCCATGAGGTTAAGGGTTTAACCCCCAATGAGCATGATTACTGTAGTAGTACTATAATGGTCATGATCACTATTCATATGTGGACTTTCGGGCCATTTCATAGGCCTTCCGGCCACGAGACCTTTTAATCATTCATGAAGGGACTTTGGGACATCAATAGTAGGTATATTAGAACATTAAAGGACCAAGATTTAGCCAAGTACATTAAAAAGGTAGAACAAGCATGGAAATACATAGGTGTAGCCAAGTAGGCGACCTTGAATGTGGGATAGGTCTGCTAACATCTATCAACTATTCATCCTTCTTATGATGTGGGGTGGATGGGTTCTCTACCAAGTGACTATTAGTACAGTAGGAATAGTCTAATGGTGTAGAGCATCAGGTTGGTTGTGCAGTAGGTCACCACACGAGAATCGTTGGCTGGGCAATTTGAAAAAGAGATGAGTGTGTTGTAACCTATCAACTAATTTTCCGTCCAGATGCTTTTGTGGGGTAGAGGGATTCCAGGTAATGGAAAATAAATCCAATATGATTCATCACCATTGGATGGGGGAAATTCAATATTCATGATCGGTACCACATATAATGTTCAAGTCCGGTTCATGCCATATTTCTCATGGAATTTAATTTTTTATCATTGGACCTCCAAATTGGGGATTAGGATTCAGAATGTAATTCTGAGTGAGATAACCCCTCAAACATGTATTATTATACATGTTTCGGGTTCTAGATGGTGATGGAGAAGTTTTGATGAGTAGTAGGTCCCACCAGGGCTTGGCTAGGATATTGTAGAAAACTATAGCAGCCATTGGCTAGCTTGAAGGGGAATTAAATGGTCAAACACCCTTTTCCCCACCTTCAGTTTAAGGGTGGAATCCTCGATCACTCCTCTTTCAATGGTTCATGGGGTTGGGTTCTCTCACCCCTCACTTGTTCCCTTCAAGCACCCACAATGGAGGGGTTTTTCATGTATTTAAATGACAATCCTTTGTACACCTTGGACCCCATCTCCCATTATTAATCCTCTCCTATATTTATTCTAATATTTTTTCCCTCATGTTTGGTCTTCATTTTTTATACCAATAAATCATTGTGGAAATTTACAATTCTTATGGGGATTTCATACATCGAATTTAGAGGATGTCCCATCATGATGTCCACTAATCTTTATTCTTCGAACCATTAATGATGCGTCACACCATGAAATTCCTAAGGGTTTAATTAAATTTAAAATTTAAATTAATTAATCTTTTAGCATATAGATGTGGGATTTGGATCAGTAAAATTTTGGGGGTCTGTAGTGGCCCCCCGTGATGGTTTGGTTATGATGACAGAGCGATGCAGAGATGAGGTGAGATTTTGATAATTATTCCATTTCAATTAAATTTAAAATAATTAATTTAAAATAATTTTAATTAATTATTTCTATTTTGTGATGTGAGACAGAAGCCTAGGTGTTGTATGTGAGATTAGATAAAATTTGATAGGGCTCAGCATACCTTGGAAAATCTAACAGACCTTGATGAATTTAATCAGAAAGCTTCTTAAACGTATATGGTCTCACTTACTTTCTCAATGACCTTTATTCCTTCATCCATGTAGAATTCACTATGTAAGGTCACCAATTTATGTGATTCCATTTTTTATTAAATGGTTTATTTAATTTATATTTAATGTTTTTTTTAGATTAACATGATCTAGGATATATAACGCCTTAGATGACAAGACCAATGTTTCTAGGACACATTATTCTTAGTGTATTCGCTTGATGCCTTGGTTGTCAACGACCAATTCCTAAACTGTAGTGATGATCGATGACTCCAAAACCCTAAGGGGAGTGGTCTTTATTGAGGATACTTAATATATCAAGTATAGGATTCTATGGTTACTACATGGGGAAGGGTTGTTATGACATGTTATTACTGGACCAAGAGGTTTAGGTGTGACCCTAGAGATTATTAGTGGCTACCTGACCTCTTCATAAGTGAAACAAAATGTAGTTAGACTTATTACCCAATACACACAGTTTTGAGATACCTATAAGATTGATTTGAGTATGAATTAGAGTAACTTGACTAGGTGGACTTGACAAGGACCCTTGTGTTCCTTCACACTGTTGGGTTTTTGAGATGTGTGTGGTATGAGAGATCATTTACCATCTGATATGATAAGGCCTAGGTGATATACCCTTAGGAAGTTAGGAATGGTTGAGTGAGTAGATCAACATAAGATGACCACATACATATAGATGGTATGTGTGCCATCTCATCAGATCATATAAATATGGAACACCATTGTGAGGGCTTAGGGATACGAGACACTTACACTACTACTGATATACATGGCTCCCTTGAGTAAAGAGTGTTGACCTGAGAGACCAGTATAAGGCCCTGACCTTAAACCTTACTTAATATTTAATTAAATGAATAATTCACATTGAGGATCTTTTCAGGTTTAGAGTTTTAGAGAATTAAGACATAACTATTACATCTCAAAAGTTTACAAAGTAGACACTTCTACTATGTTTCCATAAAATAAAATAAAAACCCTTAAAAAGAGACATGTCTAGTTCCATGTTTTATATAGCATGACTTTCCCTTTATCCCGTCCTAGACCCTAATCCACATTAAGTCCTATGAAAAAAATTTCAAAAAAACTTGGGGTGAGCATAAAAAGCTCAGTAAGGGATACACAAAGAATGAAAACTGTTAGTTTTTCAAACGTCACGTAAACCATGTATACTGTATCAAAGTAATACCTTCACCTTCATGAAGTAGTAAAACTCTTCACTGAATAAAATATCATTACTTACCCTTTTGTAACAAAAGGATTACCATAAAACCCATATAAAGAACACATAACATATAAAGGTCACTTGGGACATAAACATACTTAAGTGGAATAACCATACGGTCGACTTCCACACATATCACTTAATGGAATAGCCATTCGTCCAACTTCCATACATACTCAATGGAATATCCATACGGCTGACTTCCATACCCAATGCATTGGAGGTTATAATGTAACCACCCATCCTGGTATTCACGGCACCACCCATCATATGGTTTCTCACGTAACCACCCGTCAAATGTCAAAGTACCAATATAAAATCATAAAACATAAAACCAATATAAAGGAATGATAAAATTTCCACATTTCAATCACAATATATAATTTAATTATATTGACATAATATAATCCTTTATCAAAACAATTTTCAATACCAAAATACATAAAAGAGTATATGCTATTTATTTTATTTTAAAAACATTACGGCTTGTTGAAGAAGCCAAAGACCAAATAATACTCGCGGCGGCGGAGAAGTCGTTGTCGCCGCATACGTATGACAAAAACATTCACTTTTGTCGTTTAGTAAAACGCTTCGTATAAAAATATTCCTTTTGAATAAAAGTAAAAGTCAAAGGGGTTTATACACTGTATAAAAGAAAGTTGTGTATAAAACGAAATATGCATCAATGAAATGAGATTGAGACGAAGTCCCTTACCTCGGGTCCGACTTGACTCGATCGTTCTTTAACGTCCTGAATAATAAACTTGAGTTAATTTCTACTTGATTAAGAACCTTTTTCAAGTTCATTATTACTTTTATATCACTTATTATCATGTTATAAACATTATGTAACTATTTAAGTTAATAATGTTTGTTTTGTCGATATTTGGTTCTTAAGTCGAAAGTGGACTTCTTACAATTACATGTTGTTCGAGTGGTCAAAGGTTATTTATATCCAGAATGAAATTACTGATTTGGATATCATATATATCATATATATCCAGAATATACATGTATTTATAATATTACATATTCATTTATAGGTAATAAATTAAATGCACCGTTCATGGAGACAGTAAGCCGTACGTACGCATGAACGATACTTTCATTTCTTTGTCATATTAATGGAATTAAAACTAAATGAGAGTTATGTATATTTTAATTACAGAATTATATTAATAATTTAGA
This sequence comes from Viscum album, assembly GCA_963277665.1. Lineage (NCBI taxonomy): Eukaryota > Viridiplantae > Streptophyta > Magnoliopsida > Santalales > Viscaceae > Viscum > Viscum album. The sequence goes on along the minus strand of OY728132.1, from coordinate 21,746,558 downwards.
TGTATCATTAATCATATATATCCATTATATACATGTACTTATAATGGTACATTACATTTGGGGATAAGAAATGAAATGCACCGTTCAGGAGACGGTAAGTCGTACGTATGCATGAACGCTACTTTCATTTCTACCTCATACTTTAATGGAAATAATTAATAATTATATAGAGGTATATTATAATTCCAGTATAACATCATATATAATAACTTTAAATCCATCCTTTACACGTCCCACATATGGCATTAACGAATCACGTCACTTTGAGGGGGCGGTAGTCCGCACTTCCTTAAATGAAGATTTCGCGTTTACCCATAATGGAAAACATAAAGGTATGCCCAAAATGAAAAATACATAATCTTAAGGAAAACATAAAAATATTATATATCATATATAAATATAGTGTCATCTTAATGGCCACCTTTGAAGGTGTTAAAATAATGTTGAACAATCATCGTTTCGTGAGGCAAAAATTCACCATCCACGGAAACAGTGTGTTCTTTAACCATTAGATGTAGGTGTGTGTAAGTGTAGCTCGAATACTTCTTATAAAAACATACTAGTATATTGATGATACTGGAGTTGTTACAAAAGAAAATAATAAAAAGAGTTTAGGTGGTTGGAAAAGAAAAAATAAAACAAAAGGACTCAAAAGAAGACATTACCTTAAAATCGGGTAACTCCCTTTGGTTTGAGATCAAAGGCTTCCTTGGGAAGACTTCTTCCCAAGTTGAGGCTTAAAGGAGTAACAGAGGGAAGTGGAGAGACAAAATGGGAAGAGGTTGTCCGAGCCAAGGGCTTTGGAAGTGTGGGTAAGGTGGTAGAGGTGGGGGCCGTTTATAAGAGGAGAGGAGGGGCACTCTTGAAAGGTAAAGAAAAGTCACTTTATTTTAAAATGGTATTCGTATTTAAGAGGTCCCACATTGATATAATTCAAGGATAAGGTGATAAGGGTTCGAAATCCACCCATCCAATAGGTTTTGGACATGTTTAGGTCATAGATTTTACATTATCATTTCATTTTATTTAAATCCTTTATTAATGAGCTAATCACTGCATCATCATGATGTCATAAATAATTTAATTTATTTAAAGTCTAAAAATTATAAAAAAAATATCATGACGTATGAAATCTTTTTATATTTCCAATGACTATTTATAATCAAAAATATGACTTGTATTACCCCATGTAAAAATTGTTTTAGTAAAACATTTCATGTTTGTGTTATTTTTTACTTTAACATTAAATAAAAATTTATTTATGTCATTTCCCAACCAAAGTGGCTCCATGGGGTCCCCAAGTTGACTCATGGATTTTCTTGGTCGGTAATGACACATCCAATGAGGGTAGGACATGTTTCAAGCTCATATCATATTATTAAAACATTATTTTTACCTTAAACTACACTAATTACCTCTAATCACGATTAAAAACTTAATAAGTTACTATTCACCCAAAAATTATTTTAATACCATTGAACCACATTTTACTTCTTAATGATAACCATGTATGTCAGATTTTTGAAATTAAAAACACAGAAGTGGTAAAATTTCATTTAAACGAAAAATCAGTTTTTATAAGTACCACTTAGTGGTTCCACTATTCATTAAAAATTGAAGTTTTTCAGAAAAATACCAAAAAATTCACCCTAAGCTATATTTGATATTCCTATTTCAAAAATGAAGTATATTTTACAAAATTCAAAACATATAAGTCACATTAATTAATTTAATAATTAATTCCTGATGTCATGACAAATAGCGTGTTTTTATGAAACAATAAGTATCAAAAGATTGACACTAGTTTAAGTCCGATTTCAAAGTGAAATTAATTCCAACGACCAATATTGGATTAAATGGTAAAAATATATTCTAATTGCACTTAAAAACAAATTCAAAATATTATCTAATCATCTTAATAAATTAGATTAAAAAGAGGTTTTGAATTAAAATACAACATTTTACACTATTCATTAAAAAATGAACTTTATCGGAAAAATACCAAAAAAATTACACAAAGTAATATTTGATGTCCCGATTCTAAAGAAGAGTTTTATTTGGTCAAATAGAATGTATAAGAGTGATCAAATCTATATTTAATGACGGTTCTCCATCAAAAGGTGATAAGTGAACCTTTAGTGAAAATTAGGGTATAAATGCCTAAAATTGAATTCTTTCCATATTTTAAGCCTTTATCTTGTATTGGATAAATGTAAAAACATTTAAAAACATATATAATCATATTTTAGTTATTTCAATCTATTACCGCCAATACAACTGCTACATATTAACTACCATTTAAAATAATATTATTATATTACTAGTGTGCAACGTAAGTTTTCAAAGGAACTCATCGTTGCGTATTGGGTATGCTATCGAACATAGCAACCCCATTAAAGTAAAATTAATATTTAATTCATAAATATTAATAAATACGAAAATGTTTTATTCATTATTTACCTGGGATGTTACATCCTTCCCCCCTTTTGGGAATTGCGTCCTCACAATTTTATTCACTTATCAAAATAAGTGGGGGTATTTATCCCTCATAGCATTTTCAGATTCCCACGTTGCCTCTTCAACCATATGGTTTTTTCACAAAACCTTTACCTGGTGAATTACCTTATTTCGCAACACTTTCTCTCTTCGATTAAGAATCTGGACTGGTTGTTCTTTATAAGATAGGTTCTCCTCCAGCTAAACTACCTCTGGACTCAAAAACATGAGATGGATCTGGCATATATTTTCTCAGCATCGAAACATGAAAAACATTGTGTACCTGAGATAAACTTGGAGGTAAAGCCACTCTGTATGCAACTGATCCAACTCTCTCCAGAATTTCATATGGTCCAACGAACCTTGGACTCAACTTTCCTTTCTTAACAAATCTCATCACACTTTTCCATGGAGAAGCCTTGAGAAAAACATGATCACCTACCTCGAAAGATAGATCCTTCCTCCGGTTATCCGCATAACTCTTCTGCCTGCTTTGAGCTGTTCTCATGTGTTTCTGAATCAACTGAACTTTTTCTACCGTCTCTTCTACCAATTCCGGTCCCATCATCTTCCTTTCACACACTTCATCCCAAAATGCTGGAGTGCGACACTGCTTTCCATATAATGCCTCAAATGGTGCCATCTATATACTGGAATGAAAACTGTTATTATAAGAAAACTCAACCAAAGAAAGATGTTGGTCCCAACTTCCCTGATAATCCATCGAACAAGCTCATAGCATATCCTCTAAGGTCTGAATTGTTCGTTCTGACTGCCCATCTGATTGCGGATGAAAAGCTGTACTAAAATTTAATTCAGTACCCAACGACTTCTAAAGGCCTTTCTAAAAATTAGAAGTGAACCTGGGATCACGATCGGACACAATGGAGAGAGGAACTCCATGTAACCTGACTGTCTATTTAAGATACAAATGGGAAAGTTGATCTAGGGAAAAAGTATCTCGTATAGCAAGGAAATGAGAAAATTTAGTCAAGCGATCAACAATAACCCAGATTGCATTATTACCTCTAGATGTCTTCGGTAATCTCACGACAAAATCCATGGATATATTTTCCCATTTCCACTCTGGCACTGGTAGAGGCTGAAGCATCTCTTTTGGTAACTGTTGTTCTGCTTTAACCTGCTGACAAGTCAAACACTTCACAGTAAAATCAGCAATATCTCTTTTCATTCCATCCTACCAGTAATACTCCTGCAGATCTTTGTACATCTTAGTACTGCCAGGATGAACTGAAAACGGAGAACTATGAGCTTAACATAACAACACTCTCTTCAACTGTGAATCACAAGGCACACACAATCTCTTCCCAAATCTCAAAACACAATCACTATCAATGTTGAATTTATGCAAATTACCTTTCTGAACCAGCTCTACCTTTTTCTGCAACTCACTGTCTTGCTTCTGTGCTTGCATGATTCTGTCTAATAGAGATTATCTCACTGATACCTGAAACAAAAAAGAAGGACATCCTGCACCAACAACGTCTATGCCAAAGTTCATCACATCAAAAACCAAAGGATCTCGTTCCAATCATAGCATGGGTAATGAAGCATTACTTTTTCGACACAAAACATCAGCCACTTTATTTTCTTTTCCAGGATGGTAGTGAATTGTACAATCATAATCCTTGATTAATTCCATCTATCTCCTCTATCTCATGTTCAATTATTTCTGAGTGAATATATACTTTAAACTTTTGTGATAAGAATATATTTCACACTTTACTCCATACAAATGATGCCTCCAAATTTTTAAAGCAAAAACAACATCAGCTAATTCCAAATCATGTGTAAGGTAATTTACCTCATGAGTTTTCAACTGATGTGAAGAATAAGTAATTACCTGATAATTCTGCATAAGGACACAGTCAAGTACCTTCAACGAAGCATCACTGTATATAACAAACTCACCATTCCGGGAAGGAAGTGCCAAAACTGGAGCATTCACCAATCTTCTTTTCAACTCCAGAAAACAATCATCACATTCTTTTGTCCAGATGAACTTAACACCCTTACGAGTTAGCTTAGTCATTGGAATAGATAACCGTGAAAATTTTTCAACAAACCTTCGGTAGTAACCTGCCAAACCAAGAAAACTACGGATCTCGGTTACATTTGTGGGTCTTGGCCATTCTTCAACAACTTTTGTTTTAGCAGGATCAACAGTTATGCCATCTTTTGAAATAATGTGACCTAGGAAAGAAATTTGTTGTAACCAAAACTCACACTTGCTTAATTTTCCTTATAGTTTCTTTTCTTTTAAGGTTTTCAAGATAACCCTTAAATGACTTTCATGCTCCTCTTTACTTTTAGAAAACACCAAAATATCATCAATGAAAACAACCAACATTTTTCACCTGATTCAACTGAGCCATCACTACAGCAAACTGTTTAGTTCTAATTCTGAACATCTCTGGATACTGATTTGAATGGTCATTTCCCTCTGTATGCCTTCCCACAAAAAATGATCTATTTCCTCTATGGAAAACCATTCTTATCACAGAAATACCTTAGGTGAAGCGACATGGTATTCTTTAAATGCTATATCATTTCAATCATACCGTAAATTAACTTATAATTTAACAATTTTCTAACTCCTAAAGTTGTCTAAACCAACCTCTGATACCAACTATAAGGCCCCGGCATTAAACCTTACTTAATATTGAATTAAATGAATAATTCACATTGAGGATCTTTTCAGGTTTAGAGTTTTAGAGAATTAGGACATAACTATTACATCTCAAAATATTATAAAGTAGACACTTCTACTATGTTTCCATAAAATAATATAAAAACCCTTAAAAAGAGACATGTCTAGTTCCATGTTTTATATAGCATGAATTTCCCTTGATCCCTTCCTTGACCATAATCCACATTAAGTCCTATGAAAAACATTTCAAAAAAACTTGGGGTGAGCATAAAAAGCTCAGTAAGGGATACACAAAGAATGAAAACTGTTAGTTTTTCAAACATCATGTAAACCATGTATACTTTATCAAAGTAATACCTTCACCTTCATGAAGTAGTAAAACTCTTCACTGAATAAAATATCATTACATACCCTTTTGTAACCAAAGTGTTACCATAAAACCCATATAAAGAACACATAACATATAAAGGTAACTTGGGACATAAACATACTTAAGTGGAATAACCATATGGTCGACTTCCACACATATCACTTAATGGAATAGCCATTTGGCCAACTTCCATACATACTTAATGGAATAGACATACGGCCGACTTTCATACCCAATGCATTCGAAGTTATTACTCAACCACCCATCCTGGTATTCATGGCACCACCCGTCATATGGTTTATCATGTAACCACCCGTCAAATGTCCATTTACCAATATAAAATCATAAAACATAAAACCAATATAAAGGAATGATAAAATTTTTACATTTCAATCACAATATATCATTTAAATATATTGACATAATAGAATCCTTTATCAAAACCATTTTAAATACCAAAATACATAAAAGGGAATATGGTATTTATTTTATTTTCAAAACATTACGGCTTGTTGAGGAATCCAAAGACCAAATAATACTCACAGCGGCGGAGAAGCCGTTGTCGCCGCATACGTACGACCAAAACATTCCCTTTTGTCATTTAGTAAAACGCTTTGTATAAAAAGATTCCTTTTGAATAAAAGTAAAATTAAAAGGGTTTATACACCGTATAAAATAAAGTTGTGTATAAAATGAAATATGCCTCAATGAAAGGAGATTGAGACGAAGTCCCTTACCTCGGGTCCGACTTGACTCGATCGTTCTTTAACGTCATGAATAATAAACTTGAGTTAATTTCTACTTGATTAAGAACCTTTTTCAAGTTCATTATTACTTTTATATCACTTATTATCATGTTATAAACATTATGTAACCATTTAAGTTAATAATGTTTGTTTTGTCGATATTTGGTTCTTAAGTCGAAAGTGGACTTCTTACAATTACATGTTGTTCGAGTGGTCAATGGTTCTTTATATATAGAATGAAATTACTGATTTTGGTATCATATATATCATATATATCTGGAATATACATGTATTTATAATATTACATAATCATTTAGAGGTAAGAAATGAAATTCACCGTTCATGGAGATGGTAAGCCGTACGTACGCATGAACGCTACTTTCATTTCATTGTCATATTACTGGAATTAAAACTAAATGAGAGGTATGTATATTTTAATTCCAGAATTATATTCATCATCTAGATGTATCATTCATCATATATATCCATTATATACATGTACTTATAATATTACATTACATTTGGGGATAAGAAATGAAATGCACCGTTCATGGAGACGGTAAGCCGTACGTACGCATTAACGCTACTTTCATTTCTATATCATACTTTAATGAAAATAAATAATAATGATATAGAGGTATATTATAATTACAGTATAACATCATATATAATAACTTGAAATCCATCCTTTACACGTCCCACATATGGCATTAAAAAATCACATCACTTTGAGGGGGCGGTAGTCCGCACTTTCTTAAATGAAGATATCGCATTTACCCATAATGGAAACCATAAAAGATATGCCCAAAATAAAAAATACAGAAGCTTAAGGAAAAAATAAACATATTATATATCATATATAAATATAGTGTCATCTTAATGGCCCCCTTTTAAGGTGTTAAAAGAATGTTGAACAATCATCATTTCGGGAGGCAGAAATTCGCCATCCACGGAAACAGAATGTTCTTTAACCATTAGATGTAGGTGTGTGTAAGTGTGGCTCGAATCCTTCTTATAACAACATCCTATTATATTGAGGATACTGGAGTTGTTACAAAAGAAAATAATAAAAAGAGTTTAGGGGGTTGGAGAAGCAAAATAAAACAAAAGGACTCAAAATAAGACATTACCTTATAATTGGGTAACTCTCTTTGGTTTGAGCTCAAAGGCTTCCATGGAAAGACTTTTTCCCAAGGTGATGCCTAAAAGCGTAATAGAGGGAAGTGGAGAGAAAAAATGGGTAGAAGTTGGCCGAGCCAAAGGCTTTGGGAGTGTGGGTAAGGTGGAAGAGGTGGGGGCCTTTTATAAGAGGAGAGGAGGGGCACTCTTCGAAGGTAAAGAAAAGTCACATTATTTTAAAATGTTATTCGGATTTAAGAGGTCCCACATTGATATAATTTGAGGATAAGGTGATAAGGGTTCGAAAACCACCCATACAATAGGTTTTGGACATGTGTAGGTCATAGATTTTACATTATCATTTCATTTTATTTAAATCCTTTATTAATGAGGTAATCGCTGCATCATCATGATGTCATAAATAATTTAATTTATTTAAAGTCTAAAAATTATGAAAAAAACTATCATGATGTAGGAAATATTTTTATCTTTCCAATGACTATTTATAATCAAAAACCTGACTTGTATAACCCCATGTAAAAATTTTTTTAGTAAAACATTTCATGTTTGTGTTATTTTTACTTTAACATTAAAAGAAAAAGTTATTTATGTCATTTCCCAACCAAAGTGGCTCCATGGGGTCCCCAAGTTGACTCATGGATTTTCTTGGTCTTCCATGACACATCCAATGAGGTTAGTACATGGGTAAAGCTCATATCATATTATTAAAACATTATGTTTACCTTAAACTACACTAATTTGCTCTAATTGCGATTAAAAACTTAATAAGTTACTATTCACCAAAAAATTATCTTAATCTCATTGAACAAAATTTTACTTCTTAATGACAACCATGTATGTCGGATTTTTGAAATTCAAAACACAAAAGTGGTAAAATTTCATTTAAACAAAAAAATCAGTTTTTATAAGTACCACTTAGTGGTTTCACTATTTATCAAAAATTGAAGTTTTTCAGAAAAATACCCAAAAATTCACCCTAAGCTAAATTTGATATTACGAATTCAAAAATGAAGTCTATTTTATAAAATTAAAAACATATAAGTCACATTAATTAATTTAATAATTAATTCCCGATGTCATGACAAATAGCGTGTTTTTATGAAACAATAAGTATCAAAAGATTGACACTAGTTTAAGTCCGATTTCAAAGTGAAATTAATTCCAACGACCACTATTGGATTAAATGGTAAAAATATATTCTAATTTAACTTAAAAACCAATTCAAAAGATTATCTAATCATCTTAATAAATTAGATTAAAAAGTGGTTTTGAAATAAAATACAACATTTTACACTATTCATTAAAAAAATGAACTTTATCGGAAAAATACCAAAAAAATTACACAAAGTAATATTTGATGTCCCAATTCTAAAGAAGAGTTTTATTTGGTCAAATATAATGTATAAGAGTGATCAAAACTATATTTAATGACGGTTCTCCATCAGAAGGTGATAAGTGAACCTTTAGTGAAAATTAGGGTATAAATGCTTAAAATTGAATTCTTTCCGTATTTTAAGCCTTTATCTTTTATTGGATAAATGTAAAAACATTTAAAAACATATATAATCATATTTTAGTTATTTCTATCCATTCCCGCCAATACAACGACTACATGTTAACTGCCATTTAAAATAATATTATTATATTACTAGTGTGCAACGTAAGTTTTCAAAGGAACTCATCGTTTCGTATCGGGTATGCTATCGAACATAGAAACCCCTTTAAAGTAAAATTAATATTTAATTCGTAAATATTAATAAATACGAAAATGTTTTATTCATTATTTACCTGGGATGTTACAACCAGGCTGAGACCGAAGACTCTAATTGGATTACCTCCATTCATGTGTTGACCAAGGGGATGTGATATAAAGTTCCTAAGGGATGTCATGTAAAGGATTAAAAGTATACTGCCTCTGGATATTATACAAAATCTACCCTTGTGGAATATGTGATGTCATTGGAGATGAAATTGATTTATATCTTTGATGTGGGGATGTCATAAGATGGTCCCTCTAAGTCTTGAGGATAGAGTTGTGGATGCTATGGATTTGGATCTAGATATACTATTGGATATGTAATAGATTTACAACTCAGATATTGGTCTACCTGGGATATATACCTGGAATCATGAGGATACAGTTGTGGCTACAATGGTTTGGAGATGGATTCATGGTTGGGATTCCAAATATTTGGATTTGATATACTGATAGAGCCTGCATGGACTTGGATCTTGGTGATGGAGTTTGTATGGATTTGGATCTCAGATCTTTGGACTACCATGGGATGGGTCTCCAATGTCTTGAGGATATGGTTTGGGTTTCCATGTATTTTGATCCCACATGTTGCTGGGTTGGAACGATCAACATGACATGTTTAGAGACACCCCATCATTGGAAAAATAGGCATGTTTGATCAAGTTACTATACTTTATTATCGATAATATCTGTCTTAATTTATTTTTTTCGATGGTCTATGATTTATTCTTAGTAAAGAACTTCACATGCACATATCACTTAATTTATTAGTCAACACAAAACTGCATTGGTGGTTCCTGTCAAAATTTTTTACTCACACCTTTCTTCAGGCACCACTATACATGGGGACCAAATCATACATTCACTTTCTTATTGGTTTCGGTTGGGTTGAGTCTCATCACTTATATATTGGATGTTCTAATGGATATCTTCACTAACCATGAGAGCATGAGGTGTTGTATGGATTGAAGTTTTCATTGATCTTGTATCTTTATTTGCTTATACTTTTTTCTATATGTATAACTGGTCCATTAGGTTGTCATTTGTATATATGATATGACTGTTTGGGCCTTTACTGCATTTCATTCAATATAGCCTTATTTATATTTACCTACTTTCACATTTAGTTAATTTGTGATTGTTGGTATTTATTTATTCTATATTCTATTATTCACTTCGATATAGGATATATATCCTACCTACAATATCTTCTTAGACCCCTACTACTAGTCAGAAACCTCTAGAATTCATGGGGTGCTCTTGAGGTCACATAGAAAACCCGATCTTGGGCACCGATTGAGTATAATATGGGTCTGTGATGTTATAAAGTGTTATCATAGGTTTTTTTCTTATTTTTTCATAATATTTGGGACTTGATAGCTAGGATACATAGTAATATTTTAGATCCTGTAATGGATATCAGGCTAGTGCATCTAGATCACTTTTTTTATAATAAGTCCAAGTTACCAGGGCTCAGATTGATGTTCTTGGAGTTCGATTTTAGGATTATATATTATTATTTTCTTGAGTGACACACATAATGTTTTTACTAATTATTACTTCTGGATTTCAGATACTAGAATATTGTGTAAAGAGGTATAATGAACAATAATTTTCTTACATAGATATTACATCTTAATAGATGAAGATTCGTTACATAACATTTTGATCCACATAATAATTGTTCAGGTACAGTATCTTTGGAAGCAAGAAAACATAAATGACTGGGAATTACAAAAATTACATCATCTCTCACTTATTTCTTTATAACTATAACTCTACTATCCATATCATACTTAGTACCTTTCTTCATAACCTTTGTAAAGCAAACATAAAGAGAGGGTGAGATTTTATTATCAATAAGGGTAAACAGTAGGGATATCAATGATCACATAAGAATAACATGAGAATAAGGGTATAAGAACATGATTTGAATTTTTTTAAACTATACCCTATATATCTAATATCATAATCTTATTTTATAAAACAATATTGGTATTTCATAAGACATTAATCATATAGGAATTATAGAACATGAGAAATAAGAGAATAACATTGGCATAAGACATAGAATTATGGAATATACGTAAGAATATAAAATTATTTCCTTAATAGTCAAGGCTCTTTTCAAAGACTAACATATTGTAATGGGTTCACTCCCCAAACCATCATAATAGTTACTGAACTAGGTTCACACCCTAATCTTGTCATGTTTATCTCATGAGATATCAATCTATTCCCAATTAATTTGAGGTAGATATAGTTCCAACCCATCACATAATTAAAATAATAAATATATATTCCATTAGATTATAAAACATTCATCATATCAAAAATTGTGAAAATTAATGGGATTCGAAAGAATTTCATCATAGTATAACCCATAGAAAATAAATGGGTTTCATAAATATCTTATCATCAAAAGCACATACCATACAGACAAATGGATAAATATGGTATACTTAGATAATATACCAATTAAATCTTAATTTACATAAAATGTTGTTAAAATAAAAATAAAATGATTTTCAAATATCACTTGGAATAATTCTTGGGGAAAATAACCTTTCCATTTTTAAATCAATTCTTTTTTTAAAAATTCTATGCACTTAAAAAAGAAAAACATTATTTTCAAAATAACCATGTAAAATTATAATGGAAGATTTATATAAATTATTATTCATGATGGTGAGAAAATATTTTCATTTTTTGTAATTTAAAAGAAATTCCTTCCATATTTTTGTTGGAAAAATTACAAAGTGCCACTCTTGGAAAATGACAAGAAGATTCCTTTAAAACCATTTTTGTAAAAAGTAAAACATGGGTAAATATAATAGTAAAAATAATATAAGAATGGTAAAAAATTTATTTAAATGTTTTTTATAATAAATGGATAGTAAATAAAAATATTACCCAATGGAGAATTAACTATAAGAATCCTAAATATTGATGAGATTGGGAAATAAATCTCTTACCACTTGTGTACCATTTCAATCGTAATCCCAATGAAAGAAAGAACCTTATATGGATATTTATATCCCAATAAATTTCATAATATTAATCATAAAATATATTCGTGGGTAGTATATACACCACATAAAATAAACAAGTGGTGAATATGGCATGTGTCCTAGAGAAATAAAAGTGAGATGAAAATCCCTTAGCTCGAATTCTCCTTGCATTGAAAGTACCCTAACGTCATATATTATTAATTTAAATTTACTATAATTATATACCTTTTTCATGTTAATTTTTAAAATATCAGATATTATCCTTTTATAACATTTCAATACCCTCATTAATCATTAATTCCTTATTAAAATTTATATTTTTAGGTCTTAACTGTTTTCTTTATCATGAGTATACCAGTTCAGTAGTTCTAATCCTTATACATTTATCTTAGTTAAATTATCTAAATAATATTTATGAAGATAAAAATATAATATATATTGACTATATATATATTTAGATTCATCCATTAAATTTAGAGAGAAAGAGAAATGGATTATACTATTCAAAGAGAGGGTAGGGAATACATACACATGAATAATTTTTACATTTTCTGATGGATATAATAGAAGAAGTGTAAATATTAATTAAATTTTTTTGGATAATTATTATTTCATATTTATTCATTACCATTAAATCAATATATAAATTAAAATTGAATCACATCGCTTCGTGGAGGTGGTAGTCCACACTTACGTAGGAGCGACATTCTCATTTCTCAAAGGATTGGATGGTAGGTAGTTAGATTTGATAATATAATTCTATAAGAATAATTATTTCATAAATATCATATATAAACATTAAAACCATCATAAAATCCATCTATAAAATATGTTGATGAAAAATAAATTGTATTACTACGTGGAGATGGTAAGTCATATGTACACACGAGAGATACTTTCACTTATCATTTTATGTGAAATAGGGTGAATAATGAAGTTTTAATATTAATAAAAATATTTAAAAATATTTTTTACACTGAATTTATTATTTTATGATAAATACCATATATATAGAAGAGGTAAATAAGAGTAGAAAAAAGGGTTATCAGTTAAGGCGATTACATTTTCTTTGAAACAAATCCTTTAGATCTTCTATAATGGGCTCAAGGTTTTGTCTTTTGGGAAGAAAAAAACACTAGGTTTTGGATAGAGATGTTTATAAGGGAAATAGGTATATTTTGGTCGAGATTTAAGGATAAATGTGGGGTAAATAAATGAGGGATTATATACTCTTTTATAATTGAGTTGAGGGACACTTTTTCAATTTCTAAAAATATTAAATTAGACTAATTTGATTATAAATTAAAATGTCTCAAAATCGCCAGGGATTAAAAGATAAGGTAGTCTATGGTTTAAATCAAATCAAACAATAGAATTTATACAAGTTTTCATGTTGTTTTAATGCTTATCATTTTGATTAACCCTCAGTTAACCAATTTTAATGTTAACTACATTACCACATTTTTCAATATTAAAGGGTTGTAATTTTTACTTATAATGTAACAATTTTACAATAAATGGATGATTTATAAAATTTATAATATATCATAACAATATTTTATTAATTTTATTATTTTTAGAATTTTAAATTAATTTAATAAAATATTATTTTGATGAAATAACATTATTTTCAATTTTTACACTATTTATTTAATTTAAATTTTAGTAAATAATGACAAAGGGGGGAATTAGAATATAATTATTTCCCATATCTTTAATATATTATATAGATATAAAAAATTCATGGGTCTCATTAATTCATTAATATTTTATCATTTTTAAAATTCTTAAAATCATTTATTATGTAATTTTATTAAATGAAGAAATGTCGCATCGGTGTCAAATAATCAATTAAGGTCATTATATAATAAATAAAAATGAAAAGTAAACTTATATCATGAAAAATAACTTTATTAATCTTAATATAAACACTTATATTTATTTATAAATTATTTTTCCATATTTTTACATATAATACATATTAAAAACAAATAGAGTGACATTTTGTAACTTTCTTTGATTTAAATAATATGTAAGTCATTTTCATGAAGCAATTTCCATTAAATAGAAAAATTTTATCCCTAATGTTTTAATTGTTGTATTAATTTTATACATTATTAATTATTAAAAATAATCAAGGCTTTATCACTTGTTTTTAATCTAAATTTTCCCTTTACCAAGGTGATAAATTTAACCATAGTTACTATTCATATAGAGTGAAAATAATAAAAGGAAATATTTTCCAATTTTGAACCTCTTGATTATAAATATGTAATTATTTTTATATAATTCAACACCTATAAATGGTATAAATTTATTTAAAATTAATTGTGAAAAATGTGACAAAAACTACTATTTAGAGAAATACATTTTAAGAATAAAACTAGATTTATTCTTATCCTATGAACAGAAAAATATTTGTTTGTTATTTAAAACACATGTTCAATTAAATAATATATATTTTACATTAAAATCACTCACCTATAGTGATTTATTTAATTAATTAATAAAAATACATTGCACACATAAAAATAATTTTTTTAGAAAAACGTTACTTTTATTCTTAAAAAAAATTATTATAGATAATGAATTCATTTTAAAAATGTGTAAACATAATATTTTTCATAATTCAGTTATTATTATTATTATTCAGTAATCCAATATCTAGGTTATAATGGATACACAATATTTTAATAATGATACATAGTTTGTCTAAACTCGTTGTTGTGTGTAACACAAGCTGTCAAAGAAATCAAATTATTTAAAGGTAAATATTTCATTAAAAAATTGGGGTGTTAAAAGATTCATCACATTTATCCTATCATGAAAATAGGATTTAGTTTAAATATAGGTCTTCTAGATTGATATTTCATTGATTATTGATTTTGGTCTATTTAAAGTGTTAACAATTACTCATACAACATTTTTAGATATGATTACTTGGTGGAATTCTAATCATCTGCATTGATTTTTTTTATATTCCCATTTGGTTGAAGGTTATTATAATCTATGATGAGATTCTTGATGATGAGGCAGATGATACAAACCATGTTTATAAGAGATTAAGTGACCCTATTTGGTTGGTATAGGCACATGATACCTTATCATTGGCCCCCTTGTGGGTTTTTATTGTTTAGGTTTGGTTATTTTAAGTGTTAGTAACAACCCTATCTATTTTTTTCATATAGTTTGGAATTTAATTATACTTAATTGAACAATCTCACTAGAGTTGTATGACATGGGTCATCCAGTATGATGTCATTATATGTATATCAGTTGACCGATGGGATTGTGAATCTCCAGAGGTAGTCATGTGTGTGGGTACCTGTGTTAATTAGTACACTATGAGTGGGTGTTGATTTCGGAATGTGATTATTTACATTTGTGAGACCCATGAGAGGGTGTTTGAATATTGGTTTCCATTAATTATTTAGGAAATGGCATGTATTATTCCCCATTCATTTTGGTATGTATAAATTATTACATGTATGTGAGACCCTATAGTGGGAGGTCTGGGACATTTTAGGTCATTAGTTTTTATATGGGAGAATGGGTGGCACCCCATGTATTGTGACCCTAGTGATATTTGTGTATGGAATATGTGGATGTCCTAGTGACCCCTAAAATTTACATGGGTTTTACTGATTTCGTTTCTGTTTGTACTTTATGGTTTCCCACTAGAGGGGTTAGCCCATGTATTTCTTTGGTGCCTTAGGGGTAGTAATCATGGGTATGATATTTGATTTCAGATTGATCACTATGAGTGATTTCATATAATGGTATTGGAATTATTATGTCATACCTTCCCTTGAGGGATAACCTTGGTTCATTAGGTTAGGTTTTGTGGTTAATATTTATGGGAAATGACCATAAGATGTCTAACCCTATTGGGTTAAATATGTTTTTCACTTTAATTAGAGTTTGGATGGATTATTTAGGTTTTAGAATGATTTTATGAGGAAAAAATAATTTAACGGATCAAGGAACATGTGAGGTTCCAAGTTTTGATGATGAGAACTAATGTCTCTTTGGTTGAGAGTGTAATATTCATATAGTAGGGCGTGATCAACTGAGTTTGGATGTAGAATGACTCTTGGAGTTATGGTAGGGAGTGTAAACCAAGGGCACGGAAACACACAATGAACCCTAGGTTTCGTTGAGAATGTGGTTTATAAACTAGTTATGCATAGGTATTTTTAGGGTTCAACAATATACATGATGTGGTAAATAACTAGTGGACCTTAGATCATGATTTTTGGGAAGAGATTCATTGGGTGGTAGTGTGATTGGTGTAATGTGTCTCATTGGGACAAGGTGACTTGAAATTTGTGATATTTGTAAGTGTGGTGGACTAGAGGTTGGATGAACAGGAGTGACACCTCTATGGTGATTGGAATTTCATGAGTTTCATGGTGTTAGGGGTTTAAAATTAATGAAAATTGATCAATAAAAGTGTTATGAATTACTTGTATATGTCGAATTGACACTTGGGGAGTGATTTGAGGGTGGAATCCATAGATAGAATGAAAAATTGATGGCCATCATGGGTAACATTTTTTGTGAGTTGGGGATGGTTGATAAATTGATGTTTGGTATTGGTGATTAGGTACAAGTGGAAAGGCCACATTTGACCACCATGTTGGTGATCAACAAAACATGGGTTATGGTGATCAGAATAAATTTCTAGGGAGATATGATAACAACAATCTTATGGTTGGTAGCATCATATCAGTTGTGTGGGTATGATCCCGGAGTCAAAAGGGTTATGGGTATATGGAATAGACTAATGAATGGTCATAGAGTAGTTGGGTACCCATTATTTGGAAATATAATTATGTATAATCCTTGGTGAATGTCGTACATAGATCTGGTTGTCAAGTTGGATGGAGTATGAGCATTGGTGTAAAGCTGAGGATTAATAAGGGATGATCTGAGGGTGATCTAGATTAGTATAATGCCACTGCCCATGAAAGGACATGAAAATATTATTATTTGGATAAAGAGTCATTCAAGTGACTGCACTGAGAGTCAGGATATGGTTGTGGTGGTCTTGAGAAGGTGATCGTTAAGGGAATTTATAACTAAAGGCATCATTATTGGATGATATAGTGATGTGTTGGTAGGTTTTGTAGAGTATTATCAAGAAATGTTATCCATAGGTGTTTCGACATACATTCTAATATATAATTGGATGTGGTCATTTAGAAACTACATCTATCATGTACATTTTGATATGATCAATGTGTTTCGAGAATAGTATGGGGATTTTCAAGAAAAAATTGGTGCAACTAGGTTTTTATCATGGTCAATTGTAATTCAACTAATTCATATCCAAATTGAGAGGAGGGGCCAGAATTCTTGTGTGTGAACATGTGTGGTCATCATTTGGATGTTATAAACTAATTCCTATGGCGGGGAGTCTTGTAGTCCTGGTGGTTAGTTGGGTGATGAAACGAGCATGTTTTAAAGAATATAGGCTCATCCAAGTTCCTTCTAAATGTTTCAGTGATGGTTATGAGCATTGGATCATGGTTCAGTGGCCTAAGTTCCTTAATTATGAATTTGTGCTTTATAAGAGTGTTTGGTGTTTTGATTTGGTGAAGCTAATTAATGATAAAGTAATGAATTATATAGTTCTATATGTGTAATTGGATAACCAACAAGGCTTCTCAATGATGACAAGTATCATGGTGGGGATTTTGTAATGTCCATGTCTAGTTCGGGCTAACAGTCTTGGGAAAATTTAATTCTTTGATGTTGGATAGCTGGATTTGGAATTGGAGTTCAGAATGGAATTATAAGAGGTAGAACCCATCAAAAATGTGTTATTAGACAAGTTTTGGGGTATAGAAGGAGATGGTGAACACTAATGTGAGTAGTGGGTCCATATGAAGGATGACTACGGTGCTGAAAAAACTATAGCACTCCCCAATGAGTCATGGGTGAGTCACTAGCTAACATGTGGCTGGAAAGTCACACCACTTGAGTAGGAGTTCCACTGGATAACCGATGAACCCATATGAGCTATTCGATGGGGGATATTAAAGGTTCATATGACCCCATGTGTTTATGTTGGATACCACCCTCCCTTCCCTTCCTATTGGGTGCACAGAAGGGGTATCTTTCCCTATATTGTTACCTTGAGGCACTCTCAAGGGAACAAATTTTATTGTATTTAAAAAAAATCTCGGTACGTCTCAATCAACCTTTTCTTATCCTCCCCTCCATTTTTTCTAATATTCTTCTCCTTGGGCTAGTTATTTGTTGGTGATTCCACTAGAGCATGTTGGAATCACCCAATTTGCATGAGGTTTTCATGTAGCCAGCATAGAAGTCGTCTCAGGATGACATTTTCTAGAATATTTCCATCAAACCTTCAATGGTACATTTCATCATGATATTATTAAGGGTTTTATTAAATTTAAAAAAAAAATTGTTCTTTCGATGGGATATTTGATCCAGGATGACATTGGTACTCTACAGCAGACCCTTAAAGGTGGTTTGGTCACTACGATGGAGCAATATAGCAATGATGTGATATTTTAATGATTATTTAATTTCAATTAAATTTAAAATAATTAATTAAAATTTATTTTAATTAATAATTGTTATCATGCGATGTGAGAGAGGAGATCTGGTGTTTGGTGTGAGTTTGGATGATCTTGGATGTGGCTCTTTAGGACTTGGTAGATCCACTGGCCCTTGATGAATTTAATCAAAAAGTTTCTTAAAGATAGGTGTTATTGAATACATTACATATGACCTTTATACCTTCTTTCATGTGGCATGTAGTGTGTGGACACAAAACTTTAAACGATGCCCTTCATGATTAAATTAATTTCGTAATTTGATTTCAATGTATATGTTAAATTAAAATGGTTAAAGATATAGAAATCCTTATATGATAAGACCAAATTTCCTAGTCCATGTTAGACCTAGTGAACTATATTGGTTCATTGGACCCAAAAGTTCAAGACCTAGATCATAGTAATACTTTGTGACTTTTAGAGTCATGAGGGGAGTGGACGAACAAGAAGAAAATTAGTCACAATAATATATGAGTCCATGATTCTGATATGGTTAAGGGTTGTTGGGACATGAGAAAACTACAACAAGAGGGCTTGGTGGGAACATTGAGATAATTAGTATCTACTAGACCTCTTGATAAGTGAATTAAAACCTAGTGAGACTTATTATCCCATGAACTAGGGCATGAGATGCCTCTATGATGGAAGTGAGTGTGGACTTAGAAGACATTTAACAAGGGGACATTATGAGTACCCTTTTGTGCATTCAATTGGTTGGGTTGTTGAGATGAGTATAGGACCAGATATCATCATGAGTATGATGTGACCAGAACTAGGAGAGCTATCCATAGGTGAGTTAGAATAGTAGAGTAAGCAGACTAACCTAGGATCACCGAAGAAATTTAGATGGGTTGTTCACAATCTCTTTAGAGAGTAATATTTTGGAACTCCATTGTGAGTCCTTAGGGTTGTAGGAATGTTATTCTACTTCTAGGATACATGTCTTCCTTGAGTGATGGGTGTTCACTTGAGAGACCAGACTGAGACTGGGGACTCTAGGGGGACTGCCTCAATTCATGTGGTGACCTAGTGGATGTGATATGAAGTACATAGGGGATGTGATATAAAGGACTCCAAGAGGAGTGCCTCTGGATTTGATATGGAATACACCCTTTGGAAAGATGTGATACTATTTTAGCTAGCATAGATTTGGACCAAAGATGTTTTGTTGGCATGGGATGGGTCCCCAGAGTTATGAGGATATAGTTAGAGATACCAAGGATTTAGAGCTATATATATTTGTTAGAAATTATGTATATTTAGAGCTCAAATATAGGGCTATCATGGAATGTTCCCCTAGAGTTGTGGGGATATGGTTGTGGATTCCATGATTTAGATTCAAATACATGGTTGAGATACCATTTATTTGAGCTGATATACTAATAAGGATATCATGGTATTGGAGATTAGTATTGGAGCTACCATAGATATAGAGCTCATTTGTTTGGGATGTCATGGGATGGGTCCCCATAGTTATGATAATATAGTAGGGGATTCCATATATTTGGAGATCATATGTTACTAGGTTTCCATTATAATCATGATATGATCAGAGCGCCCTAGAACTGGCCAAAGAAGGTATGGTCAATTGAGTTCTCTCACCCGAGGATCAACGTTGGTTGTCTTATATTTTTTTTTAAGTGTCATTTGATTTATTTTTATATGAAAACATCAGATACATATAAAAATTCATATTCTAGTTATTATAGTACCATGTTGGTGGTACCCTAATGATTTGTGTACTCACACTTCGGTTGGTCCACCACTACACATGGGTACACGAGAAGACTTTCACTTGGTTGCACATGTAGGTTGGGCTGAGGCCCAGGGCTAATATATTGGGAGTTCCCTATATATATTGTATAGAATCAGGATCATTGGTTGTGGTGTGACTCAAATTTGTCTTAGATATATCATTTTTATTTTATTTTATTTAGGCATGTATAAGTATGGGGCCCAATGGATGATCAATTGTATGTATGGAATGACTATTTGGTATTTTACTTAATTTCATTCATTATATCATTTATTTATATTTTTTCATCTACTTCCAGCTTATTTTTATGGGTTTTATTTAGTTATTTTATATTTTATTGTGCACCCAGATACAAGGGGCCTCTCCATGATACCTCCTTATAGCCCTGTTGCTATTCAAAAACCTCTTGAATTAAAGGAGGTTCACTTTTGGTCTCATGGTGAACTCAGTCTAGGGAACCATTTGAGTTTCCATTGGGTCAAGGATATAACACAATAGGTATAATCACTCTAGTAGTGGGTTCAGTGTGGTTATTGACTAGTGTAATGAAATGTTGTATACTTCTCTTGGGGTCCTTCTGGCCTTGTAATTCTTCGGTCAATGTTCCTTGGAGTCATGTAAGAGTTGTCTCATCCTTGTTAAAAAGTGGACTTTATTTCCTTAATAAAAAAGGGCCTTAACCCAAGTCTCTTTTGAATGAATAATATCTTTTCATTTATAATATTTTTTTTAATATTTCCTAATAAATTATTTTTATTAAATGTAAAAAACTTGTGTGTCATGGAAAAAACCTATGAATTGATTAAATTTCACTTGTATAAAGATTTTATCTGCACTAATGTTTGAAAAAAAATAATTTTATCATTTACCATCACTAAATTTAGTACTGATAATGTAGTGATAAATGCTTTTCTTTATCAGTGTTAAGAAATTTTCTAACAAAGGTTCCCTTTTATCATCATTTTTTAGCACTAATAAATGTAAATTTTATTATCATTTTATTAATACTGTTGAAATTAAGACTTTTATCATTGTTTTCTTTAGCACTGATAAAATCCATCACTTTATTTCACATGTTTTATAGTAGTGGTGTAAGATGGTGAGTATGTGTACATGTTTGTATGTGTACGTTAATGCATCTTATACTTGTATATATTTATATGTGTTTTTTTCTTTTTATATGTTTATATGTAATATATGTTCTTCAAATATTTTTAATAAAATAAATCAATAATTGTGCACAAACATACAATATACATATATAATCATACTTTTTATGTGTTCATATAAACATAAAACATATGGTTTCATGTGTTTAATAAAAAATATAAATATATATATACATTGTTTTCTTTAGATACATAAAATACCTTTTCTTCAAAAAAGATATATCAATTTAATACTATTAAAATTATATTTTAAATGTACAATTAAAAAATTAATCCTTAAAAATAATTAAAAAAACAGTTAATAAATACTAAAAACAAAAAAAAACTAAGACACAAAACATTGGTTTTGTTACATAAATAAATATGTGATTTAAAAATATTGTTAAGAGACATTTTTGACATAAAAAATTGATATCATGTTTTGGATTTATATATCAATCGATAAATGATAAAATGGAACTATTGATTCCCACACATCAAAATTTGGATTTATTAGTAATTTTATCATTATTATATTATATTAAAAATTAAAATTTTAATATAAAACTATATTAGGTAAAAGGGATAAAAAAACAGAAAATATACATGCACTAGGATCCCTAATAGGTCATACCCTATACCTCTCCATAACTAATAGAAAATACCCACTGGATGAAATTTTTTCGTATTAAAATTTATAGTTTAGCCTATAAAAACCGAAGTTTTTATAATACTAAGTTATGTTTGGTGATACACACTTATCATAGGGGGAGGTAAAATATACTTAATTTCTTATTTAATGTAGTAGTAGTTTTTAATTAGGTTATCTCTGGAGAAGAGTTCCCTAAATCTAGTAATCACAAATGAGAAAAGAAATGATGGTTTTTGAATTATAAGACTAAAAAATAAATAAAAAAAGGCATAAAAATCAGATAAAGAGACAAATTATATGGTCATTTTGTCTTTCCAATTATAATTCTATCGAACTCTTCTAAATAAATCCATGTACTTGTTAATCAGTAAATAAGTGGATTCACAATTGCTTCCCCTCTTCTCCCTTGATTGAGTGATTATGGTGAGTCTAACCTAAAAAATCTTTACATCAATCTACTCTCCATATAATGTGTGAAAGATATAGTGAATAACCCTTAATTAACATAGGGATTACACAATAGGGTATTTTTATTCCCAATTAAAACAATAATAACCACTACAAGTTTCTCACTTGTTATTAGTCACTAAACACTCACTACTTATCCTCAGATAATTTAATAGAGATGATATAAAACCAAATAAATGGAGATGATGGATCCTTGACCATGGAAAAAATAATATTACAAAATTAATTTAAATACAATTATATTCAAGATTAAACCTACAATTAAATAGTGAAATCAATGAACAATATAAATAGAACAATGTTTTTATTCATGTCATAGAGACTCAAGCATCAAAAGAGGGTTAACTCCCCTTCCCAAATAACCCAAAAGTTACACCACTCTATTAAATATGAAACATATATTATTGGAGTATGGGGAATATAAAAAATTCAATAACATAAAAAATAAAGATCATGTTGGCCTTCTATTTCCAAGTCTCCCAATATCCTTATCTCTGTGTATATACCTATGCATATAATCTTGGACCTATGTTAATAGAAAGATTATGTCTCTAAATATTGTCCCTTAGATTCTAAAGTCTCTCCTTTAAATCCTTGAATTTTACCCTCTTTGAATTCAATAAAATATTATTTATTTCTATTGGGAAGACATCATGAGATCCTAAAATCCTCATGACTCAAAACGTTAAAAAATCTCAATCCATTAATAAATCATATGATATCTTCTCCAAGAAATTGTGTTTCTCAATTTCATGGAGTTTATGTCACTTATATATGTTCAATTTGAGTGTAAATGTAGTAATTATTCTTTCTATAATATTTATAAGTCTGAAAATTACCTCATGTACATTTTAGTCTTTCCCCAGATGAATTAATTGATTTAAAATCTTCTTGATCATCATGTGATGAGGAACTCATGAATGGAATTTATGAAAACTAAGAAAAAAAATTATGTACCTTTATTATTACTGAATGGTAGCTATCATGAATGCAATGTGTCTTCTTCTCAAGTTCTTCAAATGTCTAACAAAAGATATTAGTATATTTTTCATGAAAAAACCCCTCATTGTTTTATGAACCTTCAGTCTTAGCTCTAAAAATATCATCATCTTCAATTCATGTTTTTATTTTATGATCCCATTGGTTTTGATTTTTCATGAACTCATTCACTCATTATAACTAAGTCCTGAGTTGGGATTCTTTATCCTTGAACCGAACATGGTTCATTTCTTCAACTATAAAAAATACTTTCAAGTGGATTGATCATCTCCATCGATCATTTTAACAAACTCCATATTCATGTTTTATAGGTATGGTAGTTGGATCGGTGTATGGTGGTAGTAGGGGGTGGTGGTAGCAGGTGGTGATATGAGAGAAGACAGTTGTAAGTGAACCAATAGCATGTTATGAATGTGAGATGGGAGTGTCAAGCATGCAGAAGTAACTGGTCATAGCACATCCCAATAGTACCAAGCTTAGTTTATGTAACTAGAAGTATCACATATCGATGGTATTATATAATAATGGTATTATGGTTGTGGAATCATTGGAAGGTGACAGTAGCAGATCCTTATGTGTGGCAGTAACAAGCCACTATTAGCAAGAAATGAAATAAAGACACGGTATCTAGGTAGAAACTTGATAGATTAACCATTAGTATAATTACAATATAAGTATGATATGGTGTCACTCCACTAGTAGTAGAATCAAATATTTGTAGTGAGAGGCCAACAGAAGTTGAAGGGGAGCCCAACTGGTGGTGAAATTAAGAAGTAATGTAAATTCAATGGCACTGAATCTTCTTATATGACACTAATAACATCATGATAGTAGTGGAGGAAGGTGATAGTAGAAAGTGGTTATAGGAAGGCTGGTATTTTTAAGTATACTAAAAGAACATGGTAGTAATTGTACAATTCCATAAATATTAGGGTGGTGATGGCATATTGATGGTAGCATGGAAATGGTCACATGTGGTGGTGGGAGGGCCGGCATTTGCATGATAAAATGGTATAATAATATCAATGATCGTTTCATTATCTTACATATAAGAAACAAACATGACCATGGTATTAGATACATCAATTAAGGACTTTGGTGAGAATTTTTCATTCGACCTATCCCTATGAATCATTAGTTTATCCTTATATAATGTTAGCCTGGCTGTTTTGACCTTCTTCTTGAGTAAGGATTCATTTTCCTCAAAATGATCTTGTAGAGGTTTTTTCAAACTATTATAATCTAATCATGGTACTCTCAAAATCAAATCATCTTAGTGGCTCAAGCTTGAGATTCTATAGTGTAATCTATTATGTTTTCTGGTAATTCAATTGGTTGTCAAGTGACGTTGATCGTAGATGAAACATCATGGAGGTGTACAAGAAAAGACACATGATTGTGGCATCAGATGACACTCTACCACTTAAGTAGAAATATTTAAACACAAAAGGAGTCTTATATTGGAGAGGAACATTTAAGGGTACTATTATATTATAATTTGTTTCACCCACTTAGGATCAGAAGCCTATAGTGGGGATAGGCTCTCGTATACACTACACACTCACCAGATGGGATCTTGTTGACAAACACATTCCTAGTGGGGCTTGGTCCTATAAAAACCCAACATTTTCATACATAAATATCACATTTTGATTAGATGAATATTCAGTACATTTTACAAATACATTCCTAAGGACTATAATAGTTTAGTGCCTTTAGATACTATGTACACAACCATCTTTTTTAATGAATGATATTTAACATCTTCCATAAATATCTTCCCCTTTTGTATTATTTATAAATATACCATACTTAAATCATATTTTCATAACCTAGGGAAATTGAAACATTAGAATGGTTGTGCACAGATTCTCGGTATAGGAAAATATGGGATATATCATTCTATTATCATATGAAATCATAAGATAAGAATAAGGGTATGAGATCATGAAAATAACTTATAATGTATATACCCAACCTATCATATATCATAAATAAGATTTATGGAATAAAGAATTTTCATTATGAAATACATGAACCATATGATTGAAAATCATCATAATTAAATCTTGAACCAAAAGTTCATGTCATATAAGTGTGGCATCGTCATAAGTACATAAACCATTTATTATGTCATGGTTAACATTGAATACCATAAAATCATAGCAGATTGGGAAACAAAACATGTTTCCCATTTCATAATGAATCATACATCATCACATATTTCCCATTTAATAATGAACCAGGCATCATCACATGTTTCCTATAGTGGTTCATGGGCTTTATATTGTTAACCATAATTATCTATGGATATATAAAACATTACCCAATGTATTGGATAGAGATATCGGTCCCACCTATCACATAATATATACATTTTTGTACCATAATATCATTAAACATTCACCATTGGATAACCTTTAGAAAAAATGTGTTTTATAAACATTTCATCATAGCATAACCCATAGAAAGGAAATTGGTACCCTAAACATTTAATTATAGCATAACCCATAGAAAAAAGTGTTTCATAAACATCTCATCAATTCATCATAGCATAACCCATGGAAAAGGAATGTTTTTCATAAACCTATATTCATCATATTCAAAAACCATACATAGAAAGAATAAGTATGGTAAAATTGGATCATATCCAAATTAAAACACAATCAACAATAAATTTTGTTGACTTGGGTAAAACTGATTTTAAAGGATCACTTTGAATAATTCTTGTGGAAAATAACATTTTCCCCTTGAAAATTACCTTTTCAAAACAAGAATTTCAGAAAAAAATTTACAAATAACATTCTCTGAAAAAAAAATTTAAAATTATAAATGAAACTTTAAAATATTTTTTAGTCTTAATGTTGGGAAGTTATATTCATGTCATATGCATTAAAACAAAGTCTCCTTTAAAATTTTCAATAAAATATAAAAGGTACGTGTTTTGGAAAATAATATGAAGATTCATTGAAAAAAAATTAAAATGGGAAAAATGGGAAAAATTAAATATAAAACATCATTGTAGAATCATAAATACCTTCTTAAAAACATATTTTTAAAACTTGTGAATGGACGAAAAAGGTATCCCGATGGAATAAGGAAATAAATTTTGGTTTTTATTAAAAAAAATATCTTGTAATCTTCAGTAAATAAAGAGAGGGAAATTTAAGGAAAACATTTAATTATATCAAATAACTAGAGGAAAATAAAATTCATTATTTTCTTGAATTTTAGATCGTAATATCTCAACATTGAAAGCATATCATATTCAATCCTGAGGAGTAATGTTATTGTAGAATTAAACCATTACTACATTGGTATCTTTTGAATCATAATTCCTATGAAAAAAATAATAGTAGATGGATATGTTAATCCCATAATAATCATAATAATGATAATAAAATAAATTCATGGGTAGTACATACACTACACATAAGCAGTGTATAGTGAATGCATCCCGCATAAATAGAAGTGAGATGAAATTCTCATATAATTTTGGAATCTTTTGAATCGTAATCTCTATTAAATAATAACATCAAATGAAACAATAAATATTATGAAAATAAGTAGATTAATGATATATTATTTTAAATAGGATGTATAAACACCAAAAAAATAAGCAAGTTATGAATATGGCATATGACTCCTAGAAATGAAAAAGATACTTGAAATCTCTTACCTTAAGTCTCGACATCCTTCAAACATGTTTGAACCTCCATCACTTAGAACACCCTCCATTGGATATCCTATTAAGGACCCTACATTTGGTATTTTGGGATGAAACATGGTTGTATAACATGTATAAGTATATTCAATAGGTATTTTTGTACGGTTATTGTAACGCCCCAGATCTGGGTGCCATGAAACGGGTGCCCCAAACCTGGTTGGTCACATGACTTCAAGGGAATTACCCCAAATGTCCGAGGCTACCGACTAGAAATGAAGGCCAAGGAATAATAGTGGGGAAACTATTCCCTCATTTGTCAAAGTGTAGCATAGTGGAATAAAATATATAAACATACAACAACGGAAGCAGAAACAATATTCAAATGAAATTGACAACTGAAATAAAAGAGAACCATCAGTCATATATATAAAGATGGAGCATGTCACTAATTCTATGAAAACAGCCAGAATAGGATACACCACAATATAATACAATACAACACAAATTACAAGGCACAACTAAACAAAATAAAGCAGAGTAAACAAAAAGTAGCAGCATCGCAAGCCTAAGCTCGGTCCCACACTCTCCTACTCCTCTACTACAATCAAGTACCTATATAGGTACCCTTTACCTTATCTATACCTGAAAAAATGTAATCTATTTGGCCCAAATACATGACCCAAACAGGGTTTGAGAAATAAATCCCAGTATGCACCCACCAAAGGCCTGTGCCCAGCTGTCAATGAGAATGTGCAACAGTAGTGTGCAATAACAAATGCAATAAACTAAGCAGTAGTCAAAAGTAACTGGATTTACCAGTCATATTGTCATTTTAATATTAATTTAACTATTATATTTAATAATATTTTGTGCTCATCAGTACCATGACCTCAGGCTAAACAAAATTCTTCCCTCAAGCTAAATGTAACCATGCCCTCAGGCGAATACAGTCATTCACTCAGGCTAAATATCACCATGCCCTCAGGCTAATATAACCACTCCCTCAGGATATATATAACCATGCCCTCGGGCTAAATATCATCATTCCCTCAGGCTAATATAACCACACCATCAGGCTAAATATAACCATTCCCTTGGGCTAAATATCATCATGCCCTCAGGCTAATATAACCATGCCCTCAAGATAAATATCACCATGCCCTTAGGATAATATTACCACGCCCTCAGGCTACTATAACCTGCCAAGCCCAACATATAAGAAAGAAATTATCTAAAATTCCTCTCAAGGTAATTTAAAGAATGCTAAATTATATGGTATACTCTCGGGTAACCTGGACAAACAGTTAAATAGAGGAACGCACACCTGGGGTGGTCCTGGATGAAAGAAGTGATCCCAAATAGCAATTATACATATTCATTAAACTACTTATGCAATTCTAGGTATTTAATTACGCAAGGCCTCGTCCATACAACAACCCCAGCATGGGAGGGTATCACAGTGGTACAAAAAACACACAGCAGTTGGAATTTAAACACCATACCACCTACCTCGATCGTCTCTAATCGGTATACGTGAACGACACCTCTTGAATCGTCCAAGAACGACGTAGATCTGGGATAAAAGGTTTCCCATTCAAACACAAATATCTTACCATAGAGGAATAATTGGTAAGAACAGCACAAGGAGAAGGGAGAACTCAGCTGCGTGGTTCCAACGTGATCGGAAAAAGTGGAAACAAATTCCCAGAGCGTGATCAGTTGATCTCCGAAACTCCAGCCATCCTCTCGAGCTCCTCAAGCGTTCTACAATTCTTCAATGAGAAGAGGAGGCTACTTCCCATTTTATGCGAAGAAAACAAACTTCATGGAATTTACTCTCAAGTACATGGCGTGTACACTTCTCATTTAACTGTTCCTCTGGCGGATACTTTTTCGACGGATGAACTGTTCTTCTATCGACATGGGTACATGGCATGTATTTCTGAATACATAGTGTGTACTTTCGCTCAGCTGGCAGAAACTCCCACCACTTTACTATTCACCTACTGATAGACTTTATGGCATGTAAATACCCACTACACGGCGTGTATTCAGTTTTTACACATTTATCGCTGATAGGGCAACACGCCCTGTGTACTCATCTCACACGGCCAAAGTACACGGTGTGTGGAAAAGTATATGGCGTGTACCAACAAAATTTGTGATTTTCCTCATTATCCTTATTTTCTCAAAAACACTTAAGGAAAAAGGAAAAGAAGAAACACGTACCTCAAGAATAAGAACCGAGTTCTTAAAAACTTCCCCCTTAAAGCAATTCTTCCCTGAATTGCCCTTCCAAGGGTGGAAAAGATAAATCTCAGAAAAACTCTGGCCATTGAGCACATACGTCGGTTTCACGCTCCCTAGTTTCATCCTGCACTCGGCCATGCTGTCATAGCACCCATAAGAGAGTAACTGACCAGCCTCGGAGAACCTTCATGCTTCTATCAATGATACGAATTGGATGCTCCTCGAAGGATGCATCAATCTGAAGCTCAACCTCCTCGGGATGAAAGTCATGTGATGGGTCTGAAAAATAACGGTGTAGCTGAGATACATGGAAGACATCGTGCATGTCCTGGTACCACTGTGGTAACTACAACTGATAGGAAACTGGCCCAACTCTCTACAGAATCTCAAATGGCCCCACATAACTTGGTGAAATTTTACCATGTCTCCTGATTCACCTGTGTCCCAACCTCGGTGAAACATAAAAGAAAACCTAATCCCAGACCACGAACTCTAAGGGTCGTCTGCGGTGATCAGCATAATATTTCTAATGAGACCGCGTGGTATCCATCCGCTTCTGTATCAACTGGACTTTCTCTGATGTCTCCTGCACAATTCATGGTCCCAACAAAGCTGCCTCACCTGCCTCCAACCAGCACAAGGTTGATCAACATGGCATACCATATAAAGCCTCATAAGGTGTCATCTCGATAGTTTCCTGAAAACTATTATTATAGGAAAACTCGAATAGGGGTATATCCTTCTCCCAAGAGCCCCCAAAGTCTAGTATGCATGCGCGTAGCATGTCCTCAAGCACATGTATCGTACGCTCTGACTCGCCATCGGTCTGAGGGTGGTGAGCTGTGCTCAGAAGCACCTGTGTACCCAGTTCCCTCTAAAAAATATTCAAGAAAGGAGACGTAAAACAAGCATCCCTATCTGAATCAATATAAAGAGGGACCCCATGAAGACACAATATCTCTCAGATATACAACTTTTTGTGCTCATCAACACCGATGGTCTCCTTGATCGGCAAAAAGCGATCTACCTTCGTAAGTCTATCCACAATTTCCCACATGGCATCATTGCCTCAAGGTGAGCTCAACAACCCAGACACAAAATCCATCGCGGCATCATCCCATTTCCACTCTGGGATAGGTAACTGTTGTAACAGTCTGGCTGGCCTCTGATGCTCTGCCTTCACCTGTTGATAGGTGGAACATCTAGTAACAAAACTAGCTACTTCTTGTTTCATACCTGGCCACCAATACTGATGTCTCAAGTCACGGAACATTTTGGTAACTCCGGGATGCACTGCCTAAGCTGAAGCATGAAACTCCCGCATCATCTCCTTGTGTATATCCCCTGGAACCCATACTTGTCCATAGAAGCACAATACCTCATAATTGCATATCGTCAATTCAGGATGAGGGTCCTCACTTTCCACCGACTGTCGTAGAACTAGGACTTCTGAATCAGATAGTTGCCTCATGCTCACTCTATCTAGGAGGGTAGAGGTCACAGCTAAGGAAGAAAGATAGGTGTGCCCCTGACTGTCGTCCACCTCCAAATGCATCTCAAAGAAAAAATACATAAGCTTCCACTCATCACTAGCCTCCTTCACTGCCTGTATCCGAGTCTTCCTACTCATTGAATGAGCAATTGCATTACCCTTACCCGGTGTATAGGCAAGCTGCAAATCGAAGGACTGAAGGTATTCAACCCACCTTCGCTGTCTCAAGTTCAGGTCTCACTGAGTAAAAATGTACTTGAGACTTTTGTGGTTGGTGAAATCCAAAAAATTCTCTCCCAAGAGATAATGTCTCCAACAGCGCAACTCATGAAATGTAACACCCCAAGCTTCTACGGTACGCTTCTCTTTGAATAATGCGATAGCGTGTGTTGTACGCAGCCTCGAGTTCTAACACACACCACAACTAATTAAACTAGCCATTGTGAATAGTAATACCTACTTTTTGAAATCATATATATTTTATATTTCAAAATGGACTTCATTTTTGGATTCGGAATATTGAAATTAGCCTAGGGTGAAATTTTGGTACTTTTCAGATAACTTTTATATTTTGATGAATACTGAAAATTACTAAATTTTAATTAAAAACAACTTATTTAATCAAAATAATTAATATTGATAAATTATGAATTTTAGTAGTTTTAAAGTATATTTAGAATATATTTTTACCATTTAATATAATAGTTGTCATTGGACATAATTTCACAATTAAATCAGACATAAACAAGTGTCAATCTTTCGATAGTTATTATCTCTTAAAAACACGCTTTTTATTTTAACAACGGGAATTAATTTTAAATTAATTTCTGCCACTTCTGTGTTTTGAATTTGGAAAAATGGATTACATATTTGGAATCATGATTTCCAAATTATGTAAATAGGTAACTTTTATTTTTACACATTTTGAATAATTACTGCGGTAAATATTTTATTTACCATGGTTAAAGGGTAAATCCGGTAAATAAGGGTTAAAAAATAATATTATAATAATACAAAATTACCCTAAAACGTGTCCTAACCTTATTGTTGGACACATAACCGACCATGGGCATCCTTGGGTCGATTTGGGGACCCCTTAGAGCCACTTGTATGTGGTAGGGACACATTATATTAAAAAAGTTAAAATAAAAATAAAAATGGCATAAGCTTACATCTTTTAGAAGAACAATTTTTACATAGGGTTATACATGTTTGATTTTCGATTATAAATATTAATTAGAAAGATAAAAATATTTCCTACATAATGATATTTTATTTATAATTTTTAGACATCAAATAAGTTAAATTATTAATGACACAATAATGATGCAATGTTTACCTCATTAATAAATCATTTAAATAAATAAGATTATAATGATTAAAATATTATCTAAAACCTGTCCAATTCTTATTGGTTGATGTTATTTATAAAATTAGTCATCTTATCTTCGACCTCAATGATTTTTGGACCATTATAAACCGAATATAATTATATTATAAAGTAATACTTTCACTCTTTCCTAAAGATCCCCTCCTCTCCCTTATAAAAGGAGACCACTTCTACTCATTCCTCACACCTATAAAGCCACTTGGCTCGTCCAAACCCTGCCCAAATAAGCTCCCCACATCCCTCTCCTCCACCTTGAAGCTTCCCCTTAGGCAGAAAGCATTTCAAGAAGTCCTTTGGTTCCAACCAAAGTGAGTTACCTAAATTAAAGGTAACGATTTCTCTTAAATTATTTTCATTTATTTTGCTTCTCCAACCCCCAAAATCTTTTTATTTCCTTTCTTTTTAACAACACCAGTATCCAAAATATACTAGGATGTTGTTATAAGAAGTATTCAAACTAAACATACACACAACTCCATCTAATGGATGATGAACATAATGTTTCTGTGGATGGAAAACTAACGCCTCACGAAACGATGATTGTTCAAATACATCTTACCGCCTCTCATGGTGGCCATTATGATGGAACTGCAATTAAATATGATATTAATGATATATATTTTATATATAATCTTCTGTAATTCCATTTTATTTCATGTCATTATTCGTTTCATGTTGTATATACATACGATAATTTCATTTGAGGAAGTGCGGACTACCGCCCCCTTAAAATGATATGACTCGTTCATACCACACATGGAACGTATAAAGGATGGTGTTAATGAACTTAAGTAACATATATAAAATATTATATTATACTGGAATAGTAATATACCTATGTATCATTTGGATTCGATTCTTTTAAAATAAAAATTAAATGGAAGTAGCGTTCGTGCGTACATACGGACTACCGTCTCCACGAACGCGATGAGATTCATTCTCCATCGTATCCATTCAAGTCTTATTCTCATTTTAGGGTTAAAAATAATGTTAATATCATTCTGATTATGAATAAGATATAATCTATCCATTACAAACATGTCTTACGTAACCAAACATTTAAGAAGAACGAATCAATTATCACCCGAAACGACGATAATACTAAGATATTATTAATAAAGCAATGTTAAAAGATCATATATGATATCATATTAATGTATATGATTCTTGTATAATTTAATAAAAATTATTTCACCATTATACAGGAGGTTAACCTACCCCAACAAAGGAAAAGTACAAGGTAAGGGTTTATTTCGCAATCTCTTCATTATCCGAGGTTGTTT
Organism: Viscum album; assembly: GCA_963277665.1. NCBI lineage: Eukaryota > Viridiplantae > Streptophyta > Magnoliopsida > Santalales > Viscaceae > Viscum > Viscum album. The sequence goes on along the minus strand of OY728132.1, from coordinate 21,712,676 downwards.
ATACATAAATATCTACTGGGACCTCGTTATCATCCACGTCCATGTTTCTTAAAAATTTATTTCAAAACATTTTTAATATTTAAAAGAATATGGGTTAAAGTCATTTATACCCTTGTTTGACTTTTTATAAGAGGTTTATAAGGGAATCTTTCCGTCGTTTTCCAAACAAGGTGCTTTTTAACCTTTTCGACAGAATTAAGATAAGAATGTTTTTTTAACTTATACGGCGGGTGCGGTTATTTTCCGCCATTATAAAATCGTCAAAGCTTCCCTTACAAGCTTATAAGAATATTTTCAAGAAAATGTTTTATTTTATATGGCTCCTAAATGATTTCAAAAATAGAAAGAGATATTTCTCTAAAAAGTGTTTTGATTTCATCTATGTCAACATCCTTTGATGGATTTTACGCTTATTTGAAGTTGATATATTATGATACAAAACATATATATTGTATTGAAGGTTTTGTGATATGTTTGACTGTGGATGTGCTATTTTTATACCATTCATAGTTTATGGTGAAATTATTGACATTTCGTATGCTAGTTTTAATACGAATGTTTATATTATGTTTAAACCTTTTCATATGGGAATGCATTGGACTTAATATGTGACAGGTAGAGCCCGCTATAGCTCCTCGATGCATCGGTAGGTCTCATGAGACAAACTAGTGTCTTGGCACAAGGCCTTGGCAAAATCTTATTTGTAGTCTTGGCACGAGGCCTTGGCTATGTGGTTATGATAGTCTGGAATTATGCATTCCAACCTTATGAAAATGGTTATTGATATTGCATGTGATTATTCGATTAGTAGAATATCCATTGAACGAGTAAATGGCATTATTTCATTTTACTTTTGCCATACTATGTTGAAGTTCAAGTTTAAAAGGCTTTTGTTTTAGTAATTCATTGCCTTAAATGTTTATGCTTATTTTTGAATGTTCCGCTATATTGTTATCCTTACTGGGCATTTGAGCTCACCCCTTTTCTATGTTTTATTTTTCCCAGGATGTGAAGATGTAAGTTATGAATGACCTGCAGGGATATTATGAGGGGTTTATAGTGTGGACTGTGGAAACATTATGTTGTTGTAGTAGTTTTTCATTTTATGATGTAATGTAAAACTTATGAATATATCTAGTGTTTCCAAGGCTACTAAACCTATCGGTCTTTCGAGATTTGATCTTTCTTGTGATCATGCCAATGTTATGTAATATTGCACCGACTCTGGGTAACTGGGGTCGGGGCGTTACAGTTGGTATAAGAGGAAGTTTAGTACAAACCTTGGAATCTAGATTTAGATAAACTCTGATTAGAGCACGTAGACCTAAGATGAACTTTGAGGATTAGTATAGAAGAACTTCCTATAATTTTGGTATTGTAGAGATTTTGTGAGTTTTCCGAGCAATACATCCCTGTCTGGATACGAGCAGGTAGAGGCGGCTCTGGCACAGATGTACCTAGGGGTAAAACCCGAAAACACCGCTTTGAGCTAGACTCGAACGGGAACTGGTGCACGACAACGGGCCTTGCTGCACTCTTGGTTACGACACTCCCGGGGGATATGCTTAGGATAACTCTCATTTTCTTTACAAATCATTATGAAGGGTTTATGAGTATATACTTCCTCAAAGAAAATTTTTTTATGATTATGGATTATATCCATAAATAGTTCAATTTATGTTAAGTGTTTTATAAGTATGGGATTATGTATTTTGATTCATAAACTGATCTAGTTTATGCCATTGTTTAGAAATGGCACCTAGTGGAAGAAATGGAAACCGTATCAATGCACACACTCCATGTAGGGATTTCCCTCCTGCTCAAGATATTTATAGTGGGGCTGGTGATGCAACTGGTGCCGATCAGCTAATCAACATACTTGGACAACTTACTCAGGTTGTGAATAATAACCTTACCCGTATGGAGCACCCTGATCCGCAGCGTGGAGGATCAATGTTAGATCGATTCATGAGGCAACAACCACCAACGTTCAATGGGAGTACAAATCCCTTAGTAGCTGAGCAATGGATAAATTCCCTAGAGAAAATATTTCAGTCATTGGGGAGCAGTGAAAGGGAAAAAGTTATCATGGCAGTTTACCGCCTCACTGGATATGCTGATCAATGGTGGTCATTGATTCAAAACATTAAGGAAGATGATGAAGTATCAAATATGGAATAGAGGGAGTTCAAAGATCTGTTTTTAGAAAAATACTTCCCTCGCGACCATCGATCAGATATGGAAAGGCAATTTCTAAGTCTGAGACAGAAGGAGGATGAGAATGTCACAAAGTATGAGGCTAACTTTACAAGGTTATCAAGGTACGCTGGTGATTATATACGTAACCAAAGAAGTAAGATTGATCTTTTATTTGATGGGTTAAAACCATTTCTCCGTCGAGCATTAGTCTTACAATCCTTTTCATCGTACGAAGACATTGTCTCATGTGCTATCAAGACCGAAAAGGAATTCTCTAAGTCTTATGACTTTAAAGCAATGCAAGAGAAGAAGAGACCTGCTGATCAATATGGGAATGGAAATAAGGGGAAGAAGGGAAAGGTTGAATATCCATCTTGTGGTAAATGCGGGAAGAAACATCCCGGTACTTGCTTGAAGGGAATGGGAGTCTGTTACAAGTGTGGTGAAAAAGGCCACCAAGCTCGTGATTGCAAGGGGAAGAAGGAAGCTACCAACGTTCAGTGCTACAATTGCAGGGAGATGGGGCATTATGCAAATGAATGTCCTAAGCGTCAGGAGAACTTACCTCAGAAAAGGCCAAGGGATCAAGGCCAGGCTTATGCTATCACTACTGCTGAGGTAGAAGCTCTGAAAGACGTGGTGGCAGGTAATTTAATGGTTTCCTCAAGTTTAGAAAATGAATTATTTGATTCTGGATCATCGCATTGTTTCATATCTACCCAGTTTGCTAAGAAAATTAGATATTTCCAATTTGATTTAATAAGGGAGTTGTCAGTTAAAACTCCTAAGGGAAGTATCGTTGCAACAAAGTTTTGTGAATCAGTCCCCATTAGAGCACATAAATTTTCTTTATATGCTGATCTCATCGTCATACCTATGATTGAGTTTGATATAATCCTCGGTATGGACTGGCTTTCGGACTATGATGCGAAGATTTATTGTAAGAAGAAAGTGGTTACGATTCTTGATGATAATGATAAGGAACGCCTTATTTTTAGAGCATAATCGTCACCACCTAATTCTTATTTAGATCCACCCCCAGTAGCTCAACTTAATTCAATTATTGGGGAGGAAGAGAATGAAATAATTGTCGGTGAGGAAAGGAATGTTCAAATAAAGGATGTACCTGTTGTGAAAGAATTTGTAGATGTATTTCCGGAAGATTTACCTGGACATCCTCCAGAACGAGAAGTTGAGTTTTCCATTGATTTGATTCCTGGATCAAGGCCTATATCGAAGACCCCTTATAGAATGGCCACTGTAGAATTAGTCGAACTAAAGAAACAACTAGAGGAATTGAGTAATAATGGATTTATTCGCCCTAGTGTTTCTCCATGGGGAGCCCCTGTTCTTTTTGTTAAAAAGAAAGATGGATCTATGAGTTTATGTATCGATTACAGGGAGATCAATTCTATAACGATAAAGAACAAGTATCCCCTACCTCGTATTGATGATTTATTTGACCAACTGCCTGGAGCTCAATACTTTTCAAAGATTGACCTTAGATCTGGATACCATCAGTTGTGTGTGAAGAAGGAAGACATTCCGAAGACAGCATTTAGAACCAGGTACGGGCATTACGAGTTTACCGTAATGCCGTTTGGATTGACTAATGCACCCTCTGTATTCATGGATCTGATTAATAGAGTTTTCAAGGAGTATCTCGATGAATTTGTGGTGGTATTTATTGATGATATCTTGGTATACTCCAAAACCTACGAAGATCATAAAAATCACTTGCGCATTATCTTGAAGACTCTGAGGAGGCATGAATTATATGGGAAGTTTAGCAAGTGTGAATTCTGGCTTCAGGATATTTCTTTTCTTGGCCATATTGTCTCTAAAGATGGAATCTCTGTTGATCCTTCTAATACCAAGGCAATCCAAGAATGGCCAGCACCTACGAGTATAACTGAGGTACGTAGTTTTATTGGTTTGGCAGGTTATTATCGACGTTTCGTCCTGAATTTTTCCCGACTGGCTAACCCATTAACGAAGCTCACACGTAAAGGGGTTAAATTTGTTTGGACAAAAGAGTGTGAAGAATGTTTCGAAGAACTGAAGAGAAGATTATTCAATGCTCCTATATTGACTCTACCATCGGGGAATGATGGGTTCGTTATTTATAGTGATGCATCAAAGAAAGGACTTGGTTGTGTCCTTATGCAGAATGATAGAGTTATTGCATATGCATCACGACAGTTGAAAATTCATGAACAAAACTATCCTACTCATGATCTTGAGTTAGCAGCTGTGATCTTTTCTTTGAAGATATGGAGGCACTACCTCTATGGTGAGAAATGTGAGATTTATACTGATCAGAATATTTTGAAGTATATTTTATCACAAAAATAACTCAACATGAGGCAAAGGAGATGGCTTGAATTACTCAAGGATTATGATTGCACGATACACTACCACCCGGGGAAAACAAACAAGGTGGCAGATGCTTTGAGCAGAAAAGACCATGGTGTTTTGAACATGATGAGAATTGAAAGGGATCCAATTTTCATGAATCTAGTGAAGATGGACATGGGAATAACCAGGGAAGGTGAAACATCAATGCTTTTTCAAATGGTTTCCAAACCATCTATACTAGAAAGGATTAAGAGTTCTCAGACTGATGATGAAGAATTTCAGAAGAAGATTAAAGCTGTGAATGATGGGAGATTGAGAGACTTTGTGTATGAAGATGGAATTTTGAAATTTGGGAAGAGACTTTGTGTTCCCGATTTACCTGATCTGAAAAGGGAATTTCTGGATGATGCTCATAGTTCCAATTTCTCTATACACCCTGGGAGCACCAAAATGTATAGAGATTTGAAGGAACATTTTTGGTGGGACAACATGAAGAGGGAGATTGCTGATTTTGTGTCAAGATGTATGGTTTTTCAACAAGTGAAAGATGGAAGGCAACAGCCTGGAGGAGTCATGCAACCTCTTCCCATAACGGAGTGGAAATGGGACAATATTACGATGGACTTTGTCATGGGGCTACCAAAGACTCCTAGAAGGAACGATGCAATATGGGTTATTGTTGATCGTCTTACCAAGTCAGCACATTTTCTTGCTATAAGAGAAGATCTACCCCTGGAACGTCTAGCAAGACTATATATTAATGAAGTTGTGAGACTTCATGGAGTACCCTTATCAATGGTTTCTGATCGTGATCCCCGTTTTACTTCAAGATTCTGGAAAATTCTTCAGAAATCCCTGGATACTGAACTTCATTTGAGCACTGCTTACCACCCTCAGACAGATGGACAATTAGAGCGGACTATTCAGACCTTAGAAAACATGTTGAGATCTTTCTCACTTGACTTTCAGGGTATGTGGGATAAATATTTACCACTGGTAGAATTTTCCTATAACAATAGCTTTCATTCGAGTATTCAGATGGCACCATATGAAGCGTTATACGGAAAGAGATGTCGTAAACCAACCTGTTGGGATGACGTTGGTGAAAGAAAACTTGTAGGCCCAGAACTGGTGGAGGAAACGGTGGAAAAGGTGAAAGTAATCCAAAATCACATCAAAGCAGCTCAAAGTAGGCAGAAGAGCTATGCCGATAATCGAAGGAAGGATTTGGAATTTCAAGTCGGTGATCATGTTTTCCTGAAGGTATCTTCGTGGAAGGGAGTCATACGTTTTGGTAAGAAAGGTAAATTGAGTCCCAGGTACATCGGACCTTTCGAAATTCTAGAACGAATTGGGGTTGTAGCTTACCGATTGGCAATGCCGCCAAGTCTCTCCAAAGTTCACGATGTGTTCCACGTATCTCTGTTGAGGAAATACATGCCTGACCCAACGCATGTACTCACCTATGAAGAATTAGAACTGGAACCCGATCTGTCTTATTGCGAAGATCCCGTCAAGATTCTTGATACGAGAGAACAAGTGCTGAGAAACCGGACGACGCGTCTGGTAAAAGTTTTGTGGAGAAACCATAAGATGGAAGAGGCAACGTGGGAACCCGAGGAACTTATGATGAAGAACAACCCGAGTATTTTCATGCGATAGTATTCTAGAAATTTCGAGGACGAAATTATTTGAAGGAGGGGAGAATGTAACACCCCAAGCTTCTACGGTACGCTTCTCTTTGAATAATGCGATAGCGTGTGTTGTACGCATCCTCGAGTTCTAACACACACCACAACTAATTAAACTAGCCGTTTTGAATAGTAATACCTACTTTTTGAAATCATATATATTTTATATTTCAAAATGAACTTCATTTTTGGATTCGGAATATTGAAATTAGCCTAGGGTGAAATTTTGGTACTTTTCGGATAACTTTTATATTTTGACAAATAGTGAAAATTACTAAATTTTAATTAAAAACAAGTTATTTAATCAAAATAATTAATAGTGATAAATTATGAATTTTAGTAGTTTTAAAGTATAATTAGAATATTTTTTTACCATTTAATATAATGTTTGTCATTGGACATAATTTCACAATTAAATCAGACATAAACAAGTGTCAATCTTTTGATAGTTATTATCTCTTAAAAACACGCTTTTTATTTTAACAACAGGAATTAATTTTAAATTAATTTCTGCCACTTCAGTGTTTTGTTTTTGGAAAAATGGATTAAATATTTGTAATCAGGATGTCCAAATTATGTAAATAGGTAACTTTTATTTTTACACATTTTGAATAATTATTGCGGTAAATATTTTATTTACTATGGTTAAAGGGTAAATCCGGTAAATAAGGGTTAAAAAATAATATTATAATAATACAAATTTACCCTAAAACGTGTCCTAACCTTATTGGTGGACACATACCCGACCATGGGCATCCTTGGGTCTATTTGGGTACCCCTTAGAGCCACTTGTATGTGTTAGGGACACATTATATTAAAAAAGTTAAAATAAAAATAAAAATGGCATAAGCTTCCATCTTTTAGAAGAACAATTTTTACATAGGGTTATACATGTTGGATTTTCGATTATAAATATTCATTAGAAATATAAAAAGATTTCCTACATAATGATATTTTATTTAGAATTTTTAGACATCAAATAAGCTAAATTATTAATGACACAATAATGATGCAATGTTTACCTCATTAATAAATCATTTAAATAAATAAGATTATAATGATTAAAATATTATCTAAAACCTGTCCAATTCTTATTGGTTGATGTTATTTAGAAAATTAGTCATCTTATCTTCGACCTCAATGGTTTTTGGACCATTATAAACCGAATATAATTATATTATAAAGTAATACTTTCACTCTTTCCTAAAGAGCCCCTCCTCTCCCTTATAAAAGGAGACCACTTCTACTCATTCCTCACACCTCTAAAGCCACTTGGCTCGTCCAAAACCTGCCCAAATAATCTCCCCACATCCCTCTCCTCCTCCTTGAAGCTTCCCCTTAGGCAGAAATCATTTCAAGAAGTCCTTTGGTTCCAACCAAAGTGAGTTACCTAAATTAAAGGTAACGATTTCTCTTAAATTATTTTCATTTATTTTGATTCTCCAACCCCCAAACTCTTTTTATTTCCTTTCTTTTGTAACAACACCAGTATCCACAATATACTAGGATGTTGTTATAAGAAGTATTCAAACTACACATACACACAACTCCATCTAATGGATGATGAACATAATGTTTCTGTGGATGGAAAACTAACGCCTCACGAAACGAAGATTGTTCAAATACATCTTACCGCCTCTCATGGTGGCCATTATGATGGAACTGTAATTAAATATTATATTAATGATATATATTTTATATATAAGCTTCTGTAATTCCATTTTATTTCATATCATTATTCGTTTCATGTTGTATATACATACGATAATTTCATTTGAGGAAGTGCGGACTACCGCCCCCTTAAAATGATATCACTCGTTCATACCACACATGCAACGTATAAAGGATGGTGTTAATGAACTTAAGTAACATATATAAAATATTATATTATACTGGAATAGTAATATACCTATGTATCATTTGGATTCAATTATTTTAAAATAAAAATTAAATGGAAGTAGCGTTCGTGCGTACGTACGGACTACCGTCTCCACGAACGCGATGAGATTCATTCTCCATCGTATCCATTCAAGTCTTATTCTCATTTTAGGGTTAAAAATAATGTTAATATCATTCTGATTATGAATAAGATGTAATCTATCCATTACAAACATGTCTTATGTAACCAAACATTTAAGAAGAACGAATCGATTATCACCCGAAACGACGATAATACTAAGATATTATTAATAAAGCAATGTTAAAAGATCATATATGATATAATATTAATGTATATGATTCTTGTATAATTTAATAACAATTATTTCACCATTATAAAGGAGGTTAACCTACCCAAACAAAGGAAAATTACAAGGTAAGGGTTTATTTCGCAATCTCTTCATTATCCGAGGTTGTTTATACATAAATATCTACTGGGACCTCGTTATCATCCACGTCCATGTTTCTTCAAAATGTATTTAAAAACATTTTTAATATTTAAAAGAATATGGGTTAAAGTCATTTATACCCTTGTTTTACTTTTTATAATAGGTTTATAAGGGAATCTTTCTGTCGTTTTCCAAACAAGGTGCTTTTTAACCTTTTCGACAGAATTAAGATAAGAATGTTTTTTTAACTTATACGGCGGGTGCGGTTATTTTCCGCCGTTATAAAATCGTCAAATCTTCCCTTACAAGATTATAAGAATATTTTCAAGAAAATGTTTTATTTTATATGGCTCTTAAATGATTTCAAAAATAGAAAGAGATATTTCTCTAAAAAGTGTTTTGATTTCATCTATGTCAACATCCTTTGACGGATTTTACGCTTATTTGAAGTTGATTTATTATGATACAAAACTTCTATATTGTATTGAAGGTTTTGTGATATGTTTGACTGTGGATGTGCTATTTTTATACCATTCATAGTTTATGGTGAAATTATTGACATTTCGTATGCTAGTTTTAATACGAATGTTTATGTTATGTTTAAACCTTTTCATATGGGAATGAATTGGACTTAATATGTGACTGGTGGAGCCCGCTATAGCTCCTCGATGCATCGGTAGGTCTCATGAGACAAACTAGTGTCTTGGCACAAGGCCTTGGAAAAATCTTATTTGTAGTCTTGGCACGAGGCCTTGGCTATGTGGTTATGATAGTCTGGCATTATGCATTCCAACATTATGAAAGTGGTTATTGATATTGCATGTGATTATTCGATTAGTAGAATATCCATGTGAACAAGTAAATGGAATTATTTCATTTTACTTTTTCCATACTATGTTGAAGTTCAAGTTTAAAAGGCTTTTGTTTTAGTAATTCATTGCCTTAAATGTTTATGCTTATTTTTGAATGTTCTGCTATATTGTTATCCTTACTGGGCATTTGAGCTCACCCCTTTTCTATGTTTTATTTTTCCCAGGATGTGAAGATGTAAGTTATGAATGACCTGCAGGGATATTATGAGGGGTTTATAGTGTGGACTGTGGAAACATTATGTTGTTGTAGTAGTTTGTCATTTTATGATGTAATGTAAAACTTATGAATATATCTAGTGTTTCCAAGGATACTAAACCAATCGGTCTTTCGAGATTTTATCTTTCTTGTGATCATGCCAATGTTATGTAATAATGCACCGAATCTGGGTAACTGGGGTCGGGGTGTTACATGAAAAACTTCATCCAACTCGAGGTCATGTGTCGGGTAATTCCTCTCATGTGGCCTCAACTGTCGAGACCCATACACAACTACTCGATCACCCTGCATCAACACTTCTCCCAACCCAATACCCGATGTATCAAAGTAAACTTTATAGATATTCCCTTAATATAGAAGTATCAGGAGTGACGATGATGTTGACCTTCCTTTCAACTCCTGAAAGGATGTCTCGCAAGCTTCTGACCAAACAAACTTCACACTCGTCTTAGTCAACCCCGTCAATGGTGCTACTAAGTGGGAGAAATCCTGTATAAAGCGCCTGTAGTAACAAGCCATCCCCAAGAAACTCCATATCTCAAACACGTTCTTAGGTTTCTCCCAGGAAACTACTGCTCTCAATTTCTCTGGTTCCAGGAAAAATCCTTCCTCTGATATGATATGACCCAGGAAGTGTATCTGGTCCATCAAAAAGTGTCACTTTGAGAGCTTAGCATATATCTGATGCTCTCTCAGTGTACTCAATATGATATCAAGATGGGTAGCATGGTCATGTCGAGTGTGAGAGTACACCAAGATTTCATCCACGAAGACTACCACAAAATAATACAGATAAGGGTGGAACACACGATTCATCAGAGCCATGAAAAATTCTGGCAAGTTCGTGAGTCCAAATGGCATAACCAAGTACTCATATAGACCAGATCTGCTCCGAAAAACTGTAAGTGGTATATCCAATGGTCTAACGTGTAACTGATTATATCCAAATCTCAAGTCAATATTGTAGAAAACTAGTGCACCTCAAAGTTGATCAAAAAGATCATCAATCCTCAGTAAGGGATATCGGTTCTTAACCGTCAACTAGTTCAGCTTCTGATAATCAACACAAAGTATGAGGGTATCATTCACCTTCTTCGCAAAAAGGACAGGAGAACCCTAAGGAGAAGTTCTGGGTTGGATGAAACCCTTTTCCTGTAACTCCTCTAACTGTCTCTTGAGCTCCTGAAACTCTAGTATAGCCATCCTATAAAAAGGAATGGACACTGGTGTTTCTCCTAGTACAATATCAATAAAGAAATCCACCTCTCGCTTCGGAGGTAGACTTGAAAAGTTATCCGAGAATAAATCCCTGAAATGATCAACCACTGGAGGGAAATCCTTCTGACAAGTCCCCTGATCATCAAGATATAAACTCACAATCTGTGCCATCACACCACCTCACCCATGATGCTCAGGTCCAGCTCGACTCGCCTAGACATCCCATTCACCTTTTTATAGAAACTCTCTACCCTCTGGTAACGTGAAACTCACCCTGCGATGATATCAGTCCAGAAAGGCTCGAAAGTGAACCAACCAATCCATCACGAGAATGACATCATAGCTCTTCATCTCCAAGACATAGAGGTCCCAAAGAAAGTGACACCCACCAACCTCTAGGGGCACTCCTTGCACTGATGCACACCAGCCTTTCTAGTTCCCAATGGAGTGTCTATTGTCATAACATCAGAAGAAGAAGAAACACAGAGCCCAAGGATCTCCACAATGGGCATAAATATAAAGATATGTGTAGCAAATGTATCAAAAAGTGCAGAAGATAAAACAGAAGCTACTGGAATAGTACCTCTGACAGTAGAAGGTCTGGGTTCTTGCTCATGTTGGGTTTGTTGCACCGCATATGCATGCCTAGTGCCGCAGCCCTGCGACACATCTTAGCTACCCTGAGCTATCCCGCCCTACTGCCTCTAAGATCCTGATGTCTGGACACTATTTCCATGACCACCACCCCTTCCTGTACATCCTGACGTATCCCAATTGCCTGACTGGTAAGAAGCTGTCGGTCCTGCTCCTGCACGCGGAGTCTGCACAAAACCCCTCTCACTAGCCACTGGTACAACCGCCCTGCAAAAGCGCTACAGATGACCCATATTTCCACAATCTCAAGACTCCAATGGGTATCGAGGACACTGAGGTCACTTGTGCCCCTCTCTACCACACTGGTAGCAAATGATCGGGCCAACTATTGTAATCGCCTTTCTAGTACTGCCAGTGTGAGAGAAATTCATCTGTCACTTCCTCTTCCCTATATAAATAGTACTAGAAACTGGTATCAAACTACCCAAGCCCGCACCACTAGCTTCCCACAGGTTCTTCTCAGTAATCAGTTCCTGGTTCACTATATCATGCACTATCGGAAACCTGAAAACATTCACCAGTGATCGGATGTCATATAGAAGACCATCCTCAAAGCGTATGGCCCTTAACGTCTCATCACCCACTAGAACGAGTGTGAAACACTAAATCTCGGTGAAGCAATCAGAATAATCCATCATTGACATGGCACCCTGCTGCAGATTCATGAACTCTCAAGCTCGATATACTCGTAGCATCTCCGGAAAGAAGAAGTCGTAGAATACTTCCTGAAAATATTCCCACGCCATGTCTCTGTGATGCTCTGATTGGGTGGTAACATCCCACCACCTCTTGGTGTAATCATGAAGCATATATGTAGCAAGCTTGACCCTCTGCCCTGGAGGCATCTCTAAATGCTCAAAAATAGTCTGAACTGAATCCAGCCATGACTCTGCAGCCTGTGGTCTGCCATCCTTTGAAAACGTAGGCGGATGCTGCTGCTGGAATATACGCGTCATCTCTGCCATAGATGTGGTGGCCTGCGGTGCTCCCTGGAAGGTCTTCATGAACCACATGAAGCCTTCAGAGAACTGTGCCTACATGCTTGCGTCCGGTATAACGGCTGGCGCCGCACCTGGTACTGTTGGAGGATCAACTTGTAGCCCATGGACTACCATCTCCCGAGTATAATCGTTGCCACTCTCTTGGTGAACAACCGGTGTTCGTCTCAGCAAAATGACTCTACAAGTTCAAAAACATGCCTTGGATTTATGTTCATCAAATACTGAAATCTAGGGGACCAAAAAGGGAACAGGAGGAAGAAGGCATTCAAGATTTTCAAAATAAGACTACACAGTGTGTATATTAACTACACGACATGTACCTGACTTTTCTCCCCTTCCCGAGTCCTTATACATAGCTTAGACATACGGCTGTCTTCTGAACAAGACTACACGGCGTGTATAACATCTACATGGTGTGTATGTTTTAATTTCCAACTGCTCATGTTGTTCATGATATGGCTGACTACTCAGTTAATACTACATGGAGTGTACACCACTCTGTCTTCCCAGCCACACGGCTAGGTCCACACGGTCTTTCCCTGGTCAAGACTATACAGCATGTCCCACAGGTAGACAGCGTGTTCAAGAAGGGGTCACACCGACCCATGTTGTTAGTGACATGGTCGGGTACCTGGGTCAGACTACATGGCGTGTTCAAGGTGAAAACGGTGTGTATGTCTTAAGGTTTCTTCGTCTGTGTTGTTAGTTACACGGGCAGTCACCAGGTCTAAACTACGCAGTGTGTACAACCGGTACACGTAATGTTTTCCACAAGTAATTCCCTACCCTGTGTTCCTTCCCACATGCTTTATGACATGGGAAGAGACTACACGACATGTACTTAGGGTACACGGCATGTACTTAAAATTTTTTCATTTCTTCCCGAATAGAAGTTTAAACGGGGTGTAATCAAAGAACTGCACAGCGTGTATCCTGGGTTTTCTAGATAGTAAGCCTTGGAAACTCCTCCAGAACCCAGAAAAACACTGAAACAACACCTAAGTGCAAAATTATGATCCATGAGGGCCAATACTTCTCACGAATCAAAGCATGGAATCTTATTTGTGTTATAAATACGGTAAACATCCAATAATCCACCAAATTCTGCTCAATGAGGGCCCATACTCCTCAATAAACAAACTTTGGCGTTCATTCTATCAAGGCCACACACAAAAATACCCTATCAAATAGCAGGTATTTATCAAAGCAGCTATCACAACAGCATGAATTTCTAGCACAACAGTTGTCACAACAACATGCAATTTCTAATGCACCTACATAGCATGGAAGAATGCATGAAATGTGATTTCTAGCATGTGACTAAATGATTCATGAGATGGAATACTCGCATCTCATCAGGTTGAAACTAAGTAGAACCCAGTATAAAAATATAACCACACACCACATGTGCATCACCCAATGGTGAAAATAAAATCAACTGTAAAATTGAAAAATCAAAAAAATTGCAATAACCGAGGTAGACTAGATTTTCCCTGTACACGGGTTAGCTACTCCTGGGAATAGCTTATTACCAACTACCATTTCCATCCAATCCCTGACTAAGGATCCAAATGGTAAGTCAAAGAAAATAACTCCTTTGATACCATTTTGTGACACCTCGGATCCGGGTGCCACGCAATGGGTGCCCCGAACCTAGTTGGTCACATGACCTCAAGCGCATTTCCCTAAATGCCAGAGGCTGCTGACTAGAAATGAGGCCCAAGGACTGATAGTGGGGAAACTATGCCCTCATTTTTCAATGTTTAGCACAATATAATAAAATATATAATCATATAACAACTGAAGCAGTAACAATATTCAAATGAAATGGACAACTGATGTAAAAGAGAACCAGCAGCCATATATATAAATATGCAGCATGTCACTAATTCTATGAAAACATCCAGAATAGGATACACTACAATACAATACAATACAATACAAAGTACAAGGTACAACCAAACAAAACAAAGAAGATTAAACAAAACGCAGCAGCATCTCAAGCCTAAGCTCTGTCCCACGCTCTCCTACTCCTCTGCTACAATCAAGTACCTGTATATGGACCCTTTCCATTATCCATACCTATAGAAATGTAATATGTTTGGGCTGAAGACATGACCCAAACAGGGTGTGAGAAATAAATCCCAGGAGGAACCCACCAAAGGCTTGTTCCCAAATGTCAGTGAGAATGTGCAACAGCATTGTGCAATAGTAAATGCAATAAACTAAGTAGTACTCAAAAGTAACTAACTTTACCGGTCATATTTACATTTTAATATTCATTTAACCATTCTATTTAATGAAATTTTGTGCTCATCAGTACCATGCCCTCAGGATAAACAAAAATTTTCCCTCAGGCTAGTTGTAACCATGCCCTCATGCTAATACATTCAGGCCCCCAGGATAAATATCACCATGCCCTCAGGCTAATATAACCACACCATTAGGCTAAATATAACCAGGCCCTTGGGAAAAATATCACCTTTCCCTCAGGATAATATAACCATGTCCTCAAGCTAAATATAACCACGCCCTCTAGATAAATATTACTATGCCCTCAGCCTAATATAACCACGCCCTCAGGCTAAATATTACCACACCCTCAGGCTAATATAACCACACCCTCAGGCTAAAGTAACTGGTCGATCCCAACAGATAAGCAAGAAATTATCTAAAATTCCTTTCAAGGCAATGTAAAGCATGTTAAATTTTACGGTATACCCTCAGGTAACCTTTCCAAACGGAAAAACAGAGGAATGCACCCATGGGGTGGTCCTGGATCCAAGAAGTGATCCCAAACATCAGTTGTACATATTCATTAATCTACTTATGAAATTCTGGGTATTTAATTATGCAAGGCCTCATCCATACGACACCCCAAACATGGGATTGTTTCATAGTGGTACACAAAATACACAACAGTTGGAATTTAAACACCAGACAACCTACCTCGATCGTCTCTGATCGGTATACGTGAATGATGCCTCCCAAATCGTCCAATAATGACATAGATCGTGGATAAAAAGTTTCCCGTTCAAATGAAAATAACTTCCCTTATAGGAATAATTGGTAAGAATAGTGCAAGGAGAAGGGAGGACTCACCCGTTCCATTCCAACATGATCGACAGAAGTGGAAACGGATTCCCGGTGCATGGTTAGCTAATCTCCGAAGCTCCGGCCGTCCTCCCGAGATCCTCCGGTGTTCTAAGCTTCTTCTACAAGCAAATGAGTCTACTGCCCATTTTAAGCGAAAACACAAACTACACGACGTGTACTCTCAAGTAAACGGTGTGTACTCTTATCATTTAATTGTTCCTCTGGCGGCTACATTTTACACCACTGAACTGTTCTTCTGTCGACATGAGTACACGGCGTGTATTTCTGAATACATGGTGTGTACTGTCGCTCAGCTGGCAGAAACTCCCACTGCCTTACTATTCACCTGCCGACTGACTACACGGCGTGAAAATACCTACTACACAGAGTGTAGTCAGTTTTTACACCTTTCATCACTGACAGGGCTACACGCCCTATGTACTCATCCCACACGGCCAAAGTAAACAACATGTGGAAAAGTACACAGCGTGTACCCACAAAATATGGGATTTTTTCCCATTTTCCTTATTTTCTCGAAAAAAATTAAGGAAAAAAGAAAATAATAAACTCGTACCTCCAGAATAAGAACCGGGTTCTTACAGTTTTATTGATCTAAATGAACTGATTTGTGTGAAGAGATGAGGAGAGGTGGTGGCCATTTAAAATTGAGGAAGAGTAGTATTTTCGTAAATACCCAAAACTACTCAATAATGGTAAGTCAAACTCACCCCAAATTCCTGAAAAATTAATATATAAGAAATATTTGAGATGATATGGTCAATGAAAACCTTCAACACAAAAAAAATCATTTTAAATGATATTTTTCCTTATCCTTTAAGTTTTCTCATTTTTACCATTATAATTTTCACTAGGTAACAAGTCTCTTTTTATTTACCTATATAATTTATGCTTTAGGAATAAAATTATAATGATACTTATTTGATAATTTGTACCCACATATTCTAAATATGATATAAAATTTATCAAATAATGATCCTTTGTCTATTGAATATTAATTTTAACGCATGTATATGTAACATGGAAAATGAAGTTTTAACCTTAATTGTTGTAATTAATTTTTATTATTTATATTAATATTTATATAGAAAATTAATTAGAAATATTATATAATATAAATAATTTTTATTCCCAATATGTTATACATTTATAAGATTTAATTCATATAATATAAAGAATCTAATTGAAAATATAGTCAACGTATGCGATGAAAAGGAAGTTTTCCAAACAGAAACTTTTCATAAGTATATAAATTTTTTATATCAAAATTACACATGAAATTGATACCAATGGACTTAATTTCATTAATAAATATATAATTTAACTATTTTTACTTATAAAATCATCTTAAAATAAAATAGAGCTCTTAAATTATTTAAACCAAAGGAAATTTTTTATAAAAATCAGTATTTTTTAATATTCATTGAAAATATATTCATTGTATAAAATTATAGAAAATTCACTCAAAGTTTATTTTGAAATTTATATTTAAAAAATAAATTTTATTTTTTAAAATTTAATTTTCTAAAAGTTAAGTATATTATTTTAATTATTTTTTCTTAAAAATCAATAAAAAAAATTTGAGAATTTTTTTTTTGAAACATATAAAAATATTACCAAAAATTAAATAATTTTTATCAATATAAATTATTTATATAAAAAAAATTTAATTAATTTTTATTTTTTTTATTCCTATTCATTTATCCAAGATTAACACCTATGTTATAATAGTCATTTTTAAATTACAATATTAAAATTATATTATGATTTCTTAAAACATGGAAGTACTTGTAACCCAAGCTATTAAAAAATTTAATTTATTCAAAAAATATTTTATAAAAACTTAGATTTTTACATTATACCCCACTAAAAATTAATTTATCCTTTAAATTTCATAACTTTTACACACAAAATGCGTGCATTTTTTTCTCATCATATGTCAATGTTCCAATGTAGCTTATTTAAATTAGTAGTTTCACCACAAAACTTTATCCATGTGAGTTGTCTTATTTGGTGTCATTTACATTCTATGATATAGAATCTACACCATTTTTTCCTTATAATAAATATATTTCTCAAGTGGTATAACCTATAAGTTTAGTACATGTAAAGGTTTAGGTATCCACTTTCTCATGAGTGATACATGGAACACATCATGGACTTGAGAGAGGTTCAATGGAAACACCAAATGATAAGAAAATGTCCCTCCTCATTCAAGAATATCAGAGGGGAAAATATATCTACGGCACAAATTTCCTTTCTTTACAAATCTCATAAACTACATCCATGGATAAATTAACAGAAAAACATTGTCACCAAATTCAATATGGAGATCATGCTGACAATTGTCAACATAACTTTTCTATCAACTAGGAACTACATTGATGTGTTTTTGAGTTGATATTCCTTTGTCTACCGTTTACATAGCTAGATAAGGTCCCAATATCTTCATTTCTCCAACTTCATCCCAAAATGTTTGAATTATACACTTAATTCCATAGGTGAATTCCTATGGATCTATTTTAATGCTAAACTGAAAACTATTATTGTAAGAAAACTCAACCATTGGAAGGTGTTGAACCCAATAAAATTTCTTGTTATTCCTCAAAAAATTAATATTTATAAAAAAACTCAAAAATTCACTCAAATATAATTCTAAATTAAATATTTAAAAATGAATTTTATTTTTGAAAATAAGTTTTCTAAAATATAAAAATATTAATTTTCTTAATTTTTTACAAAAATAAATTAAAATATTTTTAAAAAAATAGTATTTTCAAAACATATAAGGACATTACTAACAATTATGTAATTTTTATCAATATTATTTCTTTATATAAAACCATTATACTTGATTTTTAAAATTTTGTTATTATAATTCGTTCCACAATGATTAATGGCTAGGTTATAATGGTCATGATTTCTTCTCTTGTTTTATCTTGGGTAAACCCCTAAACTGAGTCTTTCATACCCGGATATGGTGGTTAGGGTATGTTTTGATAGATATTTTATTATGGATCATCATACAAGGGTTACTAGGTCATGGATCTATGAATTAATTGTGTGATTCTATGTTAGAGACCATATTTGATGTATGCGGAATCTCTATATCTCCACTTTCTCTAGAACTTGAATGTTAAGGTTTTCTAGAATAAAGTATTTTTGATTTTAAATGGAAACCCCTTATCATTTCATGGTTTCAAATATTGGATTGTGGGAGAAACCCAAAATTCATATGAATTAATGATAAAAATAATTGTGGTTCTCAAATAGTTATTTGTGTGTGGAAATTTTCAAACACATGGCTTTTTTATGTTCATATTAAATTATAGTAGGCTTTATTGGTTTATACTTGTCCATTGGTGTGATATTGGGGCACACGTGGTTATATAACCAACTGATGACTTAATTCTAGAAGGATATATTTTCTAATCATGATTTAATAATATTAAAATGAAGGTTTCATTCATTCGTAGGTGATTTCTAGTTTGGGTATGTCATAAGGGAAAAAATTACCCTTCTTCTTTAAATAAATTTGGGTAAAAATGTATTTGATATTATTTCTCATAATTTTAATGTAAAACTATAATATAACTTTTACTTTTCCTAGTGGTGTTCATGGAAAGTATTGGGGATTTGTTACTGAGTGATTTAATCACCCCGTAAAATTCAATTTGGTTTGTTTTCATATATTTTTTTTCATGACACAGTTAAACAGAATATTTCATACTTCTATATTTGTGCATCTTAATGTAGTGGTTGTTAGGGTATGGGTTTTGGAGTTGGTTGAGCATTTTCAAAAAATACCCCGTTTAGAAAATGATAATAATATTACATGTAATTTCTAAAAAAATCTAAAAAGGGTAAAAAAAATTATTTAAACAATCATAAGATAATATATAAATCATTCTTGATAACATATTTAGAAAATCTTTCTATAGAATAAAAAGGATTTTAGAAAAAATAGATTATTAAATTCAATTTTCCTTAATAATAAATATTTGATCACATAAATAATTTAAATGAAGAAAATGAAAGGAAAACATATATCCTCAAAAAATAACCATAGGATAATAAAATTAAATATATTCATCATATAAGGATAATATAATTTCATCAATGGAAATTCAAGTGCAAACAATCTTTATTAAAATAGGGTTGAAATATAAATCACATACATCAAGTCTCTCCTATACTCATTCATGTTCAAACCTCGTGTATAATGGACATAGATTTTAATAGATGAATTAAATACCCATATTTATATATATCATACCTATTATGATTTATTTAGGACATAGTTTCACCATTTTATTAATAATATTTTATTAAAATCATTGTTCTGGGTGATAACTACTTCATTTTCTAAGCATGCTTCAGTTCGGAAGTCCTGGTCCTTATACATTGATCATGGTTCCATAATTTCCATAATTATAATAATTTTATAAAAATAAAATTTATTAATTATATACATATTTATTATCATTCATAAAAATTAGAGATATAAAAATTAAATACATCGTTCATGGAGACAATAGGTCATACATACGGATGAATGTTGTTTCCATTTTTCAACTGATGGAATGAATGAATGGAAAATAATAATTCACATTTAAATAATTATTATGATATCATATATGTCATATATATTCATAAAATTCATCCTCATCACCATCCAAGTATAATATAAATTCAAAACAAATCACATCGCTTCATAAATGTAGTAGTCCACACGTATGCCCAAGTGATGTTATCGTTACCCAAATGATTGAATGGTATGAAGGTGGACATTATATTATCATTAAAAAAATTTAATTATTTAATTAATATAATATATCAATTTTAAACACTTAATAATACTAATCCATAAAATATGATGATGAAAAATGAATCGCAACGCTTCATGTAGATGGCAAGTCATACATATGTACAAGCGATACTTTCACTTCTCATTTAATAGTAAAAAGGTGGTATAATGGTGTTTTCATAATAATAATAACATTTCATAATATGAAGGATACATAATTAATCATTTTATTATACTAATCCAAAAAATATTATGATGAAAAATTAATTGTATCGCTTCATGGAGATGGCAAGTCATACATATGTGCATGTGATACTTTCACTTCTCGTTTAATGGTAAAAAGGTGGTATAATGGTGTTTTCATAATCATAATAACATTTCATTATATAGAGGACACATAATTAATTATTTTATGATAAATACCATATATTTATATTAGGTAAAGAATAGTAAAAAAAATAAAGTGATTAATTAAGGTGATTACCTCTTCTTCCAAATGATTTATTTAGATCTACTTTAAAGGGATCTAGGGTTGGTATTTTGAGAATAAAATCACATATATAATGTGTATATGTAATTTTATAATATAATTTTTTTTATTATGGTTGAGATATAAGTTTCAATGTTATGTGAAGAATATATAGGAGAGGTGCACATTTATAAGAGAGGGGAGGGGCACTCTTGGAATTTCTTAAAAGATTAAAATATAATTAAGTCAATATAATGGAAAATGGTTCCCAAAGGAATGTAAAAGAATTATTTATAAAATTCTTTACCATATATTATCCCATTTTTCGTATTTTAATATTTTTATGATTTTTATATGACTTAAAAAATATCATTCTCAGAAAATATCCTTTTTTCAGTTTAGGCTCTACTTACTTAATTTGAATTAAAATACATAAATACAATTTTTTAATTAAAATATAATATTATAAATCAAAAATAATATCTTATATTTACATATAAAATTTCTGGAACACATTAAATCATTTAAAATATATTTATTTTAATATTTTCAAAATCATTATTTATACTTTTTATATATACTGCATCAGTGTTGCGTAAGAATTTAAGGTCATTATATAATTACTAAAATTATAAATAAATTTATATCATAAAAATAATTTCATTAATATAAAAAATATCCATTTATATTCATTCATAAATCTTTTTCCTATATGGACACATAAGATATATTTGAAACTTAGAGAGTGACATTTAGTAAATTTTTTTGTCTTAAATATTATATATGTCATTTTCATCAACAAGTGTCCATTAAAAACTAAAATTAGAGCCTAATATGATAATGGTCGAATTTAATTCATCTAATTTAGATTATTATGAATAATTATATCCTTTTCACATATTTTTAACCTAGATTAACAAAATTTACCTTTTACTAAGGTGACGAAATTTACCAAGATTTCAATTCATATTGACCAAAATAAAAAGAAAATATTTAAATTTTTTGAACTTTTTGAATATAAATATGAAATTAATTTCATCAAATTAAATACCTATAAATTTCAGAAAATAATTTTTAAGTAGGTGTGAAAAATGTGACAAAAACTATTTTGGAAAGAAAACAATTGCATAAAAACAAGATTTATTCTTATCCAATGTTTAAAAAATATTTTTAAAATGTTTTAAAAAATTACCAACTTAATAATATTTAAATATAATTAAAATAATTCACCAATAAGGATTGATTTAATTTATTGATATAAAATACATTAGGGGCATATTTTTTTCAGAAAAATGTCTTTTTCTTTATAAAAATGATTTAATACCAAATTAAAACATAGAATTGATTCAAATAGATTTACATAGATTATTTAAAATACAATAAAATAAATTTTACATTGAAATCACTTTCAAAAAAATATAACTTTATATATATAGGTTTCAATAAAATCATCATTTTTTTTTCACTATTCACTGGAAAAACATTCTTTTCATAAAATTCTCAAAAATTCGTCCTCTGATAATTTTTGTATGATGATTTCAAAAATAATGTTCATTTTATAAAATAAAAGTTCTAAAATTTCTAAAAATTTATCATAACATTTTCTCATAAAAATAAATAAATATACATTTTGAAGAAATCATAATTTTGAAGAAGATAATGACTTTACTAAAAATTGAGTGATTATTTACTAATCATTTATCAATATAATTATATTGTGTAGGAATTTTTTATATATTTCATAAAGTAGTTCATCCTAATAATACCTACCAATTTCATGTCTAGGTTAAAAATATCAAAAATAATAATATTTTTATAGTATATCGTGGTTCGTTTAAACTCAATCTTGTGTGTAATGCAATCCGTTAAATAAATTAAATTTATTTGAAAAATATATATTTCATAATATCATGTGGTGTTATACAATTCACGCTTCAAATAGCTTACCAAAACGTCCAAAATTATCTGGAAACATACTAAAACCAAATACAAATATTCCAAAACTTATTAATGTTCAATAAAACTCATAATACCACAAACTATGGGTGTTATAGAGATGTCAATTCCATAATGAAAACTGCATCATGTGAACACTTTTTGTGTAATATAATCCATTTTTTTAATATCTCATTAAACAATTTTTTTAATCATGTAATCAATCTATATACTTGATATATCATTCTTTGACTACCATAAATAAACTCATCTTTAAACTTCTATGAACATTTACTTAATCAGATAATTATATTTCAATAAAAGTTCATGAGATATAAACTTTTAGTCTTGGAAGGGAAAAATCCTTTCTTGAACTACTCACTAATTTCATATCACTTATGATGCACACAGTGTATCTTAATTTGATGAAATTATATTTCATCATGGGTTTAGAAAATAAATTAATGTAAATAATTCATTACATTAAATAAAAATAATTTCAAATCTAAGGATCCATAAACATGTTTATAGATAGGAATATTCAATAACACATATAACATATAGAATATTTGTTGGTGGGTATATCCTTATAAACTTATGTATTTGAGATAACCAAGTGTGAAAATTCATGAGTTGAATCCTTATCCACTTCTAAACATCCAACAACTAATATAAAAAATCATCTATTTCCCTTCAGATAGATGTTAACTTGAACATATGGAAAGTGTTTAAGAATAATTTCATGTAACTTAAGGTTCCTTATTATAATGGGGAATTTTTTTATACTTTCGAGGAAATGGGTAATCTAAAGTCATTATTATCAAGATTGTGATTCCTAATTCAATTTACCAGATACATTCTATTGAAAGGCGAAACTCTAGATGATGTTTAGGTCATATTTTTAGTGTAGAAGTTGTAGAGATCTTCAGTAGTGGTAAGGCTGATCATATAAGACTTTTCATTGATGGATTTGTAATGGGAAGTGGTAATGCTATCAATGTTCAATATAATTTATTAGTTTTAGGGTAACATGGAATGATCATTATCTACAGTGGTTAGGTAGAAATAGTTATAGGGTATCGATAGTCAATAGGGTTCAATGATGGGTCATCTATGAATCTTATATGGAATTGATATTGGATGAATGTGTAACAAAGCAACTCTAATAACTTGGAGCCAAAGATTGTTTTACTACATTAGAAAAATATAAAAGAGGTAACATCCTAAACGATTGAATATAATAATGGTGTTGGGGTATTAGATACATATATTATTCTCACATTACATTTGAAAATATGAAATATGACATAAAATTATAGTGATAATTTTAATATTTTCACTATTATGTCCTAGAAATAATTCATATATATATCCTTAGTATCCTAGAAAAAGGAATACATAAAAAAGGGTGAGATCATATGCTCAGTAAGATAAATCATACAATAGAAGCTATTATATAATAAATAAATAATGAACAATATGAAGAGATAAACCATATGAAAATATGAAATATAACTAAAATAATAAAAGGATAATATGTACATGGATGATATAACAACATAAATAATCACATGGATAACAATAAATAGTTTCATAATCATAGAATTTATAACGATAGACATTATAATATTACCATCCATGCCTCATGACATGAAATCATAAATAAATAGTTAATGCAAGCCAATTCGTGACCCTGATCACTCTCTGAACAGTCGGTGGACCAGTTAAAGACAAGTCCTCAAGCATTCCTCCCCATATGCCAAAAATTTTAGACTAGTAGTGTAGTCCTAGGTTGTTTTTGTGGGGAGGCTATATCATCGTATCATTGTAAGAAACCTATAAAAATAACCAAACAACAATCCATAGTAATAAATAATTAGATTTAAAAATAAATAAATATAAAGAGGTCTATAATAATAAATGGCATGTAATAAAATCCTGAATTCCCATGTCATACATACAAAATTAATCACCCACTAGGTAGATCACATACACAAGAATAAAGGAAATAAACAAAAGTATAAGGATCTACTACTAACTCCAATACAAAAATCATACATGATGTCCAAATACATATTCAATACATCCCAATTGATCAGTCTCAGGCCTCATCCCATCCTATTCTTTCAACCAAGTGAACATTTGTTTGGGTACCACAATACAATAGTGGCTCAAGTAGGGTGTTAGCACAAAACTCAATATGGCACCACCAACATGGTCTCATACATATCCAGTAATATGCAGTGTCTATATATGTGAACGAATCATCCAGATAACAATAATAATAATTACTAAAAATATAAGAATAACTAAATAAAAAATTTCATACAGAGGCATGTTGACACACGTTCATTATCATGCAATGTACTCAGCCTAGCCAAGACACAACTGGGAATAAAAGAGTACAAGAAAACCATAATTTATCCTTGATACCATGGTACTGATTAATGATACATGTTTCAGCCAATGTAGGAATATCTCTGAGAATATTACATTATATAAATAAAACTGGGACATGAGGTACATAACTAAGTTGTATTTTTACAAATACAATAAGGTAAAAAATAAATATATAAATTACATTAATCTTATGGTCCCATCCAATTCATTCAATATCAACAATTCATGTGTCCCTCATGACATTATAATACAATTCATCATAACCATGGAATTCCATGTCCACTGTGGAACGCCAAGAACCTTATCACAATCACATTTGTGGAACACCATGTCCACAATGGAATTCCATGTCCACCAATCTCAATCATAATTATGAAACTCTATGTCCACTAATTTTCATAAAAATAGTGTAATTACTTGTCCACTAATTCAATATTAATATTTTGGAGTGACTTGTCCAGCATCCAATCATGTAAGGATCATAAGATGGATCCTTGGAAGTACCTCTATGTATCATGATAGAAAACATCGAATAATGAGACTTAGAAGCTAGATCCTAGGATGTATCTCAAGGAATCCCCATCCTAAAATCGCATCATGTCAGGGATAGTGGTAAAATACCAAGAAGCACATCTAGCAACTACAATTGCATCAATAGCAACCATGTGAAAACATGAATACCATAGTGAGGGTGGACGAATGCCTACACCCACCACTCCTACTACATCCCCTTGGGCTTATATTTTTTGTATAGTTTTAAGTTAAAACCCTATACCATATCTACCCCAGACCATTGATGCACTTTCTCATGTTCATTCAATATACTAGGGAACCTACTAGGTTCCCTAGGTCAATTCACAAGAGAGGTATCCCACTCAGGATCCCTGATGTTAGCCCGTAAGAATATGAATTCTTATTGGTATCCATTATATCAGAGTCACAGTCTTGGGTCAACACCCAAAACACTAGGAAATTTCATCCTATGAAATCATAAAAGGGTTATAATTAACTTTATATACTCTCATGGTCTTACCATGATGGAAAATGTCATGATATAGGTCATGACCCAATATTAGTGCCAAGATCTCTCTAGGACAGTCTACACATCTAACCCAGTCTTGGTTTTCCTATGGTCTATCCACCTACGCATGTATAAGGGATAAAATACCTTATTGTGTACATTATCACCTCTTAATAGGCCTATATGATACTTGGTCACTCAAATGGGAAATCCATGAAACAAGATCACACGGGTTGTTAGTGAACCCTATCATTCATCCATTACAATTTGCCAATTTAATTAATTAAACGGTTCCTTGGAATAAATTAATCCTAATGTTTCAACATTAGTGTATAGCTCTATGATGAACATATTACCATCAACATGTATCAATTCCATAGGTCAGGTATGACAGACCACCTACCTTTTATGAAGCCTTCTATGTCTTGAAAGGGGATGACAATAGCTGAAAAGGCCCATCTAAGATCATTGAGGAATACAAGGTACAGTATCAGAACAAAAAAACTAGAAGTTAATTAATTATAATTAAACTATAATTAATTAATTAAAATAAACAAGTTATAAACTATTAAAAAACTAACTATTAAGGAATAAATATCAAAACATCACCAACAGTTTCCATCACACCAGATCCATGACCAAAGGATTTACAATAACCCACAACACATCACCAACTTTAAACCATGTATAATCCCCAAGAAAAGGTGTAAAATTAGGCTCCCCAAATTTTATTTTATACTTTAATGATTTTATAAACATTTAAGGAGACATTTCTTAGTGAAATGACATGCATAGAAGTGTAGACGACATCAAGGGTCATCATATACCAAGGAAGAGAAAAATCCATATCACTTTTATCTGATTCCACCATTCTCTTGTGGAATCAGAAATAAAAAACATAAATATGGAATTAAAACTTATAATAAAAAGGGAAAAAACTAGAGAATAAAAAATGTTAATACTTAACTCAAAGCTTCAAACACATCCAATGTCGTTCAATTCTAACCATGAATAAGGGAGATATCCCATGAAGAAATGGAGGAAGAGGAGGGCATGTGAGGGGGCATGTTGGGTGAAATGAGGGAGAAGAAACCCTTTAAGTTTTAATGGGTCAAAATGGTAATTTTATTATTTTTTATGATCCATGTGGTTTTTCCACATGGGTTTTTAAACCATCATCAAAGTATGCACCTCTACTATCCAAGGCACCCCCCCTGTATGAGCACAGCGCACAATTTAATAGACCATGTGTCAACCGTTTGACATGTCTAAATCAAACTAAAAACACCCACATGCTCTTCCCTGGCCTACCTCATGGTTTCCCTAGACCATACTCCTATGTAAATGGGGTCATATGGTTCGATCAATGGTAATCACTAACCAGGCACCAAGTGTGCAACCTAGGACACACTTCTCCAAAACTCCAACTACAGACCACAAACCCCCAAAACAATATTGGAAACTCCTATCCACATTGAAATATTCCAACTAAATCTAAAAAAATTATTTAGAGGCATTACAACCATTAAATTTACATTTTGTATCATAGATCAAAATTAAAATCATCCAGTAATTGAAATTTTCAATTTCTTTCTATAATTTTCCAACTCACAAAACACAAGATCTAAAATCCTCCCCACATTAAAACTAATCATCCTTAAGAAGCCTAGTTGGTATAAAAAAACAACCTGACCTCAAATGGTTGTAAATTCCCACTCAAATGGTCACATTCAGTTTCTAAGTACCCAATTTGATTTCAATTCCCCTTTAAATATATAGTGCTTAAACTGCTAAAACCCAATCCAGTGCTCATAAATAAATCTGAAACATAGATATAGAACTTAATTGTTCCCATCTAACCTAATATATGATCAGGTATTAATTTCTTTTATCAACTAGTCTATGGTTCTCCCCCTCCATAGTTTCTTACTTTTAATTGAAAATTCTGATCCATAGTAATTATATTGTTAGAATTTACTAATGAAACATTCCCCTTGTATCATAAAAATTCTCTATCATGTTTCCCCATTCAAAAAAAATCCAATCACACATGAGTTTACTGACCCAGATCCACAATTTTATTTAAACAGTTGAATTCCCAATTAATCAAAATAAAACCTACTTATGTCAACTTTTCATTAAAAAACCACATCCAACCTTTAGATTAGTCATATCTTAACATAATGGAATTCATGATGCAATTCCTCACTGACCATATGCAACTAACTGAATGAACTAAATTTGAACAACCTATGGATGGATATTCTAAAAATTGATCAGTTTCAACAATCAGTGTGTCACCAAAACTCCATCCCTATGTTGTTATCCCAAGGAAGACCTAGATTGTTCAAAGCACACTCAAAAATTCCCATACCCAAAATTTGATGACATCTCTCAGCCAAACTATCAACTGCCCATTGAAATCTAGAAGATAAAGTTACCATCCAATGACTAGTCTTGTCCTTTCATGACCATTCCCATATAAGGGTCACACAATATTGACCTATGTCTTAATCATTACCTTAGGAACATTATTTTTGTTCCACAAACAAAACAAGATCCCGATTAACAAAGATCATGCCTTTTACATTTTCTGATATAATTAATGGCATGGATAGGAACCTCCTCATTCCTAATCACTAACACAAATGTCACCTATCTCTTTCATTCCTAACCCATGGAAAAAAATCCATTTATTTATCCAAATTTCAAATCATAAGGGTGTTAAACACCCTCAAATGGATAATGGTGAACTCCAATCCATGTAGATTACATTATAACACTATTTGAGTGAAACTCCCAAGTTTTCCCTTAATCAAACTATAAAATATATTTAGATAGCTCAACTTATATCCAATTCTCTCTCACTGTAATTAGGATGATGTTATGATATTGGTAATGATCACATATAAACAATGAGTACACTAAGATTTCATTGATAGTTGTGTATCTCTCTCCCCAAGACATTTTCAAATGATATGAGGATATACTTTCCTTTAACTAAACTATGACACCATTTATCTTGATATTTCTTATTAAGGTCCACCCACAAGTCAACCGCCACATGGAACCTAATTTATTCATGATGTATCCTCTACCATAAAGGGATAATACTCAGTTAATCACAACTCTTTGGAAACCATGCTCATATAATTTTTTAAAATAAATGGTCCTCATCTCTTACAAATCCACTCACTTATTTAACATTTTAAATAGTTACCATATGCAACTGACATGTTCCAATTCACCCTACATAGTGAGTGTATAACCCCATACCACACAGTTCAATATGAGAACCACACTCCCACAAGTCTTCCATATTTAATTCCAAGATGATAATACAACATGGAAGGTTTTTTTAATAGGCTATGATATCCCTTGTAATTACTCTTCAAAATTAAGAACTCCACATGTTCTATGAATTATCCAATGACCGCTAGTCACATGGTGTCATTTTCTGAAATTAGAGCATCAACCACACAAACACTGGTCAACAAGGATAAGAACCTAAAAATTACTTTCTTTGAACTCATTATCTATAAAAAATCACCCTAAGTGATTCCTCATAAACTAAAGGTATCATTCTGCCTATATTGAAGAACCTGATCACCAACCATGCATCAGCCTCATCATGAGAGTAAAACCAATCCCACTACCTAAAAAGGCATCCAAAAAACTAGATCCCACCCTTCTCATAGGCTTCCCTTGATCAAAATAGACACTTAATCATAAGGATATGATTCATAACTAATGTCTACTAGGTATCCCTCCTAGACCAACTAATCAAGTCTCATATCAGGGTCACTGGGTACAACCCCCTTACTAAAGGTAAAACCTCTCAAAAAATTCACATCTCACAAGGAGTGATCCACACACCCATCTCCACAAAACACATTTAAAATTTATTTCAACCCTCTCTAAGGGAGGTTAGTATAATATTGAACTATAAGGGTCATAACCTCTAAACACGGGTTCAATTATATATTTTTCAATTCCATGTTATAGTAAAAAAACCTTTAAATTTGTAACTATGAATCTATTTAATTTTAACTCATTTGTAACTAATAACATAAAGAAATAATTATAATGGAATCACTTTATAAAAATCATCCTACCAGACACTGATTATCACTGATCATCCTCATAAGGGACTACACATAGACTATCATGATATCAAGTAAAATAAATATGATGAACTGATCCTCATAGGGCATCTGTATACAGTAATACCCTCTCAAGGTTCAATTTTTCCATATATTTTTAGATACCTATCAATATCACCCACGAAAATCCTACTTAATAACCATAAATAAATTTCAGTTGCATAAAATATTATATAAATATAGATGTGAAAACTCCATGTTGGTTGTTACAAACCTTTAGAAAACTGCACCTAAAAAGAAACACCCATAGTGGGTCTACTGAAAAGGAATCAACTACTAATGCTGACTTGTGAGGTGAAAAAATACATGCACAACATCATCTCAACAATCTATATCGTACCACACACATGATTGAGTTCCGTATAATTTCAATCCAAGCTATGTAGTAAAACACTGTATAGGTTGTTACTAACAATTTAAATAACATAACCTATATTGTAACACTCTATGAGGGGTCCAACGACTAGGAATCATGTCCCCTATCAACCTAATAGGGTCACAACATCTCTTATGTATGAGGGCTAGGTCATAATCCGCAAAATAGAATGTCACACCATATATCCACATAGCCTACCATCATAAGGATATATATATATCGGTATCACTAAGTGGAATTCTACCAAAAACCTAAATGGTAAAACACCATTTAGGTTCTTATTGAAACATTAAATAGTTTACCACATAATCAGTAGTAAAATTTCACACTAGAATACCTATAAGATGTGGACCCTATGTGAAAAATATGATGTATGAGATGCCTCTTTCCTTTTCCGACCAAGTTTCAAAATCAATCATTGTCCTCTCAAAAATAGGTCGAGAGAAAAAACAAATAATATATAATAATATCCACACCAAAATTGCATAGATAAATGTGAAATTCATATAAAACTATAACATCACATATCAAAAATAGCAATCCCATATCCCTTGTAACTATAACTTCTTACCATAATTGGTATTCTCGATACACAAGCCTAATATCCATCAAAGGTTTTGACACAATCCTAATACTCATATCTACCATATCCCAAATAGTAATATAGTAGTAAAAAAACTAAAATGATACCACCTTTTCATATCAACACCTAGATCACTCTTTTAACAGTAGGTAAATCAATGGAAGAAAAGGCCTTAAACACGCCTCCATTTATGCCATAGGCTTCTGACTAGTAGTGAAGGCATGAGGTGTGTCTGTAGGGAGAATATACCCTCATATAAGAGTAAAAACCTAGTGAAAACAACCAAAAAACAATCCATAGTTGTAAATAATAAAATTTTGTAAGAAATAAATATAAATATGGATATAATAATAATTGAAATATAGTAAAATACGGAATTAGAATGTCATACATAAAACACTGATCGCCCACTAGACTGATCACATACACAGAAATAAAGGAAATAAAAAAATTCAATCTCTACTTATAACACCGAGCCAAACCACATACCTGATCTCCACATACATTTCTGAGCCATCTTGTTTGATTAGTCCCAAGCCTCAACCCATCTCGTGTCTACAACCCAGTGAATATCTGCATGGGTACCCAATGAAATAGCGGCCCAAATAGGGTGTGAGTACAAACTTTTGTAGGGAACCACCAACCTAGTCCCATTTATAGCCAGTAATATGAAATGTATGTATATGTTAACTACTTAATAGGATAAAAATTATAATAATAAATAAAATACAAAAATTAAAAAATACCAAAATTCATACTGAGGCATGTTGACCTAAGTGCATTCCCATGCAATGTAATCATCCAAGACATGACCCAAACACGAATAAAAGAGTAAAATAAAATCAAAATCGATCCTTGGGACCATATTCTTGATCAATGATTCAAGATTCATCCAGTTTCATTATATCATTGAGCATCTTAATTTACATAAACAAAATTGGGACACTTGGTATGGAACCAAGGCATCCCTATATAATGAAAATGAAGAAAAAATAAATAAAATAATTCCATTAATATTATTATCTCATCCAATAAATTCCATATTAGGAATTCAAGTATCACTCAAGAAATAATAATATAATTCTTCGTAACCTTGTAACTCTATGTTCACAATGGAACTCAATGACCATTATCTCAATCATATTTGTGGAATGTGATGTCCATTTTGGAACACCATTTCCACTAATATCAATCGTAGTAATGGAACAAAAAATCCACTAATATTAATCACAACTATGGAATTCCATGTCCACTAATTCAAAATTAATGATGAGTAGTTTAATTTTCATCATCTAATCATGCGTGCATACCAATATGGATACCAGGAAGTACCTTTAGGCACCCTGATATAAAACAATCTAAGAATGAGTCTTAGAAGATGGATCCTAGGAAGTACCTCTGCATTCCATTTCATAACATCGCATTGTATCAGTCTCATTGTTCAAATTAATTGAATAACCTCTAAAAACTATAGTTGCATAAATAGTAACCAATAAAAACATGAATAACATAGTGAGGGTGGATAAATGCCTAAACCCAACACTATTATTATCCCCCCTTGGGATTATATGTTTGATATGGGTTCTAAGGTGACACCCACTTTCATCTCTTCCAAGAAACTTGATGAACAAGCTTAGGATCATTCAATATACTGGTGAACCCACTAGGTTTCTAAGGTCAATACACAGAAGAGATATTTTACTCGGGATCCTCGATGTTAAAAGATAAGAAGAGGTATCCCTATTAAAATGCTCTAGATCAAATTCATGGTATCATTTCAACAAACAACACACTAGGAAATTACATCCCATTGAATCATAAAATGTGTATCATGTCCTTTCTTGATTATCAAGGTCCTACCAAAACGAAACTTTTGAAGAGATGGTATATGAACCAACCTTGGATTCAACATCTCTCTAGGATGATCTATACATCCAACTCAGTTCCAGTTTCACTAAGGTTTGTCCACCTAATCATATATGAGAGAAAACATTCCTTACCGAGTTCATTCTCACTTATTAAGAGGTCAGGCGGCTACTTGATCACTCAATAGATAAATCTATTTAATTAGATCACCTGAGTTGTTAGTGAAATTTGGCATTCATCCATTACAATTTATCCATTAAATTAATTAAAAAAATCTTTAGAAAAAATTAAATATGAGCTCTCTTCTTCAGGGGAGAGCACTAGCATACACATACTACTATAAACGTTCATCAATATAATATGTAAATTATGATATAAAACCTACCTTTTATGAATCTTTCCATGTCTTTCCAAGGGTTGGATGTAGCTTCCAAGGCCTGACTAAGATCATCTAATACATACGGGGTCATATCTCATTAAAACCCACCAGAAGTTAATTAATTATAAATACATTATAAGTAACTAATTAAACTAAATAATATATAAATAATTAAACAAAAACAAATATTAATTGATAAATCTCAAAACGTCATCATCGAATCCCATCACATTAAAACCATGACCAATGCTTTCTAATGACTCGTGGAACATCACCAACCTTAAATAGAGTATAATACCTAAGAAATGGTGTCAAAATAATAACCTAAAAATTTAAATTAATCATTAAATATTTAGAAAAATACTATGGAAACATACCTCAATGAAACAACATGAGGCGAAGTGTATACATAATCTCAGGTCATCCTATTCCTAGCTAGTGAAAAAGCCATATCACCCGTATCTGATTCCGCATTACTTTGGTATAATTGAGAATAAAATCCCAAACCAAATAATCCAAACATAGATAAATAATGATAAAAAGACAATATATGATAATTGAGTTGAATAATTACCACAAGGATTCCAACACATCTGACGGTGTTTGATTTCGACCAAGAATGAGGGAGATATCCCTAGAGAAAACAAGGAAGAGGAGGGTGTGTGGGGGGACCTTCTTGGTGAAATGAGGGATTGAAGGGGTAAAAACATTAAAAATTCAGAGGATAAAATGATAATTTTAGATTTTTTAATTAGATTCATTATTTTTCTTCATGATTATCCAAATTTCTCTCAAATCATGCACCTCTACTGTCCGTGGAATACCCCAATCACACAGTCATGGTGCATATCTAACAGATTGTGAGAAAACTATGAGACCTGTCTGCAATAAACTAAAGAATCCCACATAGTTTTTACAATATTTTT
Organism: Viscum album; assembly: GCA_963277665.1. Lineage (NCBI taxonomy): Eukaryota > Viridiplantae > Streptophyta > Magnoliopsida > Santalales > Viscaceae > Viscum > Viscum album. Next base: position 21,678,100 of record OY728132.1, on the reverse strand, counting down.
GCATGGTTTTCCTAGCTTGTGTGCCTATTTATATGGTTCTACACTATTAGGTTTCATGGTTAAAACTAAAAATGTGCCAACAATTCCAAAACTCCAACTCCAGGTCTCAATCCCCAAAAAAACTCTTGAAACTACCAAACCTCATTTTTAGCCTCAAACTACATATAAAAAATTATTTAGAGGCATTACAACAATTAAATTTCTATTCTTAATCTCATATAAAAATTTTACTCATCCACTAATTTAAAATTTAAAATTCTGTCTGGAATTTTCCAACTTGAAAAACATAGGACCATACAAGGAATATGCTAAATACACAAAATAGTTTGTCTCATGATACCTACCAATGCATCATGGGTATATATATGTCCCCTTATATCAATTACTCAGTCCAATTCATACATCATATGAAATAAATAAATAAATAATCAATACATAATCAATATAAACATTTATATTAAAATATATCATAGAAATTAGTAACATGTTTCCCAATAAATAAATATAGAAACATGATCATAAGTAATCCAGAAATATTATGTGGATTGTATCATTATATTATATCCCTATTAAAGAATAATAATCATTAATGGATATTTACATAATAAAAAAATCCTTTAAAATAACATTTGATCCTTTCTTTAAAAACCTGAGAAAAATATATATTTCTTTTGAGAATGTTTTAAAAAATAAATTCCAAATTATTGATAAATTAATTTTATTTGAATATAACCATGGAAACATATAAAATAATATTTAAAAAAAATTAATATTTATGATGATGAGAAAATCTTTTCATTCAGTAAATGCTAAAATAAAAATTCCTTTCACACTTTTTGGTAAAAATTAAAAAGTAACTCATTCGAATAATGATAGGAATATTAATTTTAAACCATTTTAATAAATTATAATATATTTGAAAATTAATTTAAACAATCATTGGATAATGAAAAAAAATATTCTTCAAAAAAATCTATTAAATATGGTTATTGAGGAGAAAGATTCCAAACCAAAATGAAAAATGAGGTGGGTTTTCCATAAAAACAATTCTTTTGTTATTTAAAGTCACAAAGAGAATAAAATGAAATGAAAATAAGAAAATTTCCAATATAACCAGAGAATAAGAAAATATATAAATTTAAAAAATAAAGATCTTATAATTTTCTTTAATGTAAATTTATAAATAAACAATCCTGAATAAAAATGTAATCTTATAATAAACCCTTACCTTGAGTCTAAATTTCCACGAGCATACTTTAACTCCAATATAACAAAATATTATTAAGTTTATACCTTATTAATAAACTATTTATGTTTTATTTAATTTTATAAATCTCTTTAATGTCATTTATTATGATGTCTTATATAGAAATTAAATCTATTAAGTTCACATTGAACATTTTGGGGTCCTTTGGTTTATAACCTCAATAATAATATCAGTGTGTTGAATATTGTCAAAGGGGGAATCGATAAATTATTTACCCAATATTAATCATGAAAAAATTATCATTTTATAAATTAAATACAATTTATTAATCTTCTATAAAATTTGGACATAAAAAATAAATTACATCACTTCATGTGGGTGGTAGTCCACACATATGAGCAAGCAATGTTTTCATTTTTTAACAAGTTTCAGGGTAAGAATATAGATTAATTATTATATATATATATACTAATTATTATTATTATTTCATAAATATCATATATATTCATTATTTCATCTTTATAACCACACAGGTAAAGTGGTGATGAAAAAAAAATTACACCACTATGTGGGGATTGTGGGTCGTACGTATGCATGAGCGATGTTTTCATTTTATATAGGATATAAAAGAATATGATAAATGATTTTTAGATCAAAATAATAAAATTTAAAAAAATTTAATATAATAATGTTATTATACTATTATGGTTATAGAATATTTGTAGGTGGTGGATGAATAAGTAACCATAAAAACACTCGTTTAAGAGTTATACCTCTTCTTTGAGAACCATCCATTTTCTTACACCATAAGAATTCTTCAAGATGTATTTTAGGGATAACAATATCCCTAATATATTTTTATATATTATATTAAGGTATTTTTATAGATCTTGGTCAAGAAAAATGAAATAAGTGGTGTGAAGAAAAAAGGTGAGGAGGTGCCCTATTATAAGTTAAGTGAGTGTAACTCTTGTAATTATTATTAACTATTAAATATTATAAGTGTATTAATCAATGAAAAGTAGAAATTAAATAATTTAATTTTATAATATAATGTGATAAGGTTCACAATAATATCATATATTTATAATTAAGATGATATTTTATGACCTTATCACAAGGTTTATCCTAAATTGACCCATTTTACCCACTTATCATGGTGACTACATTTTTACCAAAGTTACATTTATTAATGACCATAAATGAAATTTAAATAATTAATAAATATGAACCACTTCATTCCAAATATTAATATCATTTTTTCTAGATAATATTTTTTATAATTGGTGGAAACTAATTTTAATATATGTTTTCAAAATGCTGTGAATTTTTTTTTTTAGAAAACTGAATTCTTAATCATTGAAATAATTTTATATAAAAATAAAATATATTTATGATTACTATGTTATTAATTATACTCTATTTAAGAAAATTTATCTTATGTTACATAAAAACCATATCTAAAATAAAAAATAATAAATTAAATTTTTGCAAAAAATGGTATTTTTCACTATTTTTCCAAAAATATACTTTTTCTGAAAAATCCCAAAAATAAAAAATATGATAAATTTGAAATTATGAACTCAAAAATTATATCTACTTAATAAAATTAAAATAAAAAATCTATGAATTTTACTTTTAAATATAAAAATGAATTATTTCAGTTAAAATGATAAAATAATAGGATGTTTGTTGGGAAATAATCTATGGAAGTGATGTTTACCTGTTATTGGATGATATTGGGTATTAAATTATACCACCTTAAATAATGTCATCCTTATAATTTTTATAAAATTTGTTTCATAAATAAATGTTCATAATACTTCCTCATAGCTTCTTGAGGATCCCATGTTGCCTATTCTAGTTTGTGATTTCTTTATATAACCTTCACCAATTGAGTTATCTGATTTTGAAAAACATTCTCTCTAGTGTTATTAATTTGGATAGGCTCTTTACTTGAGATAAATATAGTCCCAATTCTATTTCCCTAGAGGTGAGAACATTCATTGGGCTCGGCATGTACATCCTTAACAATGAGATGTGGAACACATCCTGAACATTAGAGAGGCTAGGTGGAATTTCCAAATTGTAAGGCATGACTCCAATTATTTTCATAATTTGAAAAGTCATGATATACTTAGCATGTAGTTTCCAATTATTTTTTAACCTTATATAACCCTTCTATAGAGATACCTTCAATAAAACATGATCTCTCAATCGAAATTCTAAATACATACTTCAGTTGTCGATATAGTTTTCTCGAACATTGATCTACCTTAATATGATTTTGAATAGAATATACATTCAAAATTCTCTCTTCCATGATATTCAGGCATACAATATTCCATTAATCAATTTTGTCCCAAAAATTTATAATATGACACTTATTTCTATACAATAATATATATGGCTCCATTTCAATGCTTGAATTGAAGCGATTATTATATAAAAATTTCACCAATTGTAAATACTTATACCGCATAAATTGAAAGTCAATTGAGAATTACCACAAAATATTTTGTAAAATCTTAATAGTCTTTTTAGACTACCCATGAGGTTGATGATGATAGTAAATTCTCAAATTTAGCTTGGTGTTGAGATAATTTTTAAGACTCTTATAGAATTTTAATGTAAACAAATGATCATGATCAAATACAATTGAAAGAGGTACACCCTAAAGTATTACAAATTAATTAATATAGATCTATATGAAGTTATTTATAGGTAAATCCTCTTTTATAGTGAGAAAATGTGTGGGCTTGGTAAGGAGATCGATAATAACGTAGATGGAATAATTATTTCTAGGATCATTTTGAAATCCGGTGACAAGGTGTATAGTAATATTATCTCATTTCCACATAATAATAGGAATAGGTTGTATAAATACTTCAATATGTTTTATCATATCCCTTAGTTATTGAAAACCTAAAAACCTGATACATAGTTTTCAATTTCCCATTTCATATTATCCAACAAAAAACATTCCTTTAAATCCTAATACATTTTGGTGCTACCATATTTTATAAGAAAATATAAGCTATAATATACATCTAATAATTTTTTTTTACTCAGACATAAATAAAACACATAAAATATTTCCAAATTTTAATATAACATCTTTATATATGAATTATACCAACTTCAAACCATTCACATATTTTATTTTATTTTGAATATTCATATCATAATTTTTGGAAATTTTTATTTTTCCAATAAGGTTAACTTGGAAATCATTTGGAAGAGATGTGATGTTCCCCCTTCATTAATGATTCCCATATCCAAATTTACTAATTCCATGAATATATAATGTTTTTCAATCATCATTTTATTCAAAATTCAAGGAAATTTTCTATTAGGCACATCATCCATCTTATTTTCCTTCTTAGGGTGGTAGTGTATTGATAAATCATAATCCTTGAGTTGTACTAACCATCTCCTTTCCTAGTGTTGATCTCTTTCTATGAGAATATGTATTTCAAAATTTTATGATCCATGTATACTTTACATATTTCACAATAAAGTTAATTCCTACATATCATCAAGGAAAAGATTACAGCTGCCAACTTAAGATCATGGTTAGATAATTCTATTCATGGATGTTTATCTACCTTCATGCATAGGCAACAACTCTATCATTCAATATAAGGAAACATCCAAGTTCTTTCTTTAATTCATCATTATATATCACAAATACACCCCTTCCTGGTGGTAAATTCAATATCAATGCATTGACCAATATCCTCTTTGATTCTTCAAAACTTTATTTATATTATTCTAACCATATAAACTTAACCAATTTACATGTCAACCTGGTTAATGGGTTAGCTAATTGAGAAAATTTTAAAAAAAAAATCATCAATAGTTACCTACTAATCCATGTAAATATAAACCACAACTATATTCATTGGCATTGATAACTCCATTAAAACATTTTTCTTTGAAGGATCAATTGATATTCCATCCATTGAGACAACATAGCCCTGAAAAGAAACTTATTGAATCCAAAATTCATGTTTGAAAAAATTTCTATATAACATATTTTTAATAAGATAATAAATTATTATTCATAAATGACTCTTATGAAAAAAAATAGAGTATACCAATATATCATAAATAACTACCATAATGAAATTACTGAGATAATTCTTGAATACATTTTTCATCATATTCATAAAAATAGAGGGTGCATTATTCAATACAAAGGGTATCATTAAAATTTTTTAATGTTCATACCTTGTATGAAATTACTTCTATGGAATATCATCCTTATTTACTTGAAGTTGATGATGCCCATAATGAATTTGAATCTTTGAAAAATATTAAGCTCCATAAATTTGATCAAAAAATTCATCAATGAATGGTATAGGATACTTTTTCTTTACTATAACTGCAATGATTTCCCAATAATTGATTCACATCTATATAAACCCATATTTCTTATTAATAAAAAAAATAGGGACTCCCTAAATTGAAACACTATGATAAAACATCTATATAAACCCATATTTCTATAGTTGTTTTCTATTACTTTTGTTTTTTCATTATTGTAATCTTGTAAGTCTTTATTTGAAATTCTATTTTATTGAAAGTTTCTTCTTCAATATCTATTATTCTCATCAACCTTCTATAGTTTAATAATAATTTTATTAAAATATTTTAAATAAAATTAAATCCCCTTCCCTTTTTTTCTTTCTCATTCAATCTAAAGTTTTTTTTAATTATCATCATCGTTTGTGTGTGTGCATTCGATGCACCACTCTTTTCTTATCCATTTCTTTTTTCTTATCTTCTTAATTTATCATCATAATCATTATAACCAGATTTATAATAATTTAAATGGATAAGTAAATCTCTCATTGGGATGGGTTATAATTTAGGTATGTTAAGCGATTAAGAGCTTTTGCTCGATGAGTATTCATTGAATTAACATTGTGTATGTTGGAAATACCATATCATGGATTAATGACATATTTTGTTTAACATATAGATTTCAAGGATTATTGGAACCATAAATACACTACCAAAATCAAGTACTGATTGAGATTAGAATCCATGTTAAGTTAAGGATTGGATTTAAGCCATGACACTTAAGAATTCTAATCAACATAAACTTGTGACATGGGTGTTAATTTAATGCAATACAAATAAAGGATCAAGGATATCACAATATTAAATACCTATTGATGAACTCGCACTAATAATTATAAATTTGTTAAAGAAATCTTAATCAATCAATAATTTCATATGCTTTACAAACAACCCCCCCCCCCAATCAGAATATAATCAACTAAAAACATTCGACTATTAAAAAGTATCATCATCAAGGATTTGACCTGAGTGCTGCTATAAATATTAGAAGAGAACTGGATCCTTGACCAGTCGATAGGCGACAATCATCCACACTTCACCGCCTCTGAAGCCTCACAGAGGCCCTCCACCTCAGGCATAGGCTCCGGCCGAGCAGTGCCCACCTCATAATCAGCAGGTGCCCCCGCGCAATTCGTCGGCACCACCTAGGTGAGATAACCAAGCTTCACCTCCTTGAGAGGCCCCTCCAGCCTAGCGTTATGGTCAGCCTCCAAGGGCTCCCTTCCTAGAGAGGAGGAATCGTACTTACTCATTCAACGAGGCTCAAGTGCCTTGTTACTTCCGCAGTGCCTTGGAGTAGGGGATTGTACGTTTCCCTGAATGCAGGAGGCTAGAAGAGGAGAACCTCACTGATCGCCCAAATTAATACCCCTACCATCAGATCATACGGAACACCCTCAAATAGTGTTATGTGTTTAAATAATAGATTCAAGAATAGGTGGATAACAACATAGTCCGGTTAGTCCCAGCTCCGGCACAGGTGGAATGTGTCTTTGTGAGGCCATAAAGTAGCAGTGACAATGAAGGCGAGTTCCATTAGGTTTATAATAGCAGGTCCCAGAGTTATGATGATTGGATGGCTCGCAATGTAGTCTCCCATGCCCATGGAGCTATCCATGCATGCCAGAATTGGATACAGCCTATAGAATCCACATCTACTACTTCTACATCGTCATCTCAGCAATCCCCTTCTCAGAAGAGAAAGCACCAGTGATGTAAAGGAAAATAAATTCCCCCACCAATACCATCATCATCTCATACTCTCAATGAATTCATGACCCTGGATATGGAGATCCCTCCTAGAATCCGTCCAGAAGTGGATGAATCTTTGAGTGACAGTAAAGGGTATGCCTTGGTTAATACTGTAGAGATGGTAAACCCTTACATAATTCCTGACGATGAGGAGCGCCAGGCAGATCCTCCCAACATCCCCATCCATCATCAGTGTCGACAGAGACATGATAATATGGGCCATCAGAGGACCTCAATTAGTACTTACATCTAGGTTGTGCATGCGACTGAAACTAGGTAGCAGTCCCAATGCAGATCTCAGCATATGCAGCCTTCTAATCTGGTGACATCAGGTCCTCCTTCACCAAAATTCATGTTTTTGGATCAGGTAGATCCACCTTTAGTGGATCGTGATCATCCACACTATTCTACGGACCGGTCTCAGTCATCAGGACCTCATCTGGTAGTCATTATACAGGCTTTGACTAGTGAGCAAAGGGATATTCCTCGCACCAGTCAGCCGACAGTCCAGTCGGCAGGTCCCACCATACCTCATGTTATAGAGTGACCTCCTGTAAGAATAATTTCATGCCTGGAATAGATGTATGATGTCCTCAAGAATCTTTCTCACATTCCAGCAAAGATTTTTATCCTTGACGCCCTTCGCCTATCATCATATATGCGTGAATCCCTCTCTAAGGATTTAAGAATCCCCCTCCAGTTTGAGATAGAGGTATAAACCGCAGAATCCTTCCATGCTAAGTCAGTTGAGTATATTGAATGTCAGTCCATCATCTCATTCTCACCAGAAGATGATGGCTCTCCAATATATGGTCACATTCACCCACTGTACATCACTGGCCAATTCACGGGCATGGAGTTTCTTTGTTGTCTTGTCGACGCGAGCTCTAGAATCAAACTAATCCCGACTCCGACACTATGAAATATGGGGTTGTCAGAGGATGATCTGAGTTCCTATGGCCTAAGAATCGAAGGTTATGATAGGACGAAATAGACACCAATTGGAAAGATCTTTTTGAAGACCTAGTTCGATGGTATAGTGGTCAGCACCATGTTTATGGTTGTCTCCTAAGACACCACCTACAATGCGTTGATGGGAAGTTCATGGATCCACCTGCATGCGGTGGTTTCTTCATCATATCACCAGTGACTTAAGTAATCCCTTAATGGTCGAGTAAGTGTGATTCAAGGGGATGTATACCCCTTTTTCTCTTATGAATCCTACTATCTAGATACCGACTATTACAAGAGAAAAGATAGGTAGATTCAGGCTAACGAGGTTGAGCATGACATGGCCATGACCGGCCCATTGATAGATCTATATGACGCCTACATCTTTCAAATCCACCAATTGGAGGCCAAAAATCCAGACATGGGACAATTATTCATTGTTTCTAGAAATAGGGGGGAATGTATTCCCAAGTCTATGTGATGCTGTAATATCACCTCATACTCCTACACAAACCAGGCTTAGGTGATCTAGGAGCCTCCTACTCCCATAAGGTATCTGAATGTCTGCCACATAGCAACAACAATACGTCATAATTGATTATTTTCCAAGATGAAATTAACTGGCTCAAGATAATGTGACATTATTTCTTCAATATCATCAAGTGTGGAACCTTGGGATGAAGACCAAATGGGATCAGATCAATAGCCTTCATCGCTATGGTTGTGGCAGCACATGAGTTCCCCGATGTAGTGTCTACTACCTCTTAGGTTGGTTCCAGCCTCCCATCGGGAGCAGAAAACTCAGAGGAAAATCCTCCCATCAAATATCCCCCATCCATAAGTGAAGAAGAGGATTTATAGGATGTTCCCCCCACATTTTAAGAGGGTTTATCTTCCACGATTGATGAATTGGTACAGGTGAACCTCCGTCGTGAGGCAGACCCGAAACCCACATTGATCAGTGTTGTTATGCCCCTTGAGGAGAAACAGTTGTACATAGACATCCTTAATAAACACCATAATGTATTTTCATGGATTTATGACAAGATTCCAGGGCTAGATTCTCAGGTATCCATCCACCACCTCAGTCTCATGGAAAATCATCACAGGTTCAAGAATCCTCCTAGAAAGATGCACCATTATCACGGTGTCATGGTTGAGGAAGAAGTTGATAAGATCATCAGATCCAATTTTGTTATGGAGGTATAGTACCCCAAGTGGATGGAAAAAATTGTGCCATTCAAGAAGAAGAAAAAACAAATCAGGGTCTACATCAACTTCTGGGATCTCAACAGTCACTGTCTGAAGGATGATTTTCCCCTTCCTATTACAGAATTGTTGATCGATGCTATAGATGGGTTCCAATCCCTCTTATTCATGGATGGGTACTCCGGGTATAACCAGTACTGAACCGTCCCCAAGGATGAGGAGTCTTCATCCTTCAGGGCACCACAAGGACTTTTTATTAACAAGTCAATCCCTTCTGATTAAATAATGCAGGTCCCACCTATCAGTGGGCTATGCAGCGCATATTTAAGTCGATCCTTGAAGCGTTGGTGGAATGTTATGTGGATGATATATTGGTCAAATCATTCCAGTGTCAGGACCATCTCAAAGACCTTGAGAAATTTTTAATCTTTCCCCATTATCATCTCATTATGATGAATCCATTGAAGTGTGCCTTTGGGGTCACCTCTGGAAATTTTCTCGGCTTTTTTGTCAGATACATGGGCATTGAGATTGACCTAGAGAAGATTAATGCCATAAGTCATATGTCTCCACCAAGAAACATTAAAAAGATTCGAGGATTCCAAGGACACTTGGAATACATATGTAGATTCCTCACGAATCTGGTCAACAAGTGTATGACCTTTTCTCATCTCATGAAGAAAGGCGACGTCTATGAGTGGGATGAAGAGTTTCAGACTACTTTTGAGGAAATCAAGCAGTATCTACTCCAGCCTTTAGTCTTAATGCCCCCTGTATCTTGAAATCCACTGGTCCTTTATGTGACCACCCTAAAATGGTATCTCGGTGCCCTTATTGCCCAAAATAACAATGAGAGGACAGAGAATAGTCTCTACTACCTCAGTTGCAAGCTCCTCGATATGGAGACCAGATACTTCCCTATTGAGAAGAGATTCATCATGATGGTATTCATGGTACTGAAATTGTGACATTACTTGCAGCACCATGAGGTATAGCTGTTGTGCCAAGTAGATCTACTGAAGTGCATCCTAAACCGCCCCATGTTGACAGGTCGTTTGGCTCGGTGGTTAGTGATTCTTCAGCAGTTTGAGATCAGGTTTGTCGCTTGGAAGGATATTAAAGGTAAAGCTTTGGAAGAATTCCTTGATGCTCATCCACCCCCCATGGATCAGTCTATGGACATCGGTTTTCTCAATGAGGAAATCCTCTTGATACACCAAGCCATCCTGTGTTGGAAAATTCACTTCGATAGTACATTCCAGAGACCCGCCAGGAGAAGGCTCAATGACCTTAGACTCAATAGAGTAGGTATGGGTATTGTCTTCATTACCCCAGCACAAGCCATTCTGCTGTATTCATTCTTATTGTCAAAAGGTTGCACCAACATTGAGGTGGAGTATCAGGCTCTCATTATTGGCCTTAAGTTGGCCCTTGAGATTGATGTTCCCCATTTTCATGTGAAAGGGGACACTGAACTAGTCATCAAGTAGATCAATGGTGAATATGTCGTCAGAAATCCGGAGCTCGTACCATTTTTGGAACACACTCTCCGGCTAATGGCCTAGTTCCCATATCTTCCAGAATTCACTCATGTCCCTCGATCTCAGAACGGTCAAGATGATTTTTTTAGACAGCCTAGCTGCATCACTTGCAGAGCCTGAACAGGATAATCTGATTATCCACATGGCACACCAGAGATTCATTACTCCCGTTAGTCCAGATGATGAGTACAGTGCCTAGGTAAGCCACTTTACTGATAGTGCATCCACGTCAAGACCACTAGGTCCCATGGATGCAGTGATTGAAGTGACTCCTTATGGGAGAACCTCATATATCAAGTACCTCCAAAATGGTAATCTCCTGACATATTAGGATGAGCATGAGTGAATCTGACACTACGCATTACAGTTTACCCTCTAGGATGGTACTGGTCGTGAGAATATTCTCTGAAATCTCACATTTTATGGGGTTCTCCTCCATGGCATTCAAGGAGTATATATTTCACAAGTCATGCAGGAGGTTCATGCTAGTTCCTGCATGGCTCATCAGACCGGGCCGAAACTATCTCAATAGATCCCGATACTGGGTTAATTTTGGTCCTCTATGATCCATGACTACATATAATTCTCCTAAAGGTGTTATGCTTTCCAAATTCATGCTAACTTCATGAATCGGCCGCCAGATCCTCTCCACTCCAAGTACTCTAGGTCGTTTGTAGTGTGGGGACTCGATATCATGGGACCATATCCACCGGCAACAGCTCTAGTGTAGGTTCATCTTAACCACTATGGATATCTTCTCCCAGTGGGTAGAAGCAATCCCACTCAAGTAGTTAAAGGCCATTTCCATCGTTGACTTTGTGAGCTCCAATATCATCTACTGATTTGGATTCCCTTATGTCATCCTCACCGATAATGGCACAAACTTTCGGGCAGTTGAGCTGAAGAAACTGTACGCTAAGTACAACATCCTTTCAAACCATACCTCCCATTATCTTGCAAAAGAAAATGGACAGATCTAGGCTTTCAACAAAACCCTCTCTAAAATTCTGTATAAAATGGTTGGTCAGAACAAGAAGAGTTGGTCAGACAATCTCACCAACGCCCTCTGGGCTTATCGGAAAAAGACTCATAATTATACCCAGGTGACCGCATATTCTATGCTGTATGGAACAGAGTCCATCCTACCCATAGATATTCAGTTTCCCTCATTGAGCATAGCTATCTATGATCTACAATCACCATATAAAGTATTTGAAATCTATCTGGATGAGTTAGAAGCACTTAACGAGAACTGGCTTCATACCCTGCACAATATGAAAAGGCATCATAACAATATAGCTAGTGATTTCAACAATAATGTTCACCTCCACTCCTTTTTTCAAGGTGAATTGGTGTTGGCCCTGAGAACACCAATTTTACCTAGCAGGAAACCACCCATGCTGGAGCCCAAATGGGAAGGACCATACATCATTCCCAAGGTTTACTCAAATGGTTCATACTACCTGGTTACCATGGATAGTAAGCATGTAACTCCTCCCACCAATTCCATGTTCCTCAAGAAATACTTTTTTTGAGTCACATGGTCTTACATGTCCTTAAACTATGAAGTCCTTCATGACCCCATACTACATTATGGTCCCACATGAACTTAAACTGTGTGGTCCTGCATGACCCCCAAACTACATTGTGGTCATGCATGACCTTAAACTATATGGTCACGCATGACCCCAAAATGCATTATGCTCATGCACGACCTTAAACTATATGGTCCTACACAACCCCAAATTGCATTGTGGTCCTAAATGACCTTAAACTCTGTAGTCCTATATGAACTTAAACTATATGTCGTCCTGCATGATGCTAAACAGTATGTCATCCCACAAGACATTAAACTGTATGTCATCCCGAATGATGCTAAACTATAAGTCGTCCCGCATGACGTTAAACTGTGTGTCACTCTTTGAGATGTTAAACTACAAGAACTACGTACGGCTTGATTCCCATCCTCATGGGATACGTAGGAATGCTCAGACGCCTTGTCTTGAGTCCAGTCCTAGTGTCCTCTTTGACTATCCCCCCTGGGTATAGTTCTCTTGGAGGATCCCACATGGTGTCATATAGGCTTCTTTGGCCCCACTCATGTCAAGATTACAATGATTGTACCATGTGCCCTCCCTCATTCTCTTCTCCTCCCACGTCCTCACCACATGATTTAAAATTGCATGGCATTTAGATCTATGTGTGGCTTGATTTCCATCTTTATGGGATACGTAGGAACGCATGGACATTTCATCCATAGGCCCAACCCCAAACTTCAGGACCTACCATTGGGTTGAATAACATGGTGTGGTATAGTATTTTACCCTCATCCACATCAAGTTCATCATGAATATACCATGTATCCCTCCTCCTAGAAGATCCCCACCTCTTCTATTGTCCAGCTTGAATTTAAGTTGCACGAGAATATTTATGCTCTACACACTCCATCATCTGGGTTTTTGTTATCTTTCACATCTGAAGGGACCCCCAAATGTCATGGATTCTTTCCCCAAGGGCTCTCCTATGTTTCAAATGACAAATTAATTCAAGTCCTGTGTTGCGAATATGGTCAGCGGTCGATGCTCATTTGTTGTCTAGGTTTTTAACACATTCATCGTGTCGAGTCAGCTACTCTTATGTTGGGTCCCACTGCCCTCTTTGGTGATTTTCCAATGTGCCCAGAAGTACTCTGGTTCAGATCCTGGAGTGTCAGATTCTACTTGGACATGCTTTCACCCATTTTTGATGCTTTTTGTTCCCCTCCATTTGGGATTCCATTATCTTTCACATTCGAAGGGACCCCCAAATGGCATGGATACTCACCACAAGGTATATCCTACCATTACAGGTCAAATTCCTTTAGGATTTTGAACAACAACTTGATACAAGTCCCACATTGCGAATACGGTCAATAGTTGATGCTCATTTGTTGTTATCATTTCAGGTCACAAGATATGGATGATGTGTTTCAAACACGGTCAAAAGTCATCCTCCCTCATCACGGTAACCCCCATCATGCCATAAATGTCAGTTACATGATTCACATAATTTTCCACCTCACCATGTCCAAGTGGAATTTCAGCACTCTTGGTACAATACCTTGGTGTGAATTTTCACATTAGGAGGACAAAGCCATAGTGAGGTGTTGTTTAGGGCTTCGTACTGACTTCCCCTTTACATGACTCATGTGTGTTGCGATTACTCCTTCACTCTTGTTTCCCACAATTAGTTTGACACACGTGGGCTTAGGTATTGTATTGAGGTCTATGCTTACTTGGAAGAGTTTCGCTTCTCAATGGTCTGAGCTCTAAGACCTTAAACTAATATCTATTTATATGTCTTATCCTTATAACTACGTATGGATTGATTTATATCCTTATGGGATACATAGGAATTCCCAGACATCTCTTCATTGGGTCCATCTCATGTTCAACTAATTTATATCTTATATTCTGCCTTTTAGGCCTCGACTCTTATAGGACAGCGTGGTGTGGCGTGTGTGGGCTTATAACTTCGTTCACATCGGGTTTACAATTGTTGCACCACGTACTCCCCTCCAAGGTGGTAGTCCCTCCTACCTCCTATCCCACATGACATTAAACTGTATCATGTCCCGCATGACATTAAACTGTATGACGTATTGCATGAAATTAAACTATATGTTGTCTAGAATGACATTAAACTTCTCTTTCTAGAAATATGTATGTCTTAATTCCCATCCTATAGGATACGTAGGAATGCCCAAACATCTCATCTTTTGGTCCAACTCGAGTTCCAGTAATTTATCTCTTCTATTCTACCTTTTAGTCCCCAAATCTTATAGGACCATGTAGTGTGGCGTGTGTGGGATTATTCCTTCATTCATGTCGGGTTTACAATTGTCGCACCACGTACTCCCCTTCAAGGAGCTAGTCTCTCACACCTTTTGTCCCGCAAGACAATAAATTGTATGATGTATCGAATGAAATTAAACTGCATGATATCCTACATGACATTAAACTGTATTTTGTCCTGTTTGACGTTAAACTGAACCTTATATAACTATGTATGGCTTGATTCCCATCCTCATGGGATACATAGGAACGGTTGGAAATCTCGTTTTTGGGTCCAGCTCAACTGAGATCTATTCTCTCCTACCCCATATTCTCTAACATTTTTTGGCCCCTTGGCTGAAGGTTTATTTCCTATAATCACACGTGTTGTGATGTGGGCCTCATCCTCGTTCACATCAGGTATTCTTTATCATTTCATGCACATTCCCTCTTGAACCTCATCTCTCAGGTATATATCTAGCCATATGACTCTAAAATATGCTTCCTAGTCCCACATGACTTTAAACAGTTACATATATACTTCAAAATGTTAAATTGCATGGTTGGTCCCATCACATGACCCTAAACATTGACATTATCATCCTGCACACATGACAAAAAACAGAACAGCATCATGGTGTCCTCAATCGAGGGGAAATCATGTTTGGTATTGATCGCACACCATACCATTTGTCAACACCTGCATATGGATTGATTCTTGTGGTGATGTATGGAATTTCTATCATAGGTCCATCACTTCACAAAAAAAAACACATTCATCATAAAGGACAAAAAAGAACTATCAAATACTTCTTCTTTTGGTGTGAGAACCAGACCCACACAACCTTATTATCTCTGGCACTGGTATCTTACCATGCCAACCCAAGATCTACATATGGCTTTATTACCATCCTCATGGGGTAAGTAAGAATTCCCATGCACTTTGCCTTGGGCCCAGCCTAACTTTCGTTTTCAGTCCCTCGACCTAAAATCTCCCCATGGAACACATGGTGATCTGGACTTTAGGTCCTCATTCATGTTAGGTTTTATAATTACCTCACCATGAGTCTCCCGCATTCCCTACCATATCTGGTCCGAGCTCTATGACCTTAAACTAAGATCACTCTACATCCTTGGTGCAATACGTTAAATTGCACGACATCTCTTAGAATTATGTACAACTTGATTCCCATCCTCATGGGATATGTTGGACCACCCAAACATATTGTCTCCAGGTCCAGCCCCAGGAATCTAAAATCTGGTCCTCTCTCTTTCGGCCCTTAGGCCTGAACCCTTTTGGGAACATGTGGTGTGGTGAGTACCTCATGGGTTCTTGTTCACATCAGGTTTTGAAATAATCTCACCATGTGCCTCCCATGTCTTTTTCAACCTGGTATGAGTTCTTATGACCCTAAACTAAGATCTCCCTATGGGAACTGAGCATCATGTTTGGCCACTTCT
This sequence comes from Viscum album, assembly GCA_963277665.1. Taxonomy (NCBI): domain Eukaryota; kingdom Viridiplantae; phylum Streptophyta; class Magnoliopsida; order Santalales; family Viscaceae; genus Viscum; species Viscum album. The sequence continues at coordinate 21,661,799 of OY728132.1, read as the reverse complement.
CCACCCTATACATAGTCCATTAAATCAATCCCCCATTAATGACCCATCCTATGACCATTAAGTTGGAAGCGTGAAACCCCAAGACCCTTGTCCTTGGAAAGGGACCTGAATCCATCTATCTAATATATCTTATTTTGGTACTTAGATGTGTTGTGGAAAAGTGCCCTAAGTTTGGAATTTTGACATGTACATTCCCTCGTTCCATGTCCAAGCTTCATGATCTTGTCATTTGGATCCTCATCCTCTTCCATGTCTGAAAGGACCCCATTTACGTCCTTTTCTCATGCCACATTGTCTTACCAACCATCTTGGGACAACGTCCTTAATATCCCCGGATGACATTTGTGACAGGTCCCATGTTTCAAACATGGTCAGCAGTCGACCCTCATTTTTTTGTCCCCATTCCAGGCTAATACAAAACAGATAATGTATTTTGAACATGGTCAATTGTTATCCCCTATCGTCATGCCACCATCATTGTGTTCTAGATCTCGAGCATCATGATTCGCATATTTCTACTTCTTTATGTTCAAGTGGAATTCCAACATGCTCATATTTACCCCTTCATGCATCTAGGTGCGTCAATTAGGCAGGTCAGCATTATTGGACGTCATTCACCTAGTGTTCCATCGCCCCTAACATGGGCCTTCATGTGCCAGGAAACTCCCATCACTACTCATTGTTTCCCACATCGATCCAAACTCGTGTGGGATTAGTTTTTTTGGTAGGATGTGTACTAGTGCAGCCATGACACACATGCCTTTCATCATCCTACTTGACGTTAAAATGCAATCTTAGAACTATATATGGCTTGATTCTCATCCTTATGAGATACATAGCGAAGCCTGTTCATTTTTCCTTGGCCCTAGACCTATGGTCTTTAACCCTTCTGGCCCCTTGGCCTTGATCATGGTCCAATCTATATGACATTAAACTAGGATCCTACGGTCCATGTAATATGACTTTATTCTGTTAACCATGGTCCAAGAAGTATGACCTGTAAACAATGTACACCATCCTCACCATACGATGTCAAACTACGTGTCTATCATCCTTATTGGTATGACATAAAACTACATGCCATTCCAGGTCCTTACTAGAGAGGTCCTATTTGGAAGTATGTTTGATCCCTGATTAAAAAGACACACCCACCTAATGTGTTTTCACCATGGTGGAATGATTTCAAGAGTGTTGGACTCCATACGAACAACCCATCACTCCACACTCCACGCTTTTCATGCCCTTTATTTGGACCCTCATCCTCCTTCACGTATAAAAGAACCCCCTAACAGTATTGATGGTCGGCCTATGGCTCACCTACTATCATGGGCCAACGTTCTAGAAGACCAATGGATGATGGTTCGAGTCAGGCCACGTGTTTAAAATATGGTCAATGGTCATCCCTCATTTGTTATCTCCATTTTAGTCTAAAACAATAAGGGTACTTCATTTCAAATGAGGTCATAGATAATCCTTCATTTCCACACCACCCCCACTATGTTCCAAATCAGGGGTATCATGATTCACACTATCCACTCCCTTATGTTCGAGTTTATTTCAAATGCCCCTAGTGTTACCTCGCTCGGGCACTAGAGCACATTGGGAAGACGGAATGTCGATTGTTATAAGGTCCTCATCCTCCAATCATGCCTCTTCCCTTCTTCTCGGAAATTTAGATTGGTTATTCCACCCTTGGATGCCCGGATCTTGGTTTGAACTCTTATATTTGGATGGAATGGAAAGGTGGTCATCCCTTTTTTCTCACATTGGGTCTGACCCACAAGAGCTTAGGGGTTGGTCACTGGATGCTCCATGAATGTAACAAAAATGAAATAGAGAAAAGAAGACTAATAAAACTCATGCATGTATCTAGCATGAATAATCAAAAACATGAAGGTGCGTTCAAACGTTACACGCATCCCAGTACCCGAGGATCGACCCCTCCCATGGATGGTTTGACCCTATCAAAAGAGCATTGCAGCTCTTCCACCCTCTGGATTGTGGAATACAAGATTAATTGTCACCTATTCAGTACATGCTCCTCCTCAGAATCAATGGGGTGCAGATCATTAGCTGCGATCCAGGCCTGCTCCTTGTTGGTTAGAATAATTTTCATCTCCTCAGAGGCTTGCCTCATCTGCTATTCGGCCTCTTCCAGCTGGGCCTTCAACTGTGATATAATCTCTGAATGCACGTTGAGGTAAGAAGAATGTCCATCTGCCTGGATGTGCATCCACTGAATTTCATTTTCATCCTCCTTGAACCTCTTGATGTTCACCGCTTTTATCCGCTTCCAACCCAAACCAATGTTGTGGTCATATTCCCAGATCTTCTCATCCATGATGAGTTCTCAAATGAGAATGTGGGGACATTGGGAATCCACCCTCATAGCACACAATTCACATAGTCATGAAAGAATTCTCTCTAACTGGTTGATCCATTGTGCTTGGGGGGTGTCATCGATGAAGCACTTGATTAGCTTCCATGACCAGCAGCATACTATCTTGATATCCTCATTACCAGAGGTCGTATCGTCCCAGTCTGCGGGGTTGGAGGGCTCATATGTAGGGAAATCCTCCAATAACTCATTAGTAGGGTCTGTATATGGTGTCAGATTGGATATGGAAGTACCCGTACTATCTGATCGATCTTCATCATCAGATCCCACCTCAATAATTTCAGGCCCTGCCCTACTAATGGTCTAACCAGTAATCAGAAGCATTGCTCCATGATCAGTATAGATATCCACCTCCATGACCACCAAAATTCCCCCGGGAAGGGGGCCCCCAGGAGTACCAACCAACCTTGTCAAGGTAGCCCCTTCCATTTTAATGACTGTGTATACCAATAAGTGCACAGATTTTAGTTAACCTGGTCCATGGGTCACAGTCATGAATTTTGTAGATGATACTTATAGAGATTGAATTATCAGTCTCGTTCCTAGGTTGTTGCCAACAAGACCTGGAGGCGTGGCCCTATGTATATTGTCAGAAGGTCTAAAAACTCTGGAAGAGCCAACTCGGGTGTCTTGGCCCCATTGGATGCAGTAATCGCTATCATCGTGGGCGTGGATCCTGAAGCCCCTGCATCTGCATCCACTAAGGGACTAGAACTGGTTTTGTGTATGAGGCCCTCCTGTATAGTTTAAATATTATTGAGGGGTCCAAAGTATCCTGGAAGCAGATCCTTGGGAAGGAACTCATGGACTTACCTTGAGAGCCTCTGCAAACACTTCGGGTTCTGGGTCTGAGTCACCAAATTCACCCTCCTCCAATGGGATCCCTCTAATGGACCGCTCTCCCCAGGAGGACTCGTCCGACTCTTCTAGAGAATGAAATAGATACCTCAATTCTACAACTAACAACTATGGAGGGGGCGTTTGATTAAAAAACCTTCACTCAGTCTATCATTGGACGTGGGGCACCCCGGGAGTGCAAGAAATCCTCCAACTCTTCCAGTTATTGCTTAGCCTCAGCCTGGGATACTACAAAGCCATCCCTGGCGGGGCCTATCCATGGAAAATCCATCCTGAGACTTTTCAAGTGTTTCCACATCTCAGACGGGATGAGGAATTTCCGGTTGACATCCCAAAAGTCTCAAGCCTCCGTGAAGATAGCATTCTCAGGCATGTCTATATGGATCAGCTTTTTCCCCTAATCCTGGTTGGATATTCTGCAGAATCCTCTTGGCGACCTCCCCTCCAAATAACTCTTCTCTTCTGGGACCATTGAGTCCGCTACCGCTGTTAGATCTTCTGCCGCTACCACCCCATCAACTAGTGAGGGCCTCACCATTATGGAAGCCCTGCCACTATGGGATGTCCTTTCCATCGTCCGGACCTAGCCTCGAGGTTGGGGAGGCACACCATCACCAGCTTGAATGGTTGGCTGCTTCAACATATCCCCCGGGTAGGCCACCTCCCAAATTTTGGTTTACTTCTTCACCAACCTGAATATGGTTGTGGGAAGAGGCATCTCATTCCACATCTTCTCATATTCCCATGTGAACATGAGCCACATCTTCCTCATCACGCATGGGTTCTCCTCATAGCGCACCCCAAGAAGACATGTGGGGTCAACTACTGCATACACTGGAATTACCTTGCATATCGGTGTGGGGTGTACAGTTTACAGAGGGACACGAGGTCCACCTGTACCACCAAGACTCCACCCTAAAAGGTCAAGATATAGGACTGATGATCCTCTGTTACTTGGCTATCATTAGTGAATGCACCCATTGGAAATGGGAACTGGTGAAAATTGAACTCCTCTACCATCCAGACTCAGTTTAGTACTGCATGCACTGTCAACTTGGTTGAAAATATCCCGACCGCATTCAGAATGGCTGGGAAAACATTTGATTCTGGAGAGGAGATTGGGTTTGGATACTCATAGGTGCCTCTGATAACCACCGTTATCCACCCATATAGGAGGTGGAATGGCCCACATATTCTCTATAGCTTCTTCCCTTCACTAATGTGCCAAAAAATCTTGTACTGCTTGGAGAGAATTGGGATCCCAAGGTTGACCCACCCTCCTGTCACCAGCATGGACACCATGATAAATGTTCTTGGTCGAACACCCATGTTCGGATGTCTCACCGGTAGGATCCAACCGTAGATGAGTGTTGTAATGAATGCAGACAACCTGACTACCAGTTGCTTCTCGGTGTTAATATTGAATCCCTAGGTTTTCCACTGGTTGTCCTCCATGAACCACCAGTACGAGCTCTCCTTTCCCCTTTGGCCCCCCTTTGGGAAAGTTCATGGTTTTGCTGAAAATGACATATCTTCTAGAAAGTTCAAGAACTACTTGAACCACCATTTGGAGTGGACATCACTCACTAACTGCTTATCCTCTCCTGATACTAGGTTCATCAACACCATCACCAACAGTGGAATTTTCTCTGGATCCTCCCATGCACCCATTATAGGGAGGAACTAATCATACATTTCCCCCAGTATCAGGACCCCCAAGATCTGATGCACATCCCATAAACTAATGTCGACCTCTCCATGGTGTAAATGGAAGGTATTGGTCCTCTATGACCATCTTCTTAGCAACTCTAGCATCAGCTGCTTCGGCTGATAAGTGTGGAATTGGGAGGCACAATCCCTCTCATACAGGCCCACTCTTCTTAGATTTTCCTCGAATTCCTTGCATGAGGCACCTACCCAATTGGCCCAGGCCTAGTCATCTGTGAAGTTGTTTCCCTAGTGTAGATCCCACTCATCGGACCACCCCTCTCCCGGGTTCCTTAGGGCTACCTTCAAGATGGTGTGATAAAGAGGGGGGGGTATCTCCAACTATAGCTCATTCCCATCAACATTGTTCAGATGATTGTACATACAGTGAGCATTGACTGGCATAAAGTCCTCCCGAGCATTACTGCCAGCCGCCTTGAACCACTGGAACTAGCACATCATGCTCCTAAACCAGTAAACTAGCTCATACCTACTCACTTAAGGGATAAAGATGTCATTCCTCAGTCCAAATCCATATAGAGGTAGCCTCTTACACAGTAGATAGTCCTTCTGGATTTCTGAAAGCAGTACCACCAGCAAGTAATTATCAGAATGTCTCTACACAAACTCCCATATACCTAAACTATCTTTTATCTCCTCCCTCTTGGCAGCATCTGTGAGGTCCCCCTGGCAGCCTCTTGGTGATCCATTCAGTTTTTGAGTTGGAATGTTTTTTTTTTGCCTTGGTTCGTAGAGATATTTCACAGAGCTCATTCACGAAGGACATTCACAAAGACTATATTCAGTGCCCTTCTCTGGCCTTCAGACACAATACATAGAGAGAAACTTCCTGAAGTCAAAAAAATCTCTATGCACCACAAAGCAGAAGGCTGGATTCGTAGAGAGAAATCATGGAGTACATAGAGCTTCATGAATCTAGAGCGCAAAAAGCCAAAATCACAGATATAAGAAAGGACAAAAGATAGTTCATCCTCCCCTATTTATAGGTGAGGACCCCTGAGGCTTCACGACGCGTCCAACTGAAGAATTCTTTCCGGTACGCTCAACTCGTACTTCACCCCTCCACTTTTATATCCTTTTTCACGAGCCTTCTTCGTGATTGGATAAGTAATTTTGGTGATTAAGCCTCAGATTTTGACCCTCTGTTTATCCTCAACTCTCAGTCTGAGGGGGGCCTTTTTTGGCACCAAAATTTTGGAAGAACATAACCAAATGAAAAGCCTTAAGGGCTGCCCTGTGAAGCTTGTTTGTGGAGCCCTCGCAGCCCCGTAGACAGTGCAAAGCTTCCCCTCCATGAAGCAACCACGAAGCAAGGAGGCAGGAGGCTCTGTGATCCCCTTTGATATTTGTGAACCCACCATGGAGCAAGGAGGTAGGAGGCTTTGGGATTATGAAAAAATACCATGTGTCTTCATGCCCAGTGAGCTCTTCTTCATGGTGCTTCTTACCTATAAATACCTAGCTCCACTCAAGCCCAAAAGACAGATCCTCCGACCTTTCACCTTCCTCGCTCTCAAATCGCGAAGCAAAATCTTCTCTGTGAACCATGAGATCCTCAGGGTACTTTAGCTTCTAAAAGTGCCTCTCCCTTGGTTTGAATTCAGCCCATATTCAAAGAGGGATGCCCTTTGTGGATCCTACAGGCCCCCACGAAGGAAGCAGATCCCCAAGGGGACTCGAGTCTTCACGGAGTGCTTATGCTTCACAAATTACCCTCCATTCACATGTGATCCACATGCTAAGGCTTGGTTACTATGCTTCGTGAAGCATGTTGCTTTGTAATGCTACGCTTAGTAGGGCACCCTTGCTTCACAAAGACCTACTCTACAAATGCCTTTCCAATTCACAAAGCACCTTCCATGTGCACCAATTCCCTATGCCTAGGCTAGGCCACTTCACTTCGCGAAGCATACCTCTTCACGAAGCCCCTTCACTACATGGAGAACCAGATCTTTACGAGGCTTCTACCTATGAACTCCTTTGCTCCACAACTCCTTTTCCCATGTGACCCTCTAGGTTTTCATGAAGCAATTTCTATATCCCTTAGGTGGTACTTCCTATTGTGTTGCTTCACCTCGTGCTTCTTCACATAAGTACACTAACAACTATTGATTCTTATTATAGTCATGCTAATGTGGACCCCTTAATTGATCACTCCATTAAACCCCCTCTCCATGGGGTAGCTGATGTCTTCCCTTCCTTAAGGGCAGACAGGTATCAGTAATATAATTCCTAGGGGTACGGAGTGAACCTGCTTTGTCTGAGCTGTAGGATGTTAAACTTCCAAGCACCATCATCCTCAACACATGATGTTAAATCGTGGCCTTTCCCCATACATTATACATGGGGTGCCTCGTCTCAGACATTCCCTATGCCCACTAGTCTCCATGGGAGTGAGATTATTCCTCACATGGAATGAGATCCTCTTTATCGGAGTGGCATCTATCCATGGGGAAAGGGCAACCACCTTGGTGTAAGCCCCTAGCCTTTCTTGCAGGAGGCAGCATCTCTTCTCCTCCTATCTTCTTCCTGACCAAAGACTAGAGAGGGGGATAGGCACCAGAGCCCTCCTTTCTTTGGTTCCAAATCCCTATCCCTTTGGGCTTTGTCGCTACCGGGCCTCCACCCTGGAGTAAGCCCCAATCTCCATCTTCTTGGCCTGCGGACCGCGCGTAAGCCCTGCTTCAATGTTGGACCACTAACCACGTGTAAGCCCCACTCCACTTCCCACAGACACACCTTTTACGATGTGATCATCAGGTCTATTCTTCCTCTTGTTTCTCACACCGAGCATGACTCACATAGGCTTAAAGCAAGCATCGACCCTGGCATCCTCTCTAGGTTTCCAACCACATGTAAGCCCCACACACTCCTTCTGAACTACGTGGTCTTTGATATTTTCCAAGGAAAGGTATGTAGGAAGCCTCCCTGAGGTTCAAGACCAACAACCATGTGTCCTGACCATCTTCACGTCAGTTACCAACCCATTATAAACTACAAGGTCTTTGATATTTTCCAAGGATATGTACGTAGGAATCTTCCCTGAGGTTCAAGCCCAACACCCATTAGTCCCGACCAGCTTCATTTCGGTTCAAGAAACCCATTATGAACTACGTGGAATTTGATACTTACCAAGGAAAGGTACATTAGAAACCTCCCTATGGTTCAATTCCACCATTCATTGGTCTTGACCATCTTCATGTCGGTTCAAACCCATTCTGAACTACGTGGTCATTGATCCTTTCCAAGGCAAGGTATATAGGAAGCCTCCTTGAGGTTCAATCCCAACACCGATTGGTCATAACCACTTCATGGCGGTTCACCAACACCATTATAAACTATGTGGTCTTTTATCCTTGCCAAGGCAAGGTACGTAGTAAGCCTTCCTGAGGTTTAATCCCAACACCCATTGGTCCTGACCACCTTCGCGTTGGTTAACAAAACCCATCCCAAACTATGTGGACTTTGATCCTTGCCAAGGCAAGGTACGTAGGAAGCCTCCCTGAGGTTCAATCCCACCATAAATTGGTTCTGACCCCCTTTAAATCTGTTCCCACCTTTCTGAACTAGGTGGTATTTCATCTTTACCAAGGCAAGGTATATAGGAAATCTTGTTGAGGTTCAAGCCCAACACCCATTGGTCCCGACCATTTCACATCAGTTCACCAAACTTCATTCTGAACTACATGGTATTTGATCCTTTACAAGGAAAGAAACGCATGCAGCCTCCCTGAGTTTCAATACCAACACCCATTTGTCCCAAACACCTTCATGTCGGTTCACCAAACCAATTTTGAACTACGTGGTCTTTCATCCTTGACAAGGCAAGGCACGTAGGAATCCTCCCTGAGGTTCAATCCCACCATACATTGGTCCCAACCATCTTCATGTCGTTTCCAACCCATTAAAAACTAGATGGTCTTTGATCCTTTCCAAGGAAAGGTACGTAGGAAGCATCCCTGAGCTTCAAGCCCAACACTCATTGGTCCCGACCACCTTCACGTCATTTCACCAAACCCATTCTGAACTACATTGTCTTTGATCCTTTACAAGGAAAGGTATGTAGGAAGCCTCCATGAGGTTCAAGCCAACCATCCATTGGCCTTGACCACTTCACGGTGGTTCCCAAACACTATTCTGAACTATTGGTTCTTTGAACCTTGTCAAGGCAAGGTACGTAAGAATACTCCCTGAGGATCAAGCCCACCATCCATTTGTTTCGAACCACCTTCATGTTGGTTCCCACCATCCTGAACTACGTGGACTTTGATCCTTGTCAAGGCAAGGTACGTAGGAAGCCTCCCTAAGTTTCAAGACCAAAAAACATTGGTTCTAACCCCCCTTCACGTCGGTTCCTACCATCCCGAACTACGCGGACTTTTATCCTTGTCATGGAAAGGTATGTAAGAAGCCTCCCTGAGGATCAATTCCAACTCCCATCGGTCCTGACCACTCCACGTCGGTCTACCCCCATCCTACATGACTTTAAACTGTACGCCCCTTATTTTTCTTCATGACACTATATTGTTCTCTATTCAACGGTAATCCATTGTGATCCCTGGGCAGCGGTAAGTTGTTGTCAACCCCATGAAGTGGTAAGTCGTTGTGCCTCCATCCATCGGTAAGTCGTTGTGCCTCCATCCAGTGGTAAGTTGTTAAGCCCTCATCCAGCAGTAAGACATTGTGATCCCCATGTAGTGGTAAGTCGTTGTCAGCCCCAACCCAGTGGTAAGTCATTTTCATCCTTTCTTTTGCTACCCATATCACTGGTCCGCCACAGTGACGTAAGACTATCCTTGGGCTGCTAACTACATGTAAGCCCAAGTACATCATCAGGTCATTTTCCTCTGTGCACAAACCGATCCAATACCCCATCCTGAACTACGTCGACTTTGATTCCCTGCTAGATGGATATGTAGGAATTATCTTCAAGACTCAATCCCAACATCACCATCACCCTCGAGTCGACTCTATTTCATTCTTCTTCCACTTCACTTAACCATCCATCATCCATCCTCATTCTTACCCGGGCCGCCACATCCCGGGGAGATCATGCCATTTCGCCTCTTTAGTGCTCCTAGAGTTAATCGGGTAACTAACCACACATTAGCCCCAACATCATTATTCCCTCCAAGGGTCGAACCCATATGATCCACTCTAGTCAGTGTTTCAATCAGTCTGATCCATCTCTGCTAGATGTTAAACCCATAGAATACCCTGTGTTAAATGGGAAGCAGAGGAAAACCTCAAAGACATGCCTATGGAATATAATTCCCTACATTTGACATGGTATTCCTCGGGCTTAGGCGCCCTCAAAAAGACCTATAATAAGGGGAAGAAACCCAGACGTTCTAGTGTTTCAGAATCCAGGCACACCAGTGATGTCTAATGTGATTACTCCCCTGACCGAAGGTTGCTGCCCTGATCGGACCCCTTGAAATGTCCCATCAGAAGTAGTTTAATTAACCGCCGTCCATGAAGATATGGAACTGGAAAGAGTTTCATGAACAACATCTTAATTTATAAGGGAGACTCGGACTATGTGATGATTTCTGAGGAGGAATCCACGGAAGGAGGAACCAACATCCCATCATCCCATTTCGATTAAGGAGAAAACGTCCCTGAATAAGTGATGGATGTCGCCTACCTTTGGAAAGAAGGAATGCTGGGAAATATCCTGTGTATCCTCATCGTCCTCAAACAGAAGGATGTGAGTGCCCCAGTGAAAGTGTCGGAAACAATGTCGTTACTGCGGTTATGGATAAAATTATTTAAAAAGGGATTGAACCAAAATATAATGGTTAAAATGATCTACATACTTGATTAAAACTAATATTTGGTATTATGTATACATTAAACATATAAAATTCTAAAATGATACATTTTTTATCCATTTTTACAAGAAATTTACTCAATAATATTTTAAAACTGTGAAAAATTGCAATTGTTTCACTCACCTCACTTATAAAAGGACACCCCTTCTCTCTTTTATTTACAACACTTTGAGAAACGTATATAAAAAAAACATACCCAATTATATTATCAAATTACCTATCCATGAATATCATTTTTTTTATTCATAAAATACTATTCCAAGGGTCCTTAATAAGGGGTATAAATAAAATCCACCAAAGAAGAAGTAATCATCTTCACCGAATCTTTGAAGTTTATTTCCTCTTATACTTCTTATAAATCGGTATTACCTAGACTGAAATAATAAATATAGTATAGTAAATATAATTATATTATTTTTATTATGTTATAACCATTTTACACCTCTTTTACATTCTAATGTAAGCGAAAACATCGCTCTCACATACGTATGAATTGTCGTCTCTACATAGCGGTATAATTCATTTTCACCACAATTTCACATGGATCATTATAAATATGGAACTAATGAGTAAATATTATATTTATAGAATAATTATGATTTTTTAAATATAATTTATTTTTTATTTTTTTACCCTCTAGTCCTTTGGAAAATGAAAATGTCGTGTGTGCATACTGGTGGACTACTAACTCTACAAAGCAATGAGATTTGTTTTTCATTCCTGGTATACATGGATTGTAATAAGGTTATATTTAATGAATATATATGATATATATGATATAATTATTATTTTATTTATGGTGAATTAATATTTACATTTCTTTATTTTCATCTGTCGGAATGTGAAAATAGAGTTCATGAAAACGTATGACATATTGTCTCTATGAACGGTGTAATTCATTTTTATATTTCAAAATTTTATGTATGGATAAAAATATATATATAATGAATATATATGATACGTATATAATTATTAACATTTTATATATTAATGAAATTTTATTTTATCCTTTAATTATTAAAAATCATTGAGAGGAATATTTATAATGTTTTCTGAAAGGGTAATTTTTTATTTTTTTACAAAAATTTAAAAGGAATGTTTCATTTTAACATATAGGGTGTTAAAGGATTTTCCCACCGCCATAACCATTTTATTCTATTTATATTATTTTAAATTTTTTTAATGGTTTTGAAAAGAAATATATTGAATGAAAGTTTGTTTTAATGGTTCAATTCCATTTTCTTTATTTCTCTAGATAATGTGATTTTATTACAAAATGTATATTTTTAATGACTTTAATGCCATAATTAACCTATTATTATTTTTTTAATTATATATATATTTAAACATTCACTTTATTGTGATCATTTTTCATTAGTAACTATATTTATATTAAATATATATTCCTTTTTATCATTGATATGATTATTTCCTAAACTGTATGCAATTTCTACATAAGATATTTTTTTTGTGAAATTCATTTTATTGACTAAGGAAATATTAATATTTTGTATTCCTTACTAATTACAGATATTTATTGATAAATCACATTATTTATTAATTATATTGATCATTAAATATATAAATATTTCATTGTACATGCAGTTATGGGTGTGTCCCAATTATAGATATCCACTTAATTCATCAATAGATCTCATAAGACAAACTAGTTGGATAAACTTATTGAATGGTTTTTTGGTGTATAACTACCCATAGATTAAACTACCTTGGAAGAAGGTCTTTAAGGTAATAGTATCATGATGTATAATATCATGGAATCCAAAATTAATCATTTACTTGATTAAGAATTTAGTAATTATTATCCATGAGATTATAAAATTGATATTATCCATGGATTCATTTTCTGACCAAGTTATTGATTAAATGGCATGTGTTTTCATTTATTTACATTACTATAATGATTAAGCCTTATTTACTCATGATTTATTCCACTTTATGTGACCCCTAATGATCGTATGAGCTAGTTTTTTATTGATTTTCCCTTTCCCAAAATATGATAAAGGATATTAAAAATAATATCAAGGATGAGAGAATTTTGATTATGCTATGATTTTTTATATTTCCAATGAAATATGGGAATCATGTAAGTATTTGGTTCTTTAGGACTTCTAAAATAATCAATCCTCAGTGGTATCATCCTATATATCTTATTATAATGTAATAAATTAGACACTAGTTTTGCGTTACTGAAGTTAGGGTTTTTAAAGTTATTATAAAATAAAGTTTAATAGAAACATTGAGAACTAGATTTTAAATGAATATATCCAACATGAGAATTTTTAAAATCCTTTATATTATTTGAGAAATTTTACCAGAAGGAAGATTTTTATTTTATGGCTCAATATTAATGATGATTATGAGATAATATAGCGTGTGCCATTATTTAGTGATGGAGCCTAAAAGAAGAATGGGAATCAACACCCATAGTCAATGTAGGGATTTAACTATAGAGTAAGACAAGAAAATAGCATTGAAACTAAATAAATGAATTCCATATTAGGGAAACTAAAATAAATTATAATGAATAACATTTCCCATATAGAGAAACTAGTTATTCAAAAGAATTATTCAACTATGTTGGATCACTTCATGCAATATAACCTTACATCATTTAACGGAACTAGTAATCCATTGGTATTTGAAAATAGATTAAGTCCCTCAAAAATATACTCCATGATTTGGGGTGTAATTAATGTGAAAACGGTTATTCGGGTAGTGTATTTTCTAAAAGGAGATTATGATCAATGGTGTTCATTGATCTAGAACACTAAAGAGGATGAAGAAATAGAAATAAAGGAACAAATAATTTTTAATGTGATTTAAAGAATATTAGCATGGCACCTATGCAAGGATGGAATGCAGAAATCAATAAATGGTCAAATTTTTTTCCCTCATAGGTGTCTGGGCATCGTGGTGGGTTGGGGATTGGGCCATGGATCATGGGGTCGAGTTCCTGTATTCATTTATTTCATTACATGTGTTGTACAGGAACAACCTTTTAAAGTGATATTATTCAAGAAATACTTCCCTTGAGGAAAATGAGATTAATTGGAGAGGAATTTCATAACTTCGAAAAATAATGAAGAATAAATTGAGGTAGAGTATGAGGATAACTTTATAATATTATCCAAACAAGATTCAGACTACATAAAAAAATTAAAAAAGTAAGGTTGGACATTTCTTTGTTGGGATTAAGTTGAGTCTCTAAAGGGAACTATTTTCTAAAATGTTTTCATCATATAATTATATAGTAAAAAGTTCCATTAAAATAGAAAAATAATATTTTAGATCATATATGTTCAAGGTAAATCAAGAGAAGAAGAGGTCAATTGATCACTAAGAAAAAGGGAATGTGTCAAAGAATAAGAATTGAATGAAGCAATTTCCATCATGTAAAAATATTGGAAATAAACATCTTGTAAAGTCCATTAAGGGAATGGGGGTTTGTTACATGTACAAAGAGAATGTTCATCTGGATAATCAGTTTATGTAAGAGAAAAAAACCACATTTATCTAGTGCATCAATTGTAAATAGATGGATAATTATTCGAACCAGTGTAATGTCTCAGATTTTCGATGATTTTTTTTAAATTTTTATGGATTATTTTGAAACCAGGAGGTGAGGAGGGACATGATTATGAGGCCCAGGGTTCCTGTAATAAATGTTTGAACTATTTTTTAAACATGTGAGTGTGGTTTTACTAACTTTTAAACTGATTCCTGGATCAAAAATATAAGGGCACCATTGAATCATAAATGGGGACTTTTCTTTATGAGGGGACTAACTGCGACTGGTTCAGGTCAGGGGAGAAGGTTAATTTTTGACATTTTAAAAGAATAAAATAAAATAAAACGTATGAAGTTTATTTTATTTTATTTTAAACATACCGCATCGATGCTGCAACGCAGCAACGAGTCAGTTGTTTCAATTCTTAAATTAAACTGTTTTGAAACTCTACAACTCAATGTAATAGAAATGATAAAATGTGTTTCTATAATTAGTATACTGACATGGATACGAGATCAGATTAATGATCCTGGTAAATTTCATATGGATCTTGAGGAATAATATTGACAAATGATAGTTTCCAATGGAAATGAAAACTCCATCCATCTTCTAAGGATCTTTCCAATTACGATAGAAGATCAGATCGATATCACTCTTCAATATATCATCAAAAATGAATCGACAATGGTGGATGATCCAATCCAAGGTAGGGGTTTAATTTATTTGTGATTTTCTATACCCTTTTTTGTTTCCAATGATGAACACAGAATAACCCATGAACAGGTCAACCTGGGTTTTGATCATTTATGCAGGATAGTTAAAAATGAGAGACTAATGTGGGAATTAGATCTTTTTGATTTTAAGTCATTCTTCATGATGTTGCTAACAAGAACAAATTTAGTTCGACAAAAATAGAGGCTCAGACGATTCTAAAGGGTGTTCTTGGTGACTTTACGATTCTCATTCCTATATTCTTCACCAACGGACTCCCCATGGTCATTTCAGGTTTTTCCTAGAGGTTTCAAACATGACTGGACCCCCCAGAGCGATGAAAAGACAATCTTGATCCCATGTCACTGAAGACGGTGACCCTAGGATCTCAAAGGTCTTCATAACTCAAAAAACTGGCCACCAAAGTGATAGTGACTGCATGCTAAAGGAGAGCTATCAGTAGTGGTGTGCGGAGTTATGACCACCTGGTGGGAGGAACACGTGACAACCATCACAGGCGGTGGGGCTCAGGAGGACATAGTAGGAAGCCACATCATGCAGCACAAGGTTGTAGTCCAGCAAAACTGTGGTGGGACCCCATGGAAACACCCGCGAGATGGTTGATGCAACCACCTGCTTATCCTGGCACAATGATTCAGGACGATGTAATGGGTCTAGCTCAGCCAGTCTAAGAAAGACCTGGTGGGTTGGGTTGGACCCGTCAGTTGGGTAGGACCCAGAACCCTCCAACACCTCTTAACTAAAACTCTAATATCATTCAAACCATATGTATGTTTGATGATCTTTTTGTGGTTTTGGGAACCTTGAGATGAGATGGTCCTTTTGAGATATTGTAAGTGAGTTTCCATGGAATTTGTAATATGGCCTATTTTCTCGATGAGTAGGTGATTCCAAAACAAGCGTGCTAAGGATGGAATCATGCATCTGGCTACGACCTAGAAGTTATGTGATTACCAAGACTATATTTCTTATCTAGACTATTTGTCTTACTAATATTCTGTGTCTTACCTAGACTGTGTCTTTCCTAGACTATGTGGCTTACGTATACTATGTGTCTTACCTAGACTGGGTGCCTTACCTAAACTATGTGTCTTACATAGACTGTGTTTCTTACCTAGACTGAGTCGGTACTCCCCTATCCTACTAGGGTATGGGTCCTCTAGTCTTCGATGTCACTCTATGTGTTACTGACACTCCGTGTGTTATCTACATTATGTATGTAACCCAAACTCCATGTGTTACCTACACTCTGTGTGTTACTACTTAAGGGTACTGTGGATTATTATGAAAATCTTGTTTACATACAATAGACCTACACTTGGTGTGATCTGACTCTAGAAACTCTCTTGATTATGATTCTTAGAGGCTATAATTCCTATACTTATTTGGAAGTCTACTTGGTTCATTTTATAGTGATTTCATTATAGTATAATTCTTATTGATTCCATTATGGTATATTTCTTAGTGATTTTCTCATTGGTTT
The DNA here is from genome assembly GCA_963277665.1 of Viscum album. Classification (NCBI taxonomy): domain Eukaryota; kingdom Viridiplantae; phylum Streptophyta; class Magnoliopsida; order Santalales; family Viscaceae; genus Viscum; species Viscum album. Next base: position 21,645,237 of record OY728132.1, on the reverse strand, counting down.
ACTTAGTGTTTTTTTGTTTCGGGTACCTACTAAGTATTATTTTACTGGCCCCTAAATGGGCTTCGCCTGTATGTTTCGTGTCTTGTGTAGATGACTTACAGCTTTGACAGAGTCCTTGGTGGGCCGGAGATAGGTGGTACTTTAGGGTGACCCCAAGAACATGGTATGCTTCAAAGACATTCAAACAACTTACTGTACCTACCCTCCAAGTAGGGTTTCATTAAGTGATATCCAGGAGATTGTATTTTTTTCTTTTTAGTGGGGATTGTATTCGAGACTATTTTCTTTCAATTTTGTACATTACTCTGAGTGGGTTTCCCTAGTGTTTTGTATCCATGTTTGCTTAGTTTCTTCAATTTCAACTTTTTCTTGGAGACGGGTGCCTCTGTGCAGGTACTAGGTAAAATTCCTCCCACTTGTGGGGTATGCCTACTCGGTGCTAATTTTCAACCCCTGACCTATGGGAGGCAATATTGGAGGAGTCACGACATGGGATATAGAGGATAGGTCGCGAAAGAGTGTAATTATAGGTAAATCAGTCTTACTCTTGAATTGGGGAAATAGTGGTACATGTTTTGAGTTCGGCTTTCAGGCTAGGGAACCCTATGTTGGTTCAGAGGATGACGTATCCATAAACTAGGACCATTTATTCTAATTTCCATCTTGGTACATGAAAATTATCGTTTCATGGGAAATCAATGGTTCATTCATCATATAGTAACTGATTGTGTTCTTATGTCCTTCTTTAGTCATAGTCATCTCACCAAGTATACTCTATTAACTACGGTACATCTTGTTTTGTTTCAGGTTGCCTCCATGCAGACAAACATCTAGGATTCTATTGTGCGACCATGAGGACGGTCCATCGAGCGGTGAGGCATCAATTCATAGACCATGTCCAAAGATAGAACCTCCCAGTGGTGTATCAGTGATACCAACACCTAGAGAGAAGCAGTTCTTACCGACATTACTGGTAGAGGGTGCACGTAGGCTTAGTTCATTGCATGAGTGCTAGAGGTAGTGAACTCCCAGGTTCTGAGGTGAGATGTATCCAAAGGTAGATGAGGACTGGTTAGAGGTGCTAACATGAGTCTTCTTCTTAGTGAGGATTCCTCCCAACCCAATGGAAGTCCTAGTCATGAGCCTTCTTCAGGGTTCGGTATAGAGATAATGGAGATTGATGACTCAGATGCATGAAAAGGGGATGATATTCCTGTCAGACATCGAGAGACTCATCAGGGAGGATTTATTTCTAGATAAATTATTCTCTATGCATATACAGGAGCTACTACACCTACAGCAGGGCATCTAGTATGTGGCAGAGTACTCGGTGAAATTCACAGATCTTTCTCGCTATGATACAGATTGGTGTGAGACCCATTCTTCATGTCATGTAACTTCGAGTAGGGGCCACGCTGGTAGATCAAGGTGTCTATGATATCCCTTATCATACCTATGAATGTAGTGGTTCTAGAACGATCTCTAGTAGTAGATATTTTTCTTGCAAAGAAGGCATCGGCAGTGGGAGCTATCACAAAGAGACAGGTAGTAGAGTCTTCGGCAGTGGGTAAATGATAGCTGACGTAGGGGTCCAAGAGGACCAGACAATCCATGGGATGAGCCCAGGACATGGTATCATCGGTGTGGGGCTTCTAGGTTAGAGAAAGTCAACCAAAGGTTAGATTGTGAAACTCATCTAGTGGTCGGGGGCATCTGGTCAGATATTTTCCAACCAGCCGTATGACCGACCAAGAGATGGTTGAGGGACCACCGAGCTAGCATAATAGTTAGTAAAATGGCTATTTGCGAGGTTTTCAACATGAAAGATGAGAGGGATGAGAAAGATGAGGTAAATATAGGTTTGAGGCACTACCAAAACCACCCACAGGCGGTCAACCCAATGATCAGGGAGCTGGTGGACAGGGCCGAGGCTAGTTCCAGGCGATGGAGGCTTATGATCCCAAGACTCCTCGGATGATTAGAGGTGTTATCTATGTATTTTCCACTATATCTAAAGTTTTTATAGACACAGGTTCCAATCACGCTTTTCTCTCCATGACCCTTGTTTGATACATGATGATTCTAGTTGAATCGTTGACTCAATACATATTCTTAGAGACTCCTATGGGATAAGATGCGATGATCACACACTGGTGCTGATAATATGCTCTTACAAATGGGGGAGAGAATTTTGGTAGGGATCTCTTGGTGGAATCATGGAGGATTTATGATGTAATTCTGGGTATGGAATGGTTATCTATAATTCATGCTTAAATCAATTGTTTTAGGTGTATATTTTTGTGTGTCCATAGATATGGGACCGGGTTTTCCGTTATCGAGAAAAAGGAAATTGGAGTAGTTCAGGATGGACACGCACGTAGGAGGGTGCATCTAATCACGCATCAGTTGGAAGGAATGACCCTAGCTGAAATTGGTGAGATGAATCCTTAGTTTCCTACAGTGGTGGATGAGTACTAGGAAATAATTTCGGAAGATGTTCTAGGACTATATCTTTGCAGGGAAGTAGACTTGTACATTGATATGTACTCCAAGATTTTACTGATATCTACATCAACATATCTAATAGCTTATATAGAGCTTAATGAATTGAGGGTGCTGTTGGAATACTTTTTGACGGATGTCTCTGTGTGACCATGAATTTCACAATGGGTAGCCACAGATTTTTTTTCCAAGAAGGCAGATGGGATCATGAGGTTATGTGTAGACATTTCGTTCTTAAATCAGGTAACTGTGAAGAACAAGAATCCTCTACCTAGGATTTATGACTTCTTTGATTAGCTGAAGGGGGTGAGATGGTTCTCGAAAATAGACCTCAAATTAGGCTATCATCAACTTCGGGTGCAGGATGAGGACATCCTGAAGACAGCTTTCAGATATCGCTATGGCCACTACAAGTACTTAGTAATGTTTTTTGGTGTAAAGAACACCCTAGTAAGGTTCATGGGACTCAAGAATTGTATCTTCCATCCCTATCAAGACCAGTTTGTAGTGGTATTTTTTGATAACATCCTAGTGTACTTTTTGTCTGAGGAGGAGCACATGATACACTTGAGGATGGAACTGGAATTATGCCAAGAGCACCGGAATTATAGGAAGCTCTCTAATTTTCAGTTATATATTAGAGAGTTCCAAATTCTAGGAAATTTCATCTTAGAGGATAGAGTTTCTATGGATCTAGTGATGGTTGGGGTAGTGATTTCTTGGGATCCACCCAGGAGCGTTACTGAGGTGCAGAGTTTCCCTAGGTTAGATGGGTACAGTCAAAAGTTCGTACCCAACTTTTCTAGAGTAGCATCATTAATGATATCCTTGACATGAAAGGGGAAACCCTTTGTGTATATTGAGATGTTCTAGGAGATATTTCAGCAACTGAGGTATAGTTTGATGAGAGATAACATACAGATATTTCTAGAGGAGGGTGTCGAGTACTTGGTATTCTGCAATGCATAGGAACCAGTCTCGGTTGTGTCCCGATGCAGGGGAAAGTAGTGATTGCTTACGGTTCATGGAAGTTGAGACCATATGAGTAGAACTATACAACCCACAATCTGGAGTTGTTGGTGGTAGTCTTCACATTGAATATGAGGTGACACTACCTTATGGGTGAGTGGTTTATCGTCTACTTAGAACAAAAAAAGTCTCAGGTATATCTTTTCTTAGAAGGACATAAACCTGAGACAATGGCGTTGGCTAGAGTTCATCCAAGACTATGAATTTTAGATATTCTATACTCCTGTGAAGGGGAATGTGGTGGTAGATGCTCTATGTGGGATATTGTGTTCATATCTACTAAATGAGGCCTCAGAGTAGTTGGTCTCACTTCAGATATACTTCGTGGATGGAGACGAAGCAACTTATCTTTAGTCGATGGTGCTTAACCTTCCACTCTTACAGTGAGTGAGGGAGGCATAACTCTTAGATGTCAGCTGCAAGACTACATGTGATCAAATGTCAATAGGGAATACCTCTGATGAATATTAAAATACTTGGTATCATGCCATTCTTTTCAAAGGACACACAACGGTACCAGAGATGTTACAGGAGGAGGTGTCGAGGGAGTTCCATAAATCCCCATTAACGCAACATAAAGGTTTGGAAAAGATGTACCAAGACCTCCAATGTTAGTTTTTTGTGGATGGGGATGGAGAAAGAAGTGGTAGAGTTTGTCTCTAGATGACTCACTTGTCAACTAGTGAAGGCCTATGACCAGGTTCTAGTGGGATTGACTCAAACCATTAAGGTGCCAGAGTGAAAGTGGGATGGAATATCGATGAACTTCATGACAAGTTTACCACATAAGTCCAGAGGGAATGATACCGTCTGGGTGATCATTAACTTAATCACTATGTCATCCCACTTCCCAACGATTCGAGAATAGGTTTTAGTAGAGAGATAGGGACACCTCGACGTACAAGAGATAGTTTGACTCTATGGAGTCCCATCTATGATAGTCTTAGATCGTTATGCATGATTTACATCCTGATTTTGGAAGGGATTGTAGGAGACATTTGGGGATCAATTGCACTTGAGAACATATTTTCACTCGCATAAAGATGGTCAGATAGACCAGACCATTCGGGTCTAAGAAGAAATGCTATGTGCTTGTATCATTGATTTTGGACGTAGTTTGGAGGATCACCTAACCCTGGTGGAGTTTGCGTACAACAATATCTACTGATCCACCATTAGTATGGAACTATTCGAGGCCTTGTACGTCTGACCCTAAAGGTCACTACTTTTCTGGACTAACCCAAGAGAGTCAGCGCTCATGGGACTAGAGTTAGTGCAAGCTACTATAGAGAAGTTGCAGGTCATCCAGGAGTGGATAAAGACTGCACAAATCCATTAGAAGTCCTATTATAATAGGCGATGGAGACACATGGAGTTCCAGGAAGGAGACCATGTGTTCCTTTAGGTCTCTCCTCAACATGAGATACATAGATTTTTCTGGTTCAGCAAGTTGTCTATAAGGTTCATTGGACCTTTTCTGATACAATGTAGCTTGGGTGAGGTGGAATACCACTTGGCTCTACCACTGCAGTTAGAGAGGGTGCATGATGTCTTCTATATATACCAGCTGAGGAGATATGTGCATGACCTTTCACACATCATTGACTAGGGAGAGATAGAGGTTGATGATGGGGTTACTTTCATAGAGTACCTGGTGGAGATTGAGGATCGATAGGAGAGGAATCTCTAGGGGTGATCAACTCCTCTATTGTGCATTAGATGGAAGCATGGGATTCTCCAGGAGATCACATGGGAACATAAGGATCAAATTCCTGCTTAGTATCCCCATTATTTGGTTGGTCCTTTGTTTAGGCTTTTAGGGATGTAAAGCCCTATGGTTGGGATAATGTAATGTCCCGAAATGTGAGGTCCATCAGATTCTTGCCTCCCTCTGTCGATATATCCAGGAGGATGAAAATATGGCGACCCCGCGGGTCACGATCATGCAATCACCACTGTCGTCACCAGAAGCTCCCTCTACCTCAACAAGGGATCACAGAGAACTATTCTGGGGACCAATGGAAGGAGATAAGCAACGCGACCTATCGCCAGTGGCCTTAGCCCCTGGGCCAGGGATTGCAGGCATCAGCCTGTCTTACCACGACATAGATGCCAGGTCGCTACACTCTTCGGAGGACAACCTGAGATTTGGCAGCCAGTCAGCCCACTTGTCGTACTCTCCATCGGCCGGCCTGCTGTCCCAGCGGTCTACCTTAGTACCGTTGTCAGTTCCTCAGCCACCCCCAGTTGACGAATGGGGCCATCAAGGTCCAGACCCTGAATCTGAGCCGAGGAGCTTATGGAACATCCTCGCAGCAAACCACTTCCCCGAGATGTTATGGCCCGTGGCAGTGCCAAATTTTCACGCATCGGAATCCCTCATCCCAGAGGAGATAGAATGTTTCCGAAAAACCCTCTAGGCGATGCACTTTCTCCTTCATCAGCAGTGAGTGGTTTATCCCAGGAGCCAAATGCATTTTGAATACATTTGCAAGAAATTCTGTCTAGTCGATCTGGTTGTGCTTTCTATGGCCCAGCACCCCGAGTCACCGGGCCGCCGTAAAGACCTCCAACAGCAATGCGTTCATAGTTTCAATCGACTCCACAATATTATCAAGGAGGCATCCTACCACATGAAAATTTTTGGCTAGGGGTAGTATGTTTCCCTCCTCTTTAGTCCAATTCGGTCGCAACCCGACTTTCTAAGCGATATCGAGGACATGTGTAACACCCTGAGATTTTATGAAAAATATTCTTTTTAATTTCATTAATGTCTTGTGTTGTACGCTACACCAAAAGGATCTTGCACAACATGCATCATTGACTTGACTTGAATTACACGCAATCACGACCTTCCTCGATAGCATGTGTAGTACGCAATACCGAGTTTCACTGAACAACGATATGCTATTAAAATATTATTAAAACTAGCTGTTATGAATAGTAATAACCACTTTTTGAAATTTTTTAAATTTTATTTTTCAAAATGGACTTCATTTTTGGATTCAGAATATCGAAATTAGCTTAGGGAGAAATTTTGGTACTTTTCGGATAACTTTCATATTCTGATGAATAGTGAAAATTACTAAATTTTAATTAAAAACAACTTTTTTAATCGAAATAATTAATAGTGATAAATTATTAATTTGAGTGGTTTTAAAATATATTTAGAATATATTTTTACAATTTAATACAATGTTGTTCATTGGATGTAATTTCACATTTAAACCAGTTATAAACAAGTGTCAATCTTTTGATAGTTATTATCTCTTAAAAACACGCTATTTGTTTTGACGACGGGAATTAATTTTTAAATTAGTTATTGTAGATGATATGTTTTTAATTTGATAAAATAGACATCATTTTTGAATTCATAATATCAAATATAGCTTAGGCCTAATTTTTTGTATTTTTCTGGGAACTTTCATTTTTTGATGAATAGTGAAACCACTAAGTGGTAGTTAAAAAAACTGATTTTTTCATAAAACTTAATTTTACCTCTTCTGTGAGTGGAATTTCAAAAATCCGAGAGATGAGGTCGATGTAATTAAGTAAAATGTGGTTCAATGAGATGAAAATAATTTTTGGTGAATAGTAACTTTTTACTTTTTTTACCACGATTAAAAGTAAATAGGGTAATTAAGGGTAAAAATGATATTATTATTACCCTAAAACATGTTCTAATTCTATTGGATAAGTTTAATTCGACCAAAAACAACCTTAGTAAGAAAATATGACCATTTAGGCCCACTTGGATTAGATTAGGACATTTATTATTAATTTATTCAAAGAAGGGTTAAAATGGTTAAAATCAAAGCTTAATAAGTAAATAATTTTTAATATAGGGTTATACATAAGATAAATTAGACTATAAATATTCATTAGAAATATAAAAATCTTTCCTACATAATAATAATTAATTTGTAATTTTTATACATTAAATAATTTAATTTATTTATGACACAATGATGATGAAGTAATTATTTTATTAATGAAATATTGACATAATTGATGTTATAAATACCCAAATAAATGTAATTTGAGACTTTTTATGAATTCCACTAATTTTCTAGGTTAATATGACATGTTATTATTGATTTAAGTAACTTTTTTCGAACTAATCATTTTTTTAGGATTTTTAAAAAAATCAATTACTAAATAGTTTCAAAATTGACATAAAATAGTTTTTAAAATAAATATTATATTATTAATTGTTATTTCATTCCTAAAAATATAAGTATCGGCCAAATGACTTATATAAGGTTATATATATTAATAATAAACAACTTGGGGTTCTTTTGGCTTGTTATAGTAAGTTTATTAACCTTATAGTGTAAGAACACAAAAAGACACGGTAAAAGTAAAATTATCTAACTTAAAGTTAAATATAAATTATAAGGTTAAAATACGAACATAAACTTGTCTAAATTCTGTTGGATGAGATTATTTAGACCCCTCCCCACCTTAGATTCGAAATAAATCAATTTTGAGCTATTTAAAACCGAATATAACTTTATAATAAAATAATATTTTTAGTTATTCCAAAGGTGCCCCTCTCCTCCCTTATAAAAGGGCACCTCCTACCTCTCTTCCTCACACCACTTTAAGACTTCAAGATCGTCCAACCCCTGAAAAATTCTCTTCTAAACTTCCCTAGAAACATCCTAGAGGTCCTGGTCTTCTTCAAAGACCAATTTTAGTGCCCTAATAGGAGGACTCAAAGAGGCGCTTCAAAGAAGAGGTAATGTTCGTTACCGATTCTTTCAACTTTATTTCTTCTTCCACTTCTTCTTATTAGTTTGTTTCATTATTAAGTAATAGCATAAGTATCAATAATATACTGATATGTTATTATAAGTATGAAACAACAATATTTAACCATCTATCCATCCTACGGAAAACGAAATCACCGCGCGTGCGTACGTACGAAATACCGTCTCCACACCGTGGTGTAATATATTTTCCACCACCACCTTACTTGGATGGGTATAATGGTGTAAATAATAACTATATATGATTATTGTAAATTTATATTTATTCTGAAATAGTATACATACACTCAAATACAATTCCACGATCATGAGAACGATATCATCGCTCGTGCGTACGTACGGAATACTGTCTCCACGACGCGATGAGATTCATTCTCCACGTTAACCATTCATGAATGATTATAAAGTATATATAATAAGTAATCATGAATTATATGACATAATAATAATACTGTATTTATGTGTATATATATGTATTTCATCTACTCAATTCCATTCAACTCAATAAGGAAACGAAAACAGCGTTCATGCGTACGTACGGCCTACCGTCTCCATGAACGGTGTATTTCTTTCCATTTACTGATCTATTATATATATGTATATTCTGAATATATATTATATATAAATCATGTTTTATATTCTGGAATTAAGTAATCCTGATCTAAGTAATCATATGAATAATTACAAGTCAAAACACGGACGACAAATGAAACGATTTTACCCAAAACGCTCTTTAACATGGAATTTACAAAAGAACAGGTAATATAAAGTCATAAGTGAACCATATATGATATAATAATGATGAGTATGATTCTGGAATAATTCAATGACATTATTTAAATTATTATACAGGAGTTTCAGACACTTACAAACCAAATCTGACCTAAGGTAAGGGATAATTATTCCAATCTCATTCTTATTCGAGATTGTTATTCATAAGTATTTACTGGGGTTATGTTTATTATCCACGTCCATATGTTCTCAAAATGTTTTCATAAAATGCTTAATTTTCTTTCATGTATGTTTAAAGTAATTTTAATCCATTTTTGACTTTTACTACATGGTATGTATCGAATCTTTCTTTACGAGGTACTTTTTGACTTTTGCGGAAAAAAGTACGAAAAGAATGTTTTTTTTAACTTATACGGCACGAAGGGATTTTTACGGTTTTATAAAGCCTTATTTTCATGAATCTTACTCCAAAAGATTTCATGACTATTTTCAGCAAAATCCTTTTATTTTAAAACTTCATGACATTTTGTGAAAAGAGAATGATTTTGAAGAATGAAGGATATTTTCCTCAAGAATTCATTTCAAGTGTTTTATCAAAACCATTTTCCATATAAGATGACATTATTTCATATGTGTATGTTTCAAGTTTAATTTCTCTATTATTTACATGGTTTCACTTTTCTTATGATGAAATGTCCATTTGTTTTATATGGATTATGAGATGATGAGATGATGTTTATGAAACCCATTCTATTCTTTGGGTTATGATGAATGTTTTAAGTTTATTTTGTGGCATAAGTAAGAATGATTTCATTATGTGATTGGTGGGACCTATATCTCCCTCCAATGCATTGGGTAAAGATTTTATATCTCATGAGATAGACATGGCTGGAACGGTAAGTTAATCCGGTTCAGTGTTACAGGACTGAAACGAGGAGTGAACTCGATTCAAAATGGGACTTTGTCCACTAAGATGGTCTTGGCAGCAATTCCTTGGCTACTATGGAAATCATTACATGTGTTTAATGGATGCCACAATTACATGTTTTATTCCCATTCTATTTTATCATTCTTAATTTTTCTTTATGATCTATGCCTTACGTACTTCCATGTTTTAGGCCATTGCTCAAGCTTTTGATGTTTAAACATTATCTTCATGTTTTTAAGTTCAAATGTATATAGTATGTTTTATTTTATCCATTTTTACCCTTACTGATCATTTGAGCTCACCCTTTTTATGTTTTCTTTTCCCCAGGATATAATGAAAGGTTTTAGGTAAGAAAAAAAAGGGGAAGATCTTTATGGGAGATGTTGAAGATCTTTCACCAGGATTAGAAGATTTTATTCTGAGTTTCCAAATACACTAAACTATTACGGTCCTTGTGTGTCTATTTTTGTTATGTATTAAGTATTCCGCAAAAGTAATGTAATGTACATGTACGTCAAAATTCGGGTCTCTACAGTTGGTATCAGAGGAAATGTTTAGTCAACCTTTGGAAACTGCGATGCAAAAACGTTATTGAGATCCCTAGATATACTTCTAAGGTATGTCTAGGGATGTCCCTAAGGATAAGTATACGTATAGGATATAGTCCTAGAACTACGGTAATGATATTAGAATTTAACCTAAGATGTTAGATATTGAGGGTGCTCCCCCTTTACTATGTTGTTTTCCCTAGCATGATTTTTTCCTCTCACACTATTCTTTTTGGTTTTTAGAAAGTGGATGGAAACAGGAAGATTCATGATAATGGAGGATATGACGGACAATGGAATGATATTCTTCATGAGAAACCGAATGAAACAGGATTTGGAAGTCCAAACATCGTTATTATGCTTAATCAGCAATCTCATAATATGATCAATAATCTCAACTTTGGTAAGTTTCCCGACTCAGATAATAAGAGAAATATGGAGTTTCATGATGATCATAGAGGAAATAAAGTTCAATTTCCCTCATGTAAATCATGTGGGAAGAGGCATCGGGGAGATTGTTTCAAGGGAACTGGAAGATGCTTTGGGTGTGGAAAAGAAGGACACAAAGCTAATAAGTGCAAAGGAAAAGGTTCAGTTAACACCATGGATGAGGATAATGGTATTGCTACGACATCAAAAATGGTTAAATGTTTTAAATGTGGAATGTACGGGCATTATGCAAACCAATGCCCTAAGGGAAAGTCTCATGAAGAGAATCAGTACGGTCGTATGGGTAGTATTTATGTTGATGATGATGAAGAGACTACAAATGATATGTGAGATGAAAGAATTGTTGAAGCTCGGTCAATGGTTTTAGAAGGTGGTGGAATGATTGTATGTTTATCGAGAGTTATGTTGTATAGTTAATGGTACTATGGAATAAAGAATTATCTAAGGATTGTTACACTATTGTATTTCCAAAAAGTATTTGAAAGTATATGTTGAATGGTACCAGTAACCATGGAAGGTTATTCAGATATTTTTGTAAGGTAGATGATATGTGCATAATGAAAGAATAAGAAGATAATGAGATGTTTGATTGTATTCATGAGCTCATGATTGATATAAGGGATATCACGGTTTGAGTATATAGAATTTTGAGGATTTTGGTCTGTGGAAAGTGTTAACTTTTAACTGCATTAATGTTTTCACTAAGGTTCAATGGGTATTCATTTTTTAAGAGGATACATGATTAAGGCCTTAGAATGTTTTGAATATGACCAAAAAGAAATATCTTATGATATATGGGGATCAACGATGGTATTAACATGCTTGTTATATGAAATCTCTGGTAATCGTTTTCACTATATTATGAGAGTGGACTGCAGTATTATGGATAATCCTAAAGATTGGAATGGATTATGTTGTACATAAGTTAGTATTGTTTAAGGATAGAAGTTTTTTCGATATTATTGATGTGATGTTATGGTAATATAGTTTTATAAAAAGGACAACATGCAGGACGGGTGACAACCCATCGCGTCGGACAGGGCTGTGGGAATCGAACCCACAACCGAAGTGCGATTGGCCTTTATCGCCTACCACTGGCCTACAGGAAGTCCCTATTTAGTAGAAAATAGTTTTATTATATTAAGCAGTATGATATATGAAGTATAAGTCCATTTTAGGAACCATATATGATTGATCTCACTATATATGGACTTACATATTTTTTGATTACTTTTCTAACCTTTTGTTTGAGACAGATGGAATGACCCATCATTCTATCACATGATCTGCTAACACTTCACGAATAACAAATTCAACTTTATTTATTTAAGATATGAAGTGGAAATTTTTCAAGGCACAAACAACAGTGAGATTGTACCAAAATAAAGTAAGTATTTATTCTAATTCAAATTCTTCAACTTTAGGGAAATGATCTTGAAAACCAAAAATGTTGTCCTAGTGCCCTTATAACCGATGAATCAGATGGTGCCTTAGATCATCACAAATTTATGGCTTTGTGATTGATGTCTTTTTCATAGCCATGTTCTCTACCACTCTCCATCAGAACATGACGGTTAGATTTCTCTTCCATACCCATATTTTCACTTATTTTCTCCTATGTAGAAACCCATTGATTAGTTAATTTGGGTAACCGTTACATTTAATACTTTTTTTTTAAATATTGGTTTTGGTATTCCTTTTACTATGTGGGTTTCTATTAAAAAAACTTTCGAGTAGTAAACCATTTATAACCCCGACAATTTCAAGGGAGAAATTCATTTTAAGGGGGGTAGAATGTAACACCCTGAGATTTTATGAAAAATATTCTTTTTAATTTCATTAATGTCTTGTGTTGTACGCTACACCAAAATTATATTGCACAACATGTATCCTTGACTTGCCTTGCATTACACGCAATCGTGACCTTCCTCGATAGCGTGTGTAGTACGCAATACCGAGTTTCACTAAACAACGATATGCTATTAAAATATTATTAAAACTAGCTGTTATTAATAGTAATAACCACTTTTTGAAATTTTGTAAATTTTATTTTTCAAAATGGACTTCATTTTTGGATTCGGAATATCGAAATTAGCTTAGGGAGAAATTTTGGTACTTTTCGGATAACTTTCATATTCTGATGAATAGTGAAAATTACTAAATTTTAATTAAAAACAACTTTTTTAATCGAAATAATTAATAGTGATAAATTATTAATTTGAGTGGTTTTAAAATATATTTAGAATATATTTTTACAATTTAATACAATGTTGTTCATTGGATGTAATTTCACATTTAAACCAGTTATAAACAAGTGTCAATCTTTTGATAGTTATTATCTCTTAAAAACGCGCTATTTGTTTTGACGATGGGAATTAATTTTTAAATTAGTTAATGTAGCTGATATGTTTTTAATTTGATAAAATAGACATCATTTTTGAATTCATAATATCAAATATAGCTTAGGCCTTATTTTTGGTATTTTTCTGGAAACTTTCATTTTTTGATGAATAGTGAAACCACTAAGTGGTAGTTAAAAAAACTGAATTTTTCATAAAACTTAATTTTACCGCTTCTGTGAGTGGAATTTCAAAAATCCGAGAGACACGGTTGATGTCAGTAAGTAAAATGTGGTTCAATTAGATGAAAATAATTTTTGGTGAATAGTAACTTTTTACTTTCTTTTACCACGGTTAAAAGTAAATAGGGTAATGAAGGGTAAAAATGATATTATTATTACCCAAACACATGTCCTAATTCTATTGGATAAGTTTAATTCGGCCAACAACAACCTTATGAATAAAATATGACCATTTAGGCCCACTTGGATTAGATTAGGACATTTATTATTAATTTATTCAAAGAAGGGTTAAAATAGTTAAAATCAAAGTTTAATAAGTAAATCGTTTTTAATATAGGGTTATACATAAGATAAATTCGACTATAAATATTCATTAGAAAGATAAAAAGATTTCCTAAGTAATGATAATTAATTTTTCATTTTTAGACATTAAATAATTTAATTTATTTATGACACAATTAAGATGAAGTAATTATTTCATTAATGAAATATTGACATAATTGATGTTATAAATACCCAAATAAATGTAATTTGAGACTTTTTATTAATTACACTAATTTTATAGGTTAATATGACATGTTAGTATGTATTTAATTAACTTTTTTCGAACTAATAATTCTGTTATGATTTTTAAAAAAATCAATTACTAAATAATGTCAAAATTGACATAAAATAGTTTTTAAAGAAAATATTATATTATTAATTGTTATTTTATTCCTAAAAATCTAAGGATAGGCCAAATGACTTAGATAAGGTTATATATATTAATAATAAACAACTTAGGGTTCGTTTGGATTGTTATAGTAAGTTTATTAACCTTAAAGTGTAAGAACACAAAAAGACACGGTAACAGTAAAATTATCTAACTTAAAGTTAAATATAAATGATAAGGTTAAAATAGGAACCTAAACTTGTCTAAATTCTGTTGTATGAGAGGAGTTAGACCCATCCCCACCTTATATTCTAAATAAATCAATTTTGAGCTATTTAAAACCGAATATGACTTTATAATAAAATATTATTTTTAGTTATTCCAAAGGTTCCCCTCTCCTCCCTTATAAAAGGGAACCTCCTCCCATAAAGCTGGGCCAACACCTACCAAATTCTCTTCCCCACTTCCCTAAAAAAATCCTAGAGGTCCAGGTCTTCTTCAAAGACCAATTTTAGTGCCCTAAGAGGAGGACTCAAAGAGGCGCTTCAAAGAAGAGGTAATGTCCGTTACCGATTCTTTGAACTTTATTTCTTCTTCCAATTCTTCTTATTAGGTTGTTTCATTATGAAGTAATAACATCAGTATCACTCATATAATGATATGTTATTATAAGTATGAAACAACCCTATTTAACCATCTATCCATCCTACGGAAAACGAAATAACCGCGCGTGCGTACGTACGGAATACCGTCTCCACGCCGTGGTGTAATCTATTTTCCACCACCACCTTACTTGGATGGGTATAATGGTGTAAATAATAACTATATATGATTATTGTAAATTGATATTGATTCTGAAATAGTATACATACACTCCAATACAATTCCATGATCATGAGAACGATATCATCGCTCGTGCGTACGTACGGAATACCGACTCCACGACGCGATGAGATTCATTCTCCACATTAACCATTCATGAATGATTATAAAGTATATATAATAAGTAATCATGAAATATATGACATAATAATGATACTGGATTTATGTGTATATATATTTATTTCATCTACTCAATTCCATTCAACTCAATAAGGAAACGAAAACAGCGTTCATGCATACGTACGGCCTACCGTCTCCATGAACGGTGTATTTCTTTACATTTACTGATCTATTATATATATGTATATTATTAATATATATTATATATAAATCATGTTTTATATTCTGGAATTAATTAATCATGATCTAAGTAATAATATGAATAATTACAAGTCAAAACACGGACGACAAATGAAACGATTTTACCCAAAACGCTCTTTAACATGGAATTTACAAAAGAACGGGTAATATAAAGTCATAAGTGAACCATATATGATATCATAACGATGAGTATGATTCTGTAATAAGTCAATGCCATTATTTAAATCATTATACAGGAGGTTAAGACACTTACAAAGAAAATCGGACCTAAGGTAAGGGATAATTATTCCAATCTCATTCTTATCCGAGATTGTTATTCGTAAGTATTTACTGGGGTTATGTTTATTATCCACGTCCATATGTTCTCAAAATGTTTTCATAAAATGCTTAATTTTCTTTCAGGTATGTTTAAATTAATTTTTATCCATTTTTGACTTTGACTACATGGTATGTATGGAATCTTTCTTTACGAGGTACTTTTTGACTTTTCCGGCAAAAGTACTAAAAGAATGTTTTTTTAACTTATACGGCACGAACGGATTTTTACAGTTTTATAAAGCCTTATTTTCATGAAGCTTCCTCCAAAATATTTCATGACTATTTTCAACAAAATCCTTTTATTTTAAAATTTCAAGACATTTTGTGAAAAGAGAATGATTTTGAAGAATAAAGGATATTTTCCTTAAGAATTCATTCCAAGTGTTTTATCAAAACCATTTTCCATCTAAGATGACATTATTTCATATGTGTATGTATCAAGTTTAATTTCTCTATGATTTACATGGTTTCACTTTTCTTATGATGAAATGTCCATTTGTTTTATATGGATTATGAGATGATGAGATGATGTTTATGAAACCCATTTTATTCTTTTGGTTATGATGAATGTTTTATGTTTATTTTGTGGCACAAGTAATAATGATTTCATTATGAGATGGGTGGGACCTATATCTCCCTCCAATGCATTGGGTAAAGATTTTATATCTCATGATATAGACATGGCTCGAATGGTAAGTTAATCTGGTTCAGTGTTACAGGACTGAAACGAGGAGTGAACTCGATTCAGAATGGGACTTTGTCCACTAAGATGGTCTTGGCAGCAATGCCTTGGCTACTATGGAAATCATTACATGTGTTTAATGGATTCCACAATTACATGTTTTATTCCCATTCTATTTTATCATTCTTAATGTTTCTTTTTGATCTATGCCTTACGTACTTCCATGTTTTATGTCATTGCTCAATCTTTTGATGTTTAAACATTATGTTCATGTTTTTAAGTTCAAATGTATATAGTATGTTTTATTTTATCCATGCTTACCCTTACTGAGAATTTGAGCTCACACTTTTTATGTTTTCCTTTCCCCTGGATATAACGAAAGGTTTCAGGTAAGAAAAAAAAGGGGAAGATCTTTATGGGAGATGTTGAAGATCTTTAACCATGATTAGAATATTTTATTCCGAGTTTCCAAAGACACAAAACTATTACGGTTCTTGTGTGTCTATTTTTGTTATGTATTCAGTATTCTACAAAAGTAATGTAATGTCCATGTACATCAAGCTTCGGGTCTCTACAACATTCCCCCAGAAAGGGTCACGGTCAATGCAGCACCCCAAGCTTCCATGGTACGTTTCCCTTTGAATAATGTAATAGCTTGCATTGTACGCAACTTCGAGATTCTAACACACCACGACCATTCAAACTAGTCGTTATGAATAGTAATACCCACTTTTTGAAATTTTATAGTTTTATCTTTCAAAATGGACTTCATTTTTGGATTCAGGATATTGAAATTAGCTTAGGGTGAATTTTTGGTATTTTTCTGAAAACATTCAATTTTTGATGAATAGTGAAAAACACTGAGTTATAGTTTAAAAACCAAATTTTTATTTAAATAATTAATTACTTTATTTAAATTTATTTTAGGTCAAAATAGATCCATAATACCTATATTAGTTCAATGTAATTCATTGGAGTCATTTTATAATAATTTTAGATATTTAAAAAATTTATTGAACTTTTTAACCGTCTTTTACCCACCTCCTAGGAGCATTTGAAAATTTGAATAAAACTTAATTTTACCGCTTCTGTGAATTGAATTTCAAAAATCAGAAAGATACAATTGATATCAGTATGTAAAATGTAGTTCATAAGATAAAAATAATTTTTGGTGAATAGTAAATTTTGACTTTTATTTACCACGGTTAAAAGTAAATAGGGTAATTAAGGGTAAAATTGATATTATTATTACTCTAACACATGTCCTAATTCTATTGGATAAGTTTAATTCTACCAAAAAAAACCTTAGTAATAAAATATGATCCTTTAGGTCCACTTGGATTAGATTAGGATATTTATTATTATTTAATTCGAAAAAGAGTTAAAAGTGTTAAATTCAAAACATAATAACTAAACAATTTTTAATATAGGGTTATACATAAGATAAATTAAATTATAAATATTCATTAGAAATCTAAAAAAAATTCATACATAATGGTATTTTATTTATATTTTTTAGACATTAAATAATTTAATTTATTTATGACACAATGATGATGCAGTAATTTCCTAATTAATGAAATATTAAAATATTTGATATTATAAATATCCAAATAAATTAAATTTGAGACTTTTTATGAATTAAAATAATTTTATAGGTTAATATAATGTTTTAGTGTTGGTTAGATGAATTTTGTTTTTGAAGTGATAATGATGTAATGAATTTAGCAAAAACAAAATACAAAATAGTGTCAAAATTTACAAAAAAGAGTTTTTAAAACAAATATTATATTATTAATTGATATTATATTCCTGAAAATCTAAGGTTTGGAAAAAATACTTATATAATGATAGGTGTATCATTAATGAACCACTTGGGATTCTATTGAAAATATATAGTAATTTTATTAACCAAATAATATAAAAATACAAAGAGACATGGTAAATGTCAAACTAATTAACTAAGAGTTAAATCTAAAAGATAAGGTTAATATAGTGACCCAAACCTGTATAAAACCTATTGGTTGAGTGGTTTTTCACCATCCCCACCTTAGCCTTTAAATAATCCATTTTTGATCCATTAGAATCCGAAAATAATTTTATTATAAAATAATATTTCTAGATTTTCCTATGGTGCCCCTCACCCATCTTATAAAAGGGCACTCCCTCTTATCTCTAATTCACACCATCAAAGAAATTTTTATCAGCCAACACCTACCCAAATACTCTCTCAACTGTCCTCCCTTCATCCTAGAGGCCTTCCTTTAGTCATAAATCCAACCTAAGGATCCCTTTTGATCAAATCAAAAGGAAGAACCTGAAGAAGAGGTAAATATTCCATCACCACTTTCAAGTTATTTTCTTCTTCCACTTCCTCTTTCTTTGTTGTTTCCATTCTAAAATAATAAATACAGTATCTTCTATATACTGTGATTTTATTATAAAAATGGTACAACTATATTCATTATTCTATCCATCCTTTGAATGACATGTCACCATACGTGCGTTTGTAAGCCTTACCGTCTCCACGTCGTGGTGTAATTGTTATTCAATACATTATTATTTGGATGGTATAATAATGATGAGTAATTTATTTAAATAATAAATATAAAATGATAATTATTCTGTATATATGATATACCATCCAATTATATATTATTTTAATATCAAAATAATGATATTTTCGCTCGTGCATATGTACGGATTACCGTCTCCAAGAACGCGATGAGATTCATTCCCCATATTATCCATTCAAGACTAATTTTCATTAGATGATTAAAAATAATGTTTTAATACTTAATATAATTCTGAATATGAATAAGATGCATTTTATCCATAACAAACAATACTTACGTAATAAATCATATAAAGAAAAAAAAATCTGTTAACACTTGAAACGACGATAATACTAAGATTATATTAACAAAAAAATGTTAAACATCATATATGATATCATATTAATTTATATGCTTCTTTTATAATTTAATAAAAATTATTTCACCATTATATAGGAGGTTAACCTACCCTCGACCAAGGAAAAGTACAAAGTAACAGGTTTCTTATCTCACTTTTAATTCTGTGAGATTTCCATTGTGCGCCACTTATTTATTAAATGTGGTGTATTATGTACTTTAATTTGATATATATATATATATATATATATTATCATGATTCTATTTATATTCAGGGTATTCTCAGATTCATTTGGTTTTTATTAACTTCTTTCCATATGAATTTATTGATTACAACGAAGTAAGGGTTTTCAACTCACTTCATATTTCCGTGAGATTCATGCCATACTGCCACTATGTCCTTTTGTGTGGTGTATGTACTGCCCAATGGTTGTATTCTTTATGTAATATAATTTAATTTATGAGAAATTAAATATTAATTTTATGATCCATATTTCATGCGAAGTATGTTTTGTAAGTTACCAAATTGGTAAGGGAATTTCGAATTTCAATTTCCACTCATTCGGCTTTAAGAATACATCATTGATTATTTTACTCCATGATTATGTGTGGAATTGCTATTTTTTATTTGTGTAGTAATTTCAACTCCCCTTTCTGTGGATATAATTTTGATACACATAATCACTCCATTGATAAATTCTCAAGTCATCGATATGAACTTGATAAGAGTAATTTTAACTCAATCTCCATTTATTGAGTTAAACATCCAATTCATTGGTGTAGTTTTTACAAGAATATTTGTGAAAGTCATCTGATTTATTTACAATGAATATCAAATAATATTGAGTGTATTTATATTTTTCACACATAATTATGTTGTTTATTTATCCTTAACCTAAGGATACGGTCTTTATAAGATATTTCATCTCAATTTACATTCCATTGAGACTTCTTTGTTGTTATACGTCAATTCACTTTTATATGGTGTATATAATATACTTTGACATAGTATATCATGAATCCATTTATTCCCATGATATAATAAAGTTTTTATTACCTCAATTATTTGTATTCAAGTGTCTAACTTTTGGTTATGAACTTTAACTAAAATATCATTTTCTAATGTTTTAAAGATTTATTATTCTAAATCTTTCTCATAAATGTCCATGTTTTAAAAATTGTTTTAAGGATTTATTTATATGGACATTAAAGTTTTAAATTTAAAATTCCTTTTAAAAGTTTCAATGTGTTATGAGACACTTTGTTTCAAAAATATATTTTAAATGGCTTCTTGATAAATAGTGATACTTTTAAATGTTTTCAAGAAAAAGGGGGATATTTCTCTCAAATAGTTTTGATGATTATTTTCATCTATGTCAATATCATTCATTATTCTCTATTGAGATTTATCTATTGTATTGAATGAGTTATGTTTGACTGCGGATGTGCTATTTTTATACCATTCATGGTTTGTGGTTAAAATATTGACATTTTGTATGCTAGTTTTTATATGAATGTTCAAATTATGTTCCAAACTTCTCATATGAGGAATGCATTGGACTTTGTAAGTGACGGGTGGAGACCTCTACAGCTCCTCGATGCATTGGTAGGTCTCATGAGACAACCTAATGTCTTGGAACAAGGCCTTGACAAAATCTTATTTGTAGTCTTGGCACAAGGCCTTGACTATGTGGTTAAGAAAGTCTTGCATTATGCATTCCATCATTATGAAAGTGGCTATTGATATTTCATGTGATTATTATACTAATAGAATATACTTGTGAATATGTAAATGGAATTATTTTATTTTATATTTTCCATATTATGCTGATGTTCAAGTTTAAAAGGATTTTGTTTTAGTCTTATACATTTCCTTAAATGTTTATGATTATTTATGAAAGTTTCCACTATATTGTTATCCTTACTGAGTATCTGAGATCACCCCTCTCTATGTTTTATTTTTCCTTGGACGCGAAGAAGTATATTATGACTAACCTGTAGGGATATTTTATGGGATCTAAGTGTTGTCTATGGAAAAAAATTTGTTCTAGTTTTCCATTTTATGATATATTGTAAACCTTATGAATGTATCTAGTACTTCCAAGGCTATTAAACTAATTAGTATTTAGAGACTTGATCTTTTGTGATCATGCCAATGATATGTAATAATGCACAAACTCTGGGCTTCTGGGGTCAGGGTGTTACAGTTAGTATTAGAGGATTTTTAGTACAAACTTTGGAAACTAGATTTAGATAAACTCTTATTAGATCACATAGCCCTAAAATAGACATTGAGTATTAATATAGAAGAACTTTCTAAAATTTCGGTATTGAAGATATTTTGTGAGTTTTCCTAGCAATACATCTTTGTTTGGATATGAGCAGGTAGAAGCGGCTCTAGCACACATGTACCTTGGGGTAAAACCCAAAAACACCACTTTGATCTAGACTAAAATGGGAACTGGTGCACAACAACGGGCCTTGCTGCACTCTTGGTTACAACACTCCCGAGGGATATGCTTAGGATAATTAAAATTTTCTTTACAAACCTATTTTAAGGATTTTAATAAAATATGAGAATAAATGACCTTGGTTAATCATAAGGTGTTTCAAATTGAAAATATGCTGTCATGATATTCTCTAAATGATTCTATGACTACTGTTACTCACACAAAGCTTTCTGGTTTTAGTCAATGGTTGGATTCCAAGGAAGTCACAGTAACATTGAGCATGATGTACAAGGTGGGAATGGTGGTGGAAATGAGCAAAAAAATGGAATTTTGATAGGTTTAAAAGATATTATATTCATTCCAAATCAGTTTTCCAAAAATATGATCAATAACATATATATTAACCAACTCATGGACTCAACAGAGAAGAGAAAGGTGACGAATGATAAGATCTCCAGCAGTGGAGACCATGGAAAAAAGAATCCTCGATTTCCATCATGTAGGAAATGTGGAAGGAGACACCCAGGAAAGTGTTTCAATGGAACAAACAAATACTTTATTTGTGTGAAAGAAGGAAATAAAATAAATAATTGCCAAGGAAAAATGAAGAGTACTATGGAAGAAAATAAAAATGGTCCCAAGAATCCATTTACAATCATTTACCATAAATTTAGGGGACCAGGCCATTAGCCGAGTGAATGAACTATTCTATAGGATATTTTATTAGTCAAAGAAGAAGATATGTGGAAATAAATGGTTGGAGAAATGTTTAAAAGTATTAATTCTCATTGTTGATTGGATTACATTGGAATAATTTTCTCTTGAATTTTTAACCCTAAATTTTGTCATGTGAAAATGATATTTGAGGAAGAATTATCTTTTCTCTTATTTATATAGTTATAAATAACCATTTGGTTTTATATGATCATTGGGTTTGAGGAAATTACAAGTTATTATATTTTGGGATGAAAATGCAAGGTATGAGATAACATTTTTGGTTAAACTATGTTATGGTTATTTTGAGGAATTTATCTCATTTTGGTAAAGTTATAAAATATAGTTTTTGAAAAAGGACAACACGTAGACCGTGTGACAACCCGTCGCGTCGGACAAAGATGTGGGAATCAAACCCACAACCAGAGTGTGATTGGAATTTATCACCCACCACTGGACTACGTGAAGTCCCTGGTTAGTGTGACTAATAATTTTTAGTTAAATGATTTTATTGATCAATAATAAGTTCATTTGGGATCTTATGTCTTATTAAATGAATACCCTTAGTATAGGAAAATGATTTGGTGATTAAGTGATAAATGTAATTTTGGAAGATGGTTACTCTGTTGGGAACACTATATGCCTAAGGAAAATAGAATACTATGGGATTTCATTTGAGGAGTAATGGTGGATATTTATCTATGTTTTTACTATGGATTTATAGTGATTTGGGTTATTTATGGAAATGATTAACCTATAACAGAGAATATGTGATTAGGTTAATTACTTTTAGTATGTGACTTTAAGAGTAGTCGATGTCATTTGGAGAGAAAATTTAACGTGGAAGACTACATAACCAAATTCTTCTAAGTTTTTAGTGTAAATATTACTTTGGATTATATTGAAGGATTTTAAGGACAATTTTTTATTTAATGGTATTTATTTAACTTTGGGGTATTGTTGGTTTAATTTTAGAAATTAAGATTATTTTTTCTTTCTCTAAAGGAATATCCTTTTTCGGGATCATCTGATATTGTACTAATTTTTTTGGTTTTGATTAATCTATAAAGACAAGGTAAATATATATTTTATCCTATGTGGATCATGTGATTCTCTAGAAGTTGATTCTAGCTCTTCTGGTGTGACTAAGTCATATTGAATACTCATCGTTTAAAAAAATGAATTAGAGATAGAAATTTATTAAAGAATGAAACTCTACATAAAAAGTAATTTTATCACTTTATGTTCTTAGTCAATCTCATAAATAAATTCCTCATATTTATGAAATTTAACTTAAAAGAAATGTTGTACGTTTACTTTTCCTACTGGGAAAATAATGATCGTTTTTCCCATCACAAGTTTGTGGTTTTCTTGCTGTTAACTTTCTCCTGATCATATTTTATATCCCTCGCAATCATAACTTGTCACTTAGTTTATCTTCCATATACATGTTTTCCTACATGAAATCCTAGTATGGGTTATTTTGGGTGACCTTTGTACTTCTCTTTATTTCTTTTAAAGTGATAGTTTTATTGACTATTTTTTCGATGTGGGACTTTCAATTATGTTCCCAAGACCAATTTTAAAAATTGTGAGGATGTAATTTCCAAAAGGGGGGAAGCATGTAACACCACAAGCTTCCATGGTACGTTTCCTTTTGAATAATGTAATATCTTTCATTATACGAAACTTCGAGATTCTAACACACCGCGACCAATCAAACTAGCCATTATGAATAGTAATACCCACTTTTTAAAATTTTATAAATTTTATCATTCAAATTGGAATTCATTTTTGGGTTTTTAATATCGAAATTAGCTTAGGGTGAATTTTTGGTATTTTTCTGAAAACTTTCAATTTTCGATGAATCGTGAAAAACACTGAGTTATAGTTTAAAATTGAATTTTTATTTAAATAATTATTTATTTTATTTAAATTTATTTTAGGTCAAAATAGATACATAATACCTATATAATTTAAATGTAATTCATTGGAGTGAGTTTATAATAATTTTAGATATATAAACATTTATTGAACTTTTTAACTGTCTTTTACCCAGCTCCTAGGAGCATTTGCGAATTTGACTAGAACTTATTTTTACCACTTCTGTGAATTGAATTTCAAAAATTTGAGAGACACGGTTGATATCAGTAAGTAGAATGTGGTTCAATAAGATAGAAATAATTTTTGGTGAATTGTAACTTTTGACTTTTATTTACCACGGTTAAAAGTAAATATGGTAATTAAGGGAAAAAATAATATTAATATTAATCTAACGCATATCCTAATTCTATTGTATAAGTGTAATTCTACCAAAAAAAACCTTAGGAATAAAATATGATCCTTTAGGTCCACTTGGAATAGATTAGGAAATTTATTATTATTTAATTCAAAGAGGAGTTAAAAGTGATAAATTCTAAACTTAATAACTAAACCATTTTTAATATTGGGTTATAATATGATAAATTCAATTATAAATATTCATTAGAAAGATAAAAATATTTTCTACATAATGGTATTTTATTTATAGTATTTAGACATTAAATAAATTAATTTATTTATGACACAATGATGATGTAGTAATTTACTAATTAATGAAATATTAAAATATTTGATATTATAAATATCCAAATAAATGTAAATTGAGACTTTTTATGAATTGAAATAATTTTATAGGTTAATATGATATATTAGGGTTGGTTAGATGAATTTTTTTCGAAGTAATAATGATGTTATGAATTTATCAAAAACAAAATACCAAATAGTGTCAAAATTGACATAAAAGAGTTTTTGAAACAAATATTATATTATTAATTGATATTCTATTCCAAAAAATCTAATTTTCAGACAAAATACTTATATAATTATATTTGTATCATTAATGAACCACTTGGGGTTCTCTTAGTAATTTTATTAACCATATAATATAAAAATACAAAGAGACATTGTAAATGTCAAACTATTTAACTAAGAGTTAAATCTAAAAGATAAGGTTAATATAGTGACCCAAAGATGTCTAAAACCTATTTGTTGAGTAGTTTTAGACCCATCCCCACCTTAGCCTTTAAATAATCCATTTTGGAGCCATTATATTCCGAAAATTATTTTATTATAAAATAATATTTCTAGCTTTTCCTAAGGTGCCCCTCACCCCACTTATAAAAGGGAACTCCCCCTTCTCTCTAATTCACACCTTCAAAGCAATTTGGATCGGTCAAACCCTACAAAAATACCCTCTAAACTGTCCTCAATTAATCCTAGAGGCCTTCCTTTAGTCAGAAAGCCAACCTAAGGAGTCCTTTTGATCAAATCAAAAGGAAGAACCCGAAGAAGAGGTATATATTTCATCACCTCATTCAAGTTCCTTTGTTCTTCCACATCCTCTTTATTTTTTGTTTCCATTATAAAATAATAACTCAAGTATATTCTATATAATTTTATGTTATTATAAATATTGTACAAATATATTCATTATTCTATCCATCGATTAAATTACATGTCACCATACGTGCGTACTTACGGCTTACCATCTCCACATCGTGGTGTAATTGTTATTCAATACAATATTATTTTGATGGGTATAATAATGATCTTTAATTGATATAAATAATAAATATAACATTATAATGATTCTTTATATATGATATAACATCCAATTATATATTATTTTAATATCAAAATAATGATATTGTCGCTCGTGCGTACGTATGGATTACTGTCTCCACGAACGTGATGAGATTCATTCCCCATCGTATCCATTCAAGACTAATTTTCATTAGATGATTAAAAATAATGTTTAAAGACTTAATATCATTCTGAATATGAATAAGATACATCCTATCCATAATAATCACTACCTACGTAACAAATCATATGAAGGAAATCAAATTTGTTAACACCCAAAACGATGATAATACTAAGATATTATTAACAAAACAATGTTAAAAGATCATATATGACATCTTATTAATATATATGATTATTTTATAATTTAATAACAATTATTTCACCATTATACATATTTTTAACCTACCCTATACCAAAGAAAAGTACAAAGTAAGGGGTTTCTAATATCACTTTTAATTCAGTGAGATTTCCATTGTTCGCCACTTATTTATTAAATATGGTGTATTGTCTACTGTCATTTGATATATATATATATATTATCATTATTATCTTTATATTCATGGTATTATGTGATTAATTTGGTTGTTATTAACTTTTTTCCATACTACTCGATTGATTACAATGATGTAAGGGTTTTCATCTCACTTCCTATTTTCGTGATATTCATGACATACTGCCACTATGTCTTTTTGTGTGGTGTATGTACTACCCAATTATTGTATTGTTTTTGTAATATAATTTAATTCATGAGTAATTAAATATTCATTTTATGATCCATATTTCATGGGATGTATGTTTTTTAAGTTACCAAATTGGTAATGGAATTTGAAATTTCAATTTCCACTCATTCAGCTTTACGCATACTTCATTAATTATTTTACTCCATGATTATGTGTGAAATCGCTATTTATTATTTGTATAGTAATTTCCACTCCCCTTTCTGTGGACATACTTTTGATACACATAATCACTCCATTTATAAATTCTCAAGTTATCGATATAAACTTGATAAGAGTAATTTTAACTCAATCTCCATTTATTGAGATAAACATCCAGTTCATTGGTGTTGTTTTTACAAGAATATGTGTGAATGTACATTGATTTATTTACACTGAATATACAATAATATTGAGTGTATTTATATTTTTCAAACCTAATTATGTTTTTTATTTATCCTTAACTTAAGGATACGGTCTTTAGAAGATATTTCATCTCAATTTACATTTCATTGAGACTTCTTTGTTATTATATGCCAATTCACTTGTGTATATTGTATATAATGAACTTTGACATATTATATTTTGAATACTTTTATTCTAATTATATTATAATTTTTTGATTACCTCAATTATTTGTATTCAAGTGTGTCTCTTTTTTTAATAACTCTAACTAAAATATCAATTTAAAATGTTTTAATGATTTATTATTCTAATTCATTCTCATTAACGTCCTTGTTTTAATAAATGGTTTTAAGGATATATTTATATGGACATTAAAGTTTTAAAATTACAATTTTTTTAAAAGTTTCAAAGATTTATGGGACACTTTTATTCAAAAATCTATTTTAAACGGCTTCTTGATATATAGTGAGACTTTTAAATGTTTTCAAGAAAAAGGGGGATATTTCTCTCAAATAGTTTTGATGCTTATTTTAATATATGTAAATATCATTCATTATTCTCTATTGATGTTGATCTATTGTATTTAATGAGTTATGTTTGACTGTGGATGTGCTATTTTTATATCATTCATGGTTTGTGGTTAAAATATTGACATTTCATATGTTAGTTTTAATATGAATGTTCATATTATGTTTCAACATTTTCATATGAGGAATGCATAGGACTTAGTAAGTGATAGGTGGAGCCTGCTATAGCTCCTCGATGCATTGGTAGGTCTCATGAGAAAAACTAGTGTCTTGGCACAAGGCCTTGACAAAATCTTATTTGTAGTCTTGGCACAAAGCCTTGACTATGTGGTTATGAAAGTCTTGAATTATGCATTCCATCATTATGACATTGGATATTGATATTGCATGTGATTATTCAACTAATAGAATATCCATGTGAATAAGTAAATGGAAATATTTGATTTTATCTTTTCCATATTATGTTTTAGTTCAAGTTTAAAAGAATTTTATTTTAGTCGTATACATTTCCTTAAATTTTTAGGCTTATTTATGAAATTTTATGCTATATTTTTATCCTTACTGAGCATCTGATCTCACCACTTTATATGTTTTCTTTTTTCTAGAATGTGAAGAAGTATATTATGACTGACCTGTAGGGCTATTCTATGGGATCTCAGTGTTTTCTATGGAAACAATGTTGTTATAGTTTTCCATTTTATGATGTAATGTAAATATTATGAATGTATCTAGTACATACAAGGCTACTAAAATAATCAGTCTTTCGAGACTTGATATTTTGTGATCATTACAATGATATGTAATAATTCACTGACTCTGGGATTTTGGGGTCGGGACGTTACAGTCAACATGGCTGACATAGTGGATGAGGAGAATGAGTTGGAGCTTCTTGATGGGGACTCCCCCCTCCCCCCCGAGAGTGTGCCACCACTATTGGACCTATCAGGGAGGATTACTCATCAGCAGAGGGACCTACTAGGTCTCCATACACCCACCGAGGCATTAGTACTCTGCCAGAATTCTGGTAATGGTAAAGAAAATGTCAGAGCTTCCAAGCACTCTGACTCGTCGACTTCAGTGTAGAAGATGGAGGAAGACCCTGAGAAGGCCACATTGCGCCAGAAACTTACTGAGTAGAAGAAGTTGGTCGATAACATCTTTTCTGAACGCGCTCTAGAGCGATGGCCGGACTACGGTGATCCTAGGCCAGGGCAGTAGGGGCAGGAACAACTTCCCCTCGGCAAGATGCCTCTAGGTGACCCTGACCATCCGGCCCCCACAGACAGGGTTGAGTCTAGAACTTATGGCAAGAGGGCATAATATGTCTCACCAAATCCCCCCGAACAGCGTGACAATCCAAGGGACCCATCTCGGGCTCCCCCGGCTTCCCCAAGGGTTATTCCACCAGCCGCTCCACGAGCCACTAGTCCTGCTTACCATGTTGAAGAACCCACCAACATGCTCGTGTTTAGGGATCCTCGTCAAGACCGGGACCCCCACCTAGATGATCCAATGACAGAACTCATTGGCCTCCTTGAGGCATTGGAAACACAATAGGTGGAAATCCCACCTGATGAAAAACCATATCCATCATGGGTGGACGATATTCTGGTACCTCTGGGTTTCTTGAATCCCACCTTAACCCCATTTAACGGGACGGGGGGACCTATCGCAGCACCTGGTCCACTTCAACTCAAGTTATGGGCCCATGTTAGGGACTCCAGCGCAGCAGAAGGCTGCCAGGATCCTCTATTTTGTTCAGAAAATGGAGGGGCCTGCATTCGTACGGTACAACCAGCTTCCTGTCAGATTCATAACCAGGTGGGAGGACCTTCGCCTGAAATTCATCTACCATTTCAGCTCCACCATGTGGAAAATGGTCATCACAGACCTCTTCAATTGCAAACAAATTCCTGATGATGTGTCGCAGACTTCATCACTTGGTGGAAATGGATTACATATTCCCTTGACATGCCACTAACTTAGGAGAAATTACTGATTATGTGTGTAGGAAATGTCAAGATGGAGTTGGTTCCCTTTCTAATAACCTAGAACTACCCTGGAAGATTCTGATACTTCTCTGATATGGCCCAACGCCTAAAAGAAGCCCTGCAACAGGCCAGCCAGGCATGCCCGTTGCCTCCTATAATTCTCGCAAGGAGGGTTGTTAGAGCTGAGCACACCACGGTGGCCCCAATAGAGTCCCCCAGAAAGCTAGAGTTATTACCAGTAGAGCCGCCTTCGCAACCTTGCAAAGGCCCGCTACTACAGGCGCAACCTCCATCCCAGCCGTGGCTTCCTATGAATCAGCAAGTGCCCCCGCGAAATGCACTGCCACCCCCTAGGTGGGAAAACTGGGCCTCACCTCCTCATCAGGCTCCTCCATCTCCTCATTAGGGCCAGTCCCTAAGGCCCCCTTTCCAAATAAAAGAAACTGTACCTACTCGTTCAACATGAATCAGGTCCTCGGCTATTTCTGAAGTGCCTTAGAACAAGGGAATGTGTGTTTTCCTGAGTACGGAAGGCTAGAAGAGGTGAACCTCACTGATTGCCCCAACTACTGCCCCTATCACTGGATCCTAGGTCACACCTGTGAGCAGTGCTATGTGTTTAAAGACTGGCATCAAGACCAGGTTGGTAACAACATAGTCTGGTTGGGCTTGGCCCCCGCACAATTGGCATGCGTCATCGTAAGGGCAAACAACAACAGCGACCGTGAAGGTGAGTGGCAGCAGGCTTCTAACTGTGGGTCCCAGAAGTACGACGACTAGATGGCTTGAAAAAAGGTTTCTAATGCCAATGGTATCATTTTTGAATGCATTAATTAGCCGGATCCTTTAGAATCTATAGCCGCTACTTATGCATCGTCATCTCAGTTAGCCTCTTACCAAAAGAGAAAGCATCGGTGGCGCAAGGGAAAGCAACGTGCATCGCTAATGCCATCATCGTCCCAAACTCTTGAAAACTTCATACCTCTAGAGATGAGGATTCCTCCAAGAATATTCCTAGTTATGGATGAATCTTCAAGTGATAGTCAATGGTATGATTCAGTTAATACCGTGGAGTTGGTAAATCCCTATATGACTCCCGACGACGGGGAGTGCCAGGAAAACCTCCCCAACATCCCCAGCCAATGCTAGTGTCTGCAGAGCCACGGATACATGGGTAATCAAGGCACATCAATTGGCACCTCTAGCCAGAATAGGCATTCCACTAAGACTAGATAGTAGGCCCAGCATAGAACTCAACACACGCAGCCTCTTCTTCTGGTGTCGTCGGGCCCGTCTCCACTGTTGTTTGTGTTACTGGATGAGGCAGAGCCACTTAGACCGTGTCGCAGCTAGTATCTCCCAACAATAGGCTGGTCTCAGTCATCTGGCCCTCATCGAGTAGCTACTATGTGGTCTTCAACTAGTGAGCAGTAGGATATGCCCAGCACCAGTCAGCCATCGGCCCAGCCGGCAGGGCCCACCATGCCACCTATCACAGATCGGCCTCTTGCAAGTAAAAGTTCATGCCTGGAGCAGATGTATGATGTTTTCAATCACTTTTCCAGCATCCCAGTGTGGATTTCTATCCTCAAGGCCCTTCTCCTATTGCTAGATATCTGTGAGGCCCTCGCTGAGGCATTTAAGAAGCCCCCTCTAGTTGAGACGGGGGTAGCAGCTGTGGAAGCCTTTCATGATGAAGAAGTTGATAATGTTGAATATCAGGCCATCATTTCATTCTATGGAGAAGATGAAGGCTCTCCCATATAGGGTCACATCCTCCCACTATACATCACCGTCCAATTTAAAGTTGTGGAAGTTCACTGTTGTCTTGTCGATGCCGGCTCCAGGATTAACCTTATCCTAACACGGTCACTGAAAAAGCTAGGGTTGCCTGAAGATGACCTGACTCCCTCTGATTTAAGAATATAGGGATACGATAGGACAGAGCAGACCCCAGTCAGTAAGATCCATTTGAAGAGCATGTTCTGTGGCCTAGTTTCCAGCACTGAGTTTATGGTTGTCTCCCAATACACCGCATACAATGCTTTCATGGGAAGACCATGGCTCCACCTATACGCGGTGGTTCCCTCATCATATCACTAGTGCCTCAAGTACTCCCTTAATGGTCTAGTAGGTGTACTCCAAGGTGATGCATCTCCTTTTGCCTCTTGTGAAGCCTGCTACCTTAATTCTGATTATTACAAGAGAAAGTACAAGCAGATTTAGGCCAGTGAGGTCGAACACGCCGTGGTTGCAACAGACCCCTGGGCAGGTCTGGATGATGCCTACGTCTTCCTGATCCATTAATTGGAGGCCACAACCCCTGCCATGGGGAAAGTTTTTGTTGTCTTTGGTACAATAGAGAAGCATATTCCTATGTCCAAGCGATGGCGATAAATCACCTCGTACTCCTACACAAATCTGGCCCATGTGATCCCAGAGTCTCCTAACCCCATAAGGTATCAGGATGTCCTCCCCATATCAACAGTAGTATATCATAATTTCTTATTTCACTAGGCCGTAATCAATAGTCTCAAGCCGACACGCCACTATTGCTTTGATATCATTAAGAATGGCCCCTTGGGATGAAGACCAAATGAGATCGGATCGATATTTTTCACTGCTATGGTTTCGGCAGCACATGAATCTTCTGATGTGTTTTCCACTATCGCCCAAGCTGGAACCTGCCTCTCACAAGGGGTTGTCAACCCAGAGTAATTTTCTCCTACTGGAGATCCCTCCTCCACAAGCAAAGAAGAAGATTTCGAGGATGCTCCCCTCACCTTTTAAGAGGGCGTCTCCACCATGGTCAATGAACTAGTATAGGTGAACCTTGGTAGCGAGGCAAATCTAAGACCCACATTGATCAGTGTCTCCATGCCCCCTGAGGAGCATCAGTGGTACATAGACTTCCTGAAACAACACTTTGATGTGTTTTCCTGGAGTTACGACAAGATTCCAGGACTAGATCCTCAGGTATCAATTCACCACCTCCGTCTTCTGGCAAATCATCGCAAGTTCATGAAGCCTCCCAGAAATATGCACCCTTCTCATAGTGTCATGGTCACGACCAAAGTTGAAAAGCTCATCTGGGCCAACTTTGTTAAGGAGGTCTAATACCCCAAATGACTGGCCAACATTGTGCCTGTTAGAAAGAAGAACGGACAGATCAGAGTCTGCATCGACTTCCGCAATCTCAATTTTCATTGTTCGAATTATTATTTTCCCCTTCCTATGACGGAATTGTTGATCGATGCTACACGATTACTCTGGATACAATCAGATCCAAATGTCCCCTAAGGATGAAGAGTCCATAGCTTTCGGTGTACCGTAAGGTATGTTTTGTTACTAGGTCATGCCCTTCGGCTTAAATATTGTAGGTGCCACCTATCAGTGGGCCACACATCTCATATTCAATACAATCCTCAAGACATTGGTGGAATGTTATGTGGTTGTTCTGGTGGTCAAATCTCACCAGTGCCAGGACCATCTCAAGGACCTTGAGAAAGTGTTCAACTTCCTCCATTCCCACCACCTGAAGATGAAGCCATTGAAATGTGCCTTTTGGGTCACAGATGGGAAGTTCCTTGGCTTTTTTTCAGGTATCGGGGCATCAAGATCATACTATATAAGATCAAGGTCATTGTTTAGATGTCTCCCCCAAGAAATATTTGAGAGCTTTGAGGTTTCCAAGGCCACTTAGCCTACATACGCTGATTCATTGTGAATCTGGCCAGCAAGTGTAAGCCCTTTTCTCGTCTCATGAAGAAATTCTCTGCCTACGAGGGGGACGAAGAGTTCCAGATCTCCTTCAAGGAAATCAAGTAGTATCTGCACCAGCCTCTGGTCTTGATGTCACCCATCTCCAAAAAACCACTGATCAAGTACAAAACTGCCCTGGAACTATCTCTCGGTGCCCTTCTCACCTCGAAGAACAATGAGGGGATGGAGAACAGCCTCTACTACCTCATTCATATTCTCATAGATACGGAGACCAGATATTCTTCTTTTGAGAAAAGCTGTCTTGCACTCGTATTTACCATGAAAAATTTGCAACACTTCTTGAAGAACCACAAGGTACAACTTGTGTCTCGGCTAAACCCGCTGAAGTATTTCCTGAGTTGTCCCATGTTGATAGGCCGACTAGCATGGTGGGAGATAATCCTCCGGGAGTTTTACATTAGGTTCATGCCTCAGAAGGATATCAAGGGATAGGAATTGGAAGATTTTCTTGGTGCCCATCCAACCCCTGTGGACCAGTCCCCGGACCTGGATTTTCCCGATGAGGAAATCATCTTAGTAGATTAGGCCACCTCGTGATGGAAAATTCACTTCGATGGGCCCTCCCGGAGTCCCACCAGTAGGAGTCTCAATGATACCAAACTCAACCGAGTAAGCCTGGGTATTATATTTATTATCCCGACTCAACCCATTCTTCCATATTCATTCCTGATATCAGAAGGTTTCACCAACAATGAATTGGAGTATCAGGCTCTTATCACTAGCCTCGAGATAGCCCTTGAGATCGATGTTCTCCATTTGCATGTGAAAGGGGATTTTGAACTAGTCATCATGCAAATCAACGATGACTACATCATCAGAAATCCCGAGATCATACCATTATTGGAATGCACTCTCTAGCTAATGGACCAGTTCTCATCTCAGCCGGAAGTTACTCATGTCCCTCAATCTCAGAACGGTCAAGTTGATGCCTTGGCCAGCCTGGATGTGTCACTTGAAGAACCCGAGTAGGATGACCTAATTATACACGTTGCACATCAGAGATTCATTGCTCATGTCACCCCAGATGATGAAGACGGCCTTCAGATAATCCATCTTAATGTTAGATCCTCCATGTCAGGACCGACAAGTTCCTCAGATGCAGTGGTTGAAGTGACCCCTGACTGGAGAGACCCCTTTATCGAGTATCTCCAAAATGGTTGCCTCCTAAAATATTGGGCTGAGTGTGAGCGAATTCAACGCCATGCACTACAGTTTACCCTCCAGAGTGGTCCTAGTCTTGAGAAGATCCTCTACAAGTGCATCTTTGATGGTGTTCTCCTCTGTTTCATCCAAAGAGTCTAGATTTATTAGGTCATGCAGGAGGTTCATGCTGGTTACTATGGCGCCCACCAGACTAGACTGAAGCTATCTCATCAAATCCAGATACCGGGGTACTTCTGGCCCTCCATGATCCACGATTACATCGAGTTCTCCAAACAGTTTCATGCATGAAAAATTCATTATAAGCTTATGTATTAGCCTCCAGAACCTCTCCACTCTTCCAAGTACCCTTTTCCATTTACAGTGTGGGGGCTCGATGTCGTAGGACCATATCCACTAGTGACAGCTCACCAGTGCAGGTTCATCCTGACCGCTATGGATTTCTTTTCCAAATGGGCAGAGGCAGTTCCGCTTAAGGAGGTCAGGTCATGTTATATCATTGACTTCGTGAGCTCCAATATCATCTATGTGTTTGGAGTCCCTCAGGTTGTCCTCATCGATAACAACACCAACTTCCGAGCAGTTGACCTGAAAAAATTGTACTCCAATTACAACATCCATTCGAACCATACCTCCCACTATCACACGTAGGAAAATCGATAGATCGAGGCATTCAAAAAAACCCTCTCTAACATTTTGTTGAAAATGGTTGGTCAGAACAAGAAGAGTTTTCCATAAAAGCTCCCCGATGCCCTCTGGGCTTATCGGATGATGGCTCGTAACTCCACCCAGGGAACCCCATATTCCCTGGTGTACGGAGCTAAGGCTATCCTTCCCATCGAGATCCAGCGGCCTTCATTACGCACAGTGGTCTATGACCAGCAAGCGCCAGAAAAGGTACTTGAAATTATTCTGGCTAAATTGGAAGCACTCAATGAGGATTGGATTCGTTCCCTGCACAATCTGGAAAGGCATCATAATAAGATAGCTAGATCCTTCAACAAGAAGGTCCGCCTCTGCTCTTTCTTGCAAGGAGACTTGGTATTGACCCTATAGAAACCAATGATCCCTGGAAGGAAACCACCCATGTTGGAGCCCAAATGGGAAGGACCTTACAAAATTCACAGGGTTTACCACAATGGTGCATACTCCCTGGTGACCATGGATGGTGAGCGTATAACTCCTCCCACGAATTCCAAGTTCCTCAAGAAATAATTTACCTGGTCCTACCAGTCCTGCATGACCCTAAAATGAATGTTGTCCCTACAAGACCTTAAACTGGGTGGTCTCATATGACCCTAAAATACATGTTGGTCCTGCAAGACCTTAAACTGGCCAGTCTCGCATAACCCTAAACTGCATGCTGGTCATGAACGACCTTAAACTGGTCAGTCCCGCATGACCCTAAACTGCATGCTGGTCCTGCACGGCCTTAAACTGTTTGGTCATGCATGACCCTAAAATGCATGTTGGTCCTGCACGACCTTAAACTGGCCAGTCCCGTGTGACCCTAAACTACATGCTGGTCATGCACGACCACAAACTGGATGGTCCTGCATTACCCTAAACTGCATGATGGTCCCGCATGACCCAAAACTATTTGGTCCCGCCTAACATTAAACTATTTGGTCCAACTTGACTATAAACTGTAAAATGTCTCACATGATGTTAAAATTGTATTTCATCCTGCAAGTTGTTAAATTGCACCCTTAGAACTACGTGTGGATTGATTCTCATCTGCATGGGATATGTAGGAACTCTCAAGCATTTATTCATGAGCCCAGACCCCAAACTCTTCTCTTTGACTATCCCCCTAGGTATAGTTCTCTCAGAGGGTCCTTTTATGATATGGTATAGTCTTTCTTAGCCCCAATAATGTCAAGATTACGATGATCACACCATGTACCCACTCCTCATTCTTCTATCCTCCCACATCCTCACTGTACGATGCTAAACTGCATGGCCTTCAAGAACTACATATGTCTTGATTCCCATTCTTATGGGATACGTAGGAATGCCCCGACATTTTGTCTATTGGCCTAGCCCAAATGCCTGAATCTTCCCTCGAGTCAAGACAGATGGTGTAGTGTAGAATTTTTCCCCAATTCACGTCGAGCTCATCTCAATCCCACTATATGTCCCACTCCCTGGAGGCACTCACCTCTTTCACAGATGGGTACATCTATGTTTCACCCACTCCTTTGATTAGGACTCCATCATCTTTCCCATCCAAAGGGGGGCCCAAATGGTAGGGATGCTAGGCCTAAGGGCTCTTTTACATCTTCGGGACAACACCCACGAGGATGTTTAGAAAAAAACTGATACAAGTCCCGCGTTGTGAATATGGTTAGCGGTTGATGCTCATTTGTTGTTCCCATTCAAGGTCACTATAGGGACGATGTGTTTTGAACATGGTCAATAGATATCCTTTTTCATTTGAGCCACCCCAAGATTTCCCAGACATTGATTGTAGTGGTTCATTCTGCCTCATTGTATCTCCAAGCAATGAACTCCCTTCAGGAAATGCCAGCTATTAGACCCCTATATGACCGGAAGAGCTGAGTCCAGCTCCTTGTTTCCCACACTGAGCACTGCTCACGTGGGCTTAGAAACTATGATGAGGCGGTAACCGTACAACAGGTCATATGGCTACCATTGGTGGGGACACCCAACCTCAGGCCCCTTGTCCTTTTCAAGCCCATTGGCCTTTTTTGGCCCCTTGGCCTTTTCTGGCCCCTGGCCCAAGTTCTCATTTAGGGTTGTGTGGTGTGGAGCATACTTATGTCCTCATTCACGTCGGTCTATTTCACCATTCTACACATATCCCCTAGAGACATCCCTCCTCCCACTTATCGTCCATACCACAAGCACAAGCCTTGTCGTGCTTTGTGTTCCCAATCTTGTGCCCCCAGCCCAAGTATAAACACTTACAGGATTGTACGGTGTGGTATGGGATTATGTCCCCATTCACGTCGGTTTACTCGTCGTTACATACACCTCACGCATGTAGGGTATCTCACCCATTTGTGTCCTTATTGCATGATGATAAACTGCACATTACTCCCTTCAAGAACTATGTGTGTCTTGATTACCATTCTCATGGGATATGTAGGACCACCCGAATGTCTAGAGTTCAAGTCCATCCCCATATCTTAGAAATATTCCTCTCATCTTGGATCCTTGTCTTGCACTCTCCCAGAGAGGGTAATATATTATGTGGTATGGGATTATGTCCTCATTCACACCAGGTTTTGTAACAACCACACCATTTACCTCCTCCTCCTGAGAGTTTTCCATCCCCATGCGATATACTCATCTTTTCAAATTGGACACTCTCAAGATGATCCCCCTCGGTCCACTTCGGCGATTCACTAATGTGCCCAAGGGTACTCTGGTTTAGCACCTGGAATGTCAGATTCTACTCGAACATGATTTCACACATTTCTCAAGCTTCGTGTTTCCCTTAATTAGGGATTCCATCACCTTTCACAACCAAAGGGACCCCCAAATGGAATGGATGATAGGCCTAAGGGCTCTTCTACCATCGCGGGCCAATGTCCTCAAGGGTTTTAGACAATAGATCGATACATGTCCCATGTTCTGAATATGGTCAGCAGTTGACGCTCATTTTTTTGTCCCCATTTTAGGCTAACATAATATGGATGTTGTGTTTCAAACATGGTAAACAGTTATCCTCTATCATCACGCCAACCCCATTAAGCCCAAAATTTCGATTACATGATTTACATCCTTCTCCACCTCATCATGTCCAAGTAGAACTTCAAAACTCTTGGTACTATTCCTCAGTGCGCATCCACCTGTTAGGAGGAAAAATCCACGATAAGGAAATCATTCGGGGCTCCACCAATTTCCCCTTTGCATGTATTTCACGTGTTGCAAATACCTTATCCTCCCTTGTTTCTTACAATGAGTTCAACTCACGTAGGCTTAGGGATTGGGTTAAGGTCTATCTTTACTTGGGATAGTCCTGATTCTCCATGGTCTGAGTTCTAAGACCTTAAAATAAGATCTTTTTGCATTTCCCCTTTGTGATAACTATGTACATCTTGATTCCCATCCTTATGGGAAACGTAGGAATGCCCAGACAAATTATATTTGGGTAGTGCTCAGTTCCATTAATTTATCTCTTCTACACTTCTATTTAGGACCCCACCATTATAGGGCCACATGGTGTGGAGTGTATGGGCTTCTTCCCTCATTCACATCGGGTTTTCAATAGCCACGCCACATACGCCCCTCCTAAGAGATAGTCCCTCCTAACCATTATCCTGCATGACATTAAACTGTATTTCGTCATGCATGATGTTAAAAGGAACCTTCAAGAACTGTATGTATATTGATTCTCATCCTCATGGGATACGTAGGAACACCTTAGCATTTTGTTCCTGGGGTCCAGCTTAGTTGAGAGATAGTCTCTCCTACTTCCTGCCCTCTTACCTCTTTTTGGCCCCTTGGCCCGAGGTTTCTTTCTCGAAATCGTGCACGGTGTGGTGTGGGACTTTTCCTCATTCACATAGGGTATTCTTTATTACACTGTACACATTCCCCCTTTATCCTCATCTCTACCACATCTGTGCTACAATAAGTTAAAATGCATGGATGGTCTCGTCACATGACCTTAAGATGAGACAATATCATCCTGGTCGCCCGAAGAAAAATGGCACTTCATTGTGATTTCCTCACCCAAGGGTACATCATGTTTGCTATTGGTTACACACCATACCATTTTTTAATTCTTGAATACGGCATGATTCATATGGTGATACCTGGACCTTCCATCCTAGGTCCATCGCTACACAAAAAAAACCATTCATACTAAAGGACAAACAAGATCTATCAAATACAACTAATTTTTGTGTATGGGTCAGACCTGCACAACCTTATTATACCTTGCACTAGTATCCCACTATTCCATCTTAATAACTACATGTGGAATGATCCTTATCCTCATGGGGTACATCGGAATGCCCGTTCACTTTGCCTCGAGCCCAGCTTAACTTTCATTTTCAGTCCTTCGACCTAAAACCTTCCCAAGGAACACGTGGTGGTCAAGACCCCATGTTCCCATTCATGTCAAGTTTTATAATTACCCCACCATGTGTCTCCCGCATTTCTTACCATACATGGTCCGAGCTCTAAGACCATAAAATAATACCACTCCATGTCCTTGCCGTAAGGAGTTAAACAGCAAGATATCTTTCAAAACAATGTATGGCTTGATTCCCATTCTCATGGGATACATAGGAACTCCCTGACATCCTTTCTCCGGGTCCATCCCCATGAATCGTAATTCCCATTTCCCCCTCCTTTTCGGTCCATTGGCCTGAGCTCTTTTGGGGAACCATGAAATTGCAGATTTACCCTGAAAAAGTTCAGGATACACCCCGATAAATGTTGGGAGGTGACAGTTTCCTCATCAATGAAGTCATGTTCAGAAGTATGTTTGATCCCTGGCCAGGCCGGTGTATCCACCTGATGTGTTTCCACCACGGTGGCATAATTACAAGAGTGTCAGATTCTATTCGAGCAAACCACCATTCTATATTCCACGCCTTGCGTGCCCTTTATTCGGACCCTCGCCCTCTATCACGCCTAAAATAAACCCCTAATAGTATGAATGCTTGGACTATGGCTCACCTACTATCCTGGTCCAACATTCCGAATGGATAATCGATGAAATTCTGATTCAGGCCCCAGGTTTTGAACATGGTCAGCAGTCGACCATCATTTTCCATCCCCTTTTGGGGCTAACACAATATAGATGATGTGTTTCGAATGCAGTCAATAATTATCTTTTATTGTTGTTCCATCCCTAGAGTTTTTTGAATTTGGGGTATTTTAATTCACACTTTGAATTCCCTTATGTTCAGATTGGCTTCCAACTCCCCTGGCGTTACCCCACTCATGCACTAGAGCACATCGGAAAAATGGTAATTCGACTGTTCTGAGAACTTCATTCTTCAGTCAGGTCTCTCTCTTCTCTTTCTGAGAATCCAAATTGGTTGTTCGAACCTTGGGTGCACGAATATTGGTTGGAACTCCTACATTAAAATGATGTAGTAGTGCAAGCATCCCTTATTTCTCACACCGGGTACGACCCACGTGAGCTTAGGAATGGATTGATATTTATTTCGGGATCGTAGTCTAATGCATTAAAACAAATGAACAGGTAAATAAATCTATACATACAAGCACATAAAAATAAGGTACATTTAAGATAAATTTGTTTATGAGTTCAACCAAAACAGGGCCCTTAGGGATCAGCATCTTGGATAAATCACTCTGGAGCCTCTACCTTTTGGCTTGTGGCCTTCAAGATTGCCTCCTGCCCCCTAAGAAACTTCTCTTCATCAGCGGCCATAAGGAGCAGTTCACTGACCCTAGCATGTTCTTATGCCTATTTAGTTTGGAGTTTGGTCATTTGATGACCCACTTCTACTAGCTTCTCTTGGGAATCTGCCAGTTGGGCCCTCAATTTCTCCACAAGTTCGAAGCAATTTCCAATGAATACCTCCTTCTCCTTCATCTGTTATTCAAGACATTGGACTTCTTGTTCTACCTTTAGAAACGCTCGGGTACTCCCTGATTCTTCCTGAGACCGGGAAATGTCGAAGCGTTGGCAGCTCTTGTGCAGCTCCTCATCCATGTAATCACAAACTGTCAAATTAAGGCATTGAGCATCCACCCCTCTAGTATAGAGAAAGTGTAGCCAGGTATGGAGTGATCTCATCTGTTTTAGCCACTCCGTTTGGGGATGACTGAGAAAGCTCTTGATACACTTCCACCCTTTGAGAGGTGTCATACGACTTTCATCGGCCACCTCCAAATCAGAATCATCTATCTCTTCATGATCTGCAGGCTGATAGATGGGGAAATCAGCAAGGAGCTCAGCAGTTGGGTCTTCTCTGGGAACCTCCACCTTGTCAGTGACATCGTTCTCGTCAGGCTGGAGTTCCATCTAGGTGGTATTACCATCTCTCATTGCAATATCTGGCTCACTGAGTACCGGGGTAGGGTTACTTAGAATGGTTGCTTCTGCAAAGGCCGATGCGGTCGCTGCCCATCCTACTCCTGCAGATGTATCGAATTCGATGGTTTGTCGCACCTCAAACCTTGCGATCACTGCATCAGGAATCAGTATCTTGATCACTTGAATTCTCCATCAAAGAAGAAAAAACAGGGAGAAAGGACTTATAAGAGATAAGTGAAGTGGTATCCAAATCCCATTTCATTGCAGGGGGTCGCCATGGGAGAGCCTTCGGTGCTTGTCAACTCGATTACTGATATCCAATCCTCTTGGAAAATGGGGATGGCAAGGGGCCCTCCTCCCAGCTCATCGCTGCCTAGTCCAACTAAGATCGGTTCCCTATTACGTTCGGTCCCAAGAACTGACCCCAGAGGTTTCTCCCCAGTCTCCACATGCGTACTCGTGCCCTCAGAGGGAAAGGATTCTAGGTAACCCTCACCCACGTGTTCCTGAATGGGACAGTTTTTGGTTGACGGATCGAGACAATGAAAACAAAGAAAAAATGAAGACTGGTATGAGGTTTAAACAATACCTCAAGCTGCTCTGCCAGTTCTGTATCAGATCCGACAATTTCGACGCTCTTCTGGGAACTCTGCTGGTGAGTGGGACCTTCTGAAGGCCCTTTTCCCCCAACACCCTTGATTGGTCTTCTTATTATTATTATTATTCATATATTTCTTCTTCCTCCTCTACACATTCATCCTCAGACGGTAGCCTCTCTAGATCCCACACCTGGCCAATAATTACTTTAACCAAGAGATGCGGCTCTTTATATCGCCCCCACTGGCATGTGTACATGTCCATGGCTATAGGTAGGCATTCCAGTGATGAAATTGTACCTTATCCAGTATCTGGATGCACCCTATATCTGGTAGATCGATCCCGGTACACATCAACATCCGCCATAACCCTTTGGCAGACATAGACTGTCACAAAATCCTCCAAGTAGACCATAAATAAGGGAAGATAGCCTCGGAGGACGGCGTGAAGAGGTACCTGAGTTGCTTCCCTGGGAGTTCCCTAGTTGGACCCTGAGGTCGTACACGAGACCACCCTTCCCTAGAGGGCAGAGGCACGTTTTCGGTCTATGTTGCCCCTGCGGATGAAGTGTCGGCATGCGCCACGCTAGCCCCCCGACCCGTTCTCTGCCTCACTTCCCCCACGACACCTCTCCAACCTTCCCACTCTTCAGGCTCTACACTAGTTGCCTTGATTTGCTGAACGCATTTCCAAAGAATCGCCTTGGGGTGCGTCCTCATCCAGTTTTCAGCATACTCTGTCGATATTCTGGAACTGACATCAGTGGGGGGAAGAGTAATGATTTCTCCCAGGACATCCTTCATAAACATAAGCCACAGTTGGCAGAGAATGCAGGTATTCCTCTCTTAATATGCCTCAGTATAAACTTTCTTGGGCATCTGTTGCATGCACCCGAACTACCTGGCAAATCAAGTTGGCACATTGGGTTCGCATAAGATTTTTTTGTCAATTTAGGCCACCAGCACGCTACCCCAGATACTCTCTAGGTACTACCACTGGTCCAGTGGACCCCACCCATCTTCTACCACTTGGTCAACATGGGTTCTTAAAGGGTGCAAGTCAAATTGAGTGTGGCTGCCAATCTTGAGCTTGACTTCGTCATCCCTGAGTGTCAATGGGTGGATCCCAGTGATTTTCAATAGGGATGGTTGTATACCATTTTCAGGGGGTTGGATGGAATTTGGGAAGTCATACACACCACAATGGGCTGTGACCCAACCGTGGAGGATATGCAATGGACTGCATATCATCCTGGGTGTACTACCCATTGAAATGCGCCGTAGGATACTGTATATCCTATCCAATACTGGTACCCCTATGTTAGCCCTGTTCTTTTCCACCATGATCCTGACCATCACTAGCATCCCTGGGTGGACTCCCATCCTCGTTTTCCTCACAGGTAACAACCATCCACTCAAGAACGCGATGAGGAACCTGGCATATCTCACATTCATTTCTCGGCCATCATTGATGCCAAATCCCCACGATAGATATTCTTCCATCTCCAAAATCTTTCAATATGATCCTGCCTTTCCCCTCTATGATGTGTTTAGGCACTGCTTCCCTTGACCTGAAATTTTCATGGAAGTGTCTTGGGTCAAGAAGAGACTAAAACACCCTGAGTATGATATTTCCTTTAGGATATGTTTTATTTTGAGTTCCTCTTTAGCGAGCTCCAGCAGGTTCCATGACAGAATTGGGGTGCGGGTCCAATCCCCCCAGACATTCTAGGTCAGAAGGAACTCATCATACTGATACCTCTCCAATGGGATCCCTCTGATACAGTGAACATCCCATAGACTGATGCCCACCTCCCCATGATGGATGTGAAAAGTATTGGTATTAGGCAACCAATGACGAAACAACTCTGCTACTAAGTCTTATTGTTAGTAAAATTGGAATTGAGACGTCCAAACAACCTAGAAAATCCCAATGGCCTGCTGCTTCGGCCCAAATTCCTCGCATGTCTGGTGTACCCAGTAAGCACATTCCCATTCATTGGTAATGTTACCCCCGGATCTGAAATCCCACTCCTTCCAGCCCATTGTCTCATCAGTAATACTGCTTCTGAAAGTACTAGCATAAATAGTGGGAGATTCCTCAGGAACTGGATCACTTCCTACAGTCATCCTGGTCTTTGTATTTAGGATGTAGATGGTTGTATTCTGTGTCACCCTATTAGGATGGATGTTGTTGGTAATGTGAAATTTAGGAAGACTATCCTTGCGCATCACCCATGAATGCGGTGTGTCCATCTCAAAACCTGGCATCAACACTTCTTCTAGAAGACCATAATTCCATAGAGGCAGGCTTCTGCTCAGGACTTAGTCCATTTGAGCTTGTTTCAACATGCCAAAAAGTATTTGATTGTCATAAATGACCCTCCTCGTATGAAGAATCTGAGGGTTCGTGATCATTTGGGTTCTCCTTGATGCAATGGAAACTTCCCTCTCGGCGGCGGTCTGATGAGAGGCCATTTTTAGAACTCCGAAGGTGTAGGCGCGAAAGATAGAGGAATCAGTGTGAAAAACGGTGGAATCATGAAATACGGTTGGCATGCGTGGAAAAATTCTAGATGGCGCTGAAGACCAAAAGTCAATCGTGGAATTTACGCGTGGAAGAGGAA
The DNA here is from genome assembly GCA_963277665.1 of Viscum album. NCBI lineage: Eukaryota > Viridiplantae > Streptophyta > Magnoliopsida > Santalales > Viscaceae > Viscum > Viscum album. The sequence goes on along the minus strand of OY728132.1, from coordinate 21,600,340 downwards.
GTTTTTCATGAATGAGAGAAAGCAAGTCTGTCACTTGGAAAAAAGTCAATGTAGGGCCATGGGAGGCCTCAGCCTATTTATAAAGTGCAGATGTATCCCTTTTGCCCACATAGTCCCCTTGCATGTGAAATCTGTGGGTTTTTTTTGCCACCAAGGATTTTGTTTCCTTTCTTCGGGGCACCCTCAGAATCTGAACTTTGGGTTCCCCTTCAGCTCCAATTTTGAGGGGGGGCATTTGTTGACGTCAAAATCTGGAGTGGCACTTCAGGCAGATCAAAGAGATCCAAATGAATTTGGGACAAAGAAAAGGAGACCTCAGGGCCCGATGGGTGGTCGCACACAAAAATTGAAAAAGTGCATGCAAGCGGCCGGCGGTGTGAAAAACTGTGTGCATTGGCCTTTTCTTCGGTGCCCAAATTGCATCCCTCCGTGACCGGTGGCTCCAAACCCATTTATGTGTTGAAGTCGGTGTCGAAAAAGGGTATGCGTGCATGGGCCCTGTTCTGTGCCGAAGGCCCTGATGAACCACGTTTGCGTGGCCGGGCCCGGTTCTGCGCCGAAGGCGCCGGCGAATGGCTGCTTGTGCATCAACCGCTCCAACCCCCCACATGCGCACCCAAGGTGTCATCAGGAGGAGGTTTACACAGTCAAGACTAGTTTTGTGCTGAAGCCGACGTTGAACACCCGTTTGTGCGGCCGACCCTGTTTCTGCGCCCAAGGTGATGGGGACCGGGGTTTTCTACGCCGGTCCCTTGTGTGTTGATCCCTTGCACATTGGTCCCTTGCACGGCCCTCTGAGGACTCCGGATATAAAACAAACTGTCTCACCCCTCTTCAAGGGATGGCGACTGAAGACAAAGAGACTCTCTACTGTGCGAAAACCATGTCTTTCACGACCACGTGAAAAATCATGGCCTTTAGGTAATGGTTGTAGTGCGATAGGTTGAGGGCGCCTTCAGATGGTCCCTCGAATCCTCATAAATTTTCAACGTTCTTTGCACACAAGGGACTTGTCTTGCGTGCAATCCCCCTCTGTGACAGGCATCCTTGCATGCTACCTGTCTCACTAGCGCACAATTTAGATTCTTGCACGCCTCCTATCCAACTTGCATGCAAAACCCCGTTTTATGCACAACTCCTCTGTCTTTCACACCACAGGTCCCACTTGCACGTCAATCATCCATCTTGCGCACCAACTCTTCCTCTTACTCATAGACTTCCTATTTTACCTCGTCCCATTATCTGACATGCACTCCATGGGATACCCTCGCCTTTAGGCACTGTTTTTGAGCCACTCTTATGCATGAGACACCTGCGTCACAGACTCTTTCACCCTGTGGCCCCTCGGGTTTGCACAGAGTAATTTCAAAGTCCATTGGACAATATTTCCCATTACATTGCTTCGCCTCATGCTTCTTCACATAGGCACACTAATGGCTATTTCTTCTTCTCTTATCCACACTAATGTGGACCCCCAATGGTTTACTCCATAACACCCTCTATCCATGGCATTGTCAGTGCATTACCTTAACCAAGGTGCAAAGGGTACCAGTTATGTAAGTCATAACGGTGACAAGTGAACCCACCTCATATGAGATGCAGGACATTACACTTCCAAGCATCCTTGTCCTCAGCACATGAAATTAAATTATGACTTCCCCCATGCATCCTACACGGGGAAAGGGAAACTATCCCAGTGTAAGCCCCTAGATTTTCTTGCAGGAGGAAGCATCCCTGCCCCTCCTTTCTTCGGTGCCAAATCCCTCTCGCTCTGGGATTTGTCATCACCGGGCCTCCATCCTAGAGTAAGTCCCAACCTCTTTGGGCTGATAACCACACATAATCCCCTTGTCTCCTCTTTGGGATGAAATCATGCGTAATCCCCACTTCACCTCCCAGGGACACACCTTTCACGACGTGGTCGTCAGGTCTCTACTGCCTCTTGTTTCTCACACCGAGGATGACTCACGTGGGCTTAGAGTAAAAACCAACCATGAAATACACCTTGGGTAGCCTATATTGTAAGCCCCACACCACCTTGAACTATGGGGTATTTGATTCTAGCCAAGGTAGGGTACGTAGGGAGCCTCCCTGAGGTTCAAGCCCACCATCCATTGGTTATTCCGGCCCCCTTTCACATCAGTTCACCAACACCTTGGGTAGCCTAGAGTGTAATCCCCACACCACTTGAACTACGAGGACTTTGATCATTTCTAAAGCATGGTATGTAGGAAGCATCCATGAGGTTCAATCCCAACACCCAGCAGTTCTGACCCCCTTCACGTCGGTTCTCCCCCATCCTGCATGACTTTAAATAGTGGGCCCCAATCAGCGGTAATTCATTGTTCCCCCAGTCAGTGGTAAGTTGTTTCACACCAAACCCACATGAACTATGTGGTCTTTGATCCTTGTTAAGGCAAGGTACGTAGGAAGCCTTCACAAGGTTCAGGCCCACCACCCATCAGTCGTCTCGACCATCATCATGTCGGTTTGACCCCATCCAGCGGTAAGCCGTTGTGACCTCAATCAGTGGTAAGCCATTGTGACCCTATTCAGCGGTAAGCCATTGACATCCCTATTCAGTGGTAATTCATTGACATATCTATTTAGCGGTAATCAGTTGACATCCTTAACCAGCGGTAAGCCATTGTGACCTCATCCAGCGATAAGCAGTTGAAAACCCCAATCAGCGGTAATCTGTCGTCAGATGAACTATGTGGACTTCGATTCCCTACAATGGGGATAAATAGGAAGCCTCTTCAAGGCTCAAGCTCAAAACTGTCGTCATCCTCATGATGTTTCCATCCCATTCACCATACACTTCATGGAACATTCCATCATCCATTCTGATTCTTACCTGGGCTGCCACATCCTAGTGGGATCATGTCACCGCATTCTCTATTCCATATAATAGAATTTCGGAATCCAACCACACATTAGACCCAACATCGTTGTTCCCTCCAGGGGGTTGCACCCATCTGAACCACTCTAATCAATTTTCTGATGAGTTTGATCTGTCTCCGCTGGATGTTAAACTTGTGACATACCCTGTGTTAAACATGGCAAGCTAAGGAAAACCTCAAATACATGCCCATGGAATATGATTCCCCAGGTTCGATGTGGGATGCCTTGGGATTCTTCCCCCACGATAAGCCCTATAATAAGGGGAAGAAACCCAGACGTGCCAATGCCCCAGCGCCCAGACACGCCAGTGATTCCCAACATGACTACTCCCCTGACTGAAGGTTGCTGCCCTAACCGGACCCCTTGTAATGTCCTGACTGAAGCAATGTAATTACCCAGTGTTCGTGAAGATATGTCACCAGGAAGAGTTTCATGAAAAACGTATTAAATATATAAGGGAGACTCGTGTTGAGAAAAGTATTTTTTTCAACAATACATGTCAATGTTATTTTAAGGGGGAGATTATTGAAAATAATACTTTGTCTCTTTATGATAATTTTGATGCTCACAAATACCCTTAGTTATTTTCTAATGATTTTATTTAGTATTTTGCAGGAATTTATTAATTTATTTTACTCTTGAAATAACATGAATTTATTACTTATTCGGAATCTGCTTTAGCGCATTCTAGAATCAATGTTCATACCTTACGTAGATAAATATAGCACGGAATCTGATTTAGCGCATTCTGGAATCCCGGTTCATACCCTACGTGGATAAAAATAGCGTAAGTATGAAAAGCGTGTATACTTTTTGAGATAAGAGAAAATTATGGTTTAATAACCATACATTTTCAGCAATGTATGGAAGTAGAACCTTACGTTAGGAGGGAACCTTACGTTTTGGTTATCATCAAAGTATGGAAGGAGAACCATACGTAAATTCTAAACGTTACATTTGTTTCTCAAAAGTATGGTTCATCAACCTTACTTTTGTAAACAACCATACGTTCTTAAAAAGTATGGATCAAGTAAAAGTATGGATCTTTTACCGTACGTTTGAGTGTTGAAGAAAAAGTATGGATGATCAACCCTACATTTGTGATCAACCCTACGTTTGTGATCAACCCTTCGTTTGTGTTCAACCTTATGTTTTCAACCTTACATTTGAAGACTATGTTATTAACCCTACGTTTGGAGGCCATGTCATCAACCTTACATTTGGCGTCAGAAATTTTTTGACAGACGATATTTTTATACAGCGATCAGTAAGCTGATTTCTGGGTGGATTTCAAGCCGGATTTAAAGTCATTATTAAAGTATGACTTTGAATGATTCAAATCCGTTTTATTAATGGATTTAGGATAGAATTAAAGGGAGCTTTTTATGCCGAGTCTTAAGGGAAGTTATGACTTCTCTGTAAATTCAATTCTTTTGAATATCGTGAATCACAAGGAGACTTTTATGGATCTAAATGTGCAGGAGATATGCTTAGCTTTATTATATATGTTCTCTCTGAAACACCAGGTACATATAGTATGGTGATCGATCTATTATTAAAAAAGGTGGAAAACAGAGATTGCAACTATTCACGATGATCTGCTGATTCAAAAAGGAGCGTCAAAGCTATGTTCTTTTAAGAAGAAGGAACTCGATAGAAGATTCACCTGTTCTACATCAAATATCTACTGTGGATCTACTACTACTAAAGTTGTGAACTATATCTCTATATCTATTGCAACTGGATCAACTCAGAACTGCTTCATCTTGAAGATCAATATTTCTAGAGATTTTGATCCATCTGCTGCCAATTGCATTCTGTTTCAATTGTGAAGATCAACTGGAAAATTTCTTTCTAAAATTCTTTTTATTCTTGAGTAACCAACTTCTCGTTATAAGATGTGTAGGTTCATGTTTGAACCAGAAGGCTTTGTTTTTCCATGTATTGTAAAGGTTTCAACTGCCTGTACTCAGTTGTGAACCAGTCTGTGGAAAAGAGGACTAGATAGTGAAAATCACCAAGCTCGTGGAGTTGAGTGTTGGTGCAGTGGACTAGGGGGGCCTTCTGTTCCCCGAAACACTATACATATTTGTGTTCTTGATTTTACTTATTCCGTTCCATGATCAAATCTGATAAAGTATAAAGGACAGAACTCGTTCAAGAAAATTGTTATCGAAAAATTGCAAAAGACACAATTCACCCCCCCCCCTCTTGTGTATAATCTGTAGATTCAGAGCCAACAATTGGTATCAGAGGTAAAGCTTCTGATAGAGACTTAGAAAGCTAGAATCATTTAAGGATTATACAACAAAGCATCATGACTGATACAAGAGAAGGGATGTCAATGGTCAGAGCACCATATTTTAATGGAGACAACCATGGTTGCTGGAAATCGCGCATGATAATATATCTAAAAAACCTCGGATATAGAGTCTATTCAAAGATTCTAACTCCTTATGAAATTTCTGAAAATCTTGAGACATGGAGTGCTGCTATAGTGGTAGAGTAGGATATGAACTCAAAGGCTATGAATGAAATTATCTGCGGTCTAGGACCAGATGAATTTAACAGAGTATCTCAGTGCTCAAAAGCATATGAGATGTGGCAAACAATAGATGTGGCATATGAAGGAACAGAAAATGTGAGGCAAATGAGATATGCAACTGCCAAATTGAAGTTTTATACTTTCAGAATGGTTGAAGGTGAGAGCATTACCCAAATGAATGGGAGATTGACAGATATTTTCAATAACATAACAGCTCTAGAAGAACCTATCAAGTAGGCTGATCAAGCATTAAAAGTACTGAGGGTACTTCCTACTCGATGGAATGGTATTTCTGCTACAATCAGACAGTCAACACCTATCAAAGATCTAACCATGACAGAGTTGATTGGTACGCTGATGATGTATGAAGCTGAAATGCAAGATGAGGCTAATAAAAATAATGTGATTGTCAAAAATAAATATACATCCTTAAAGGTAACTTCACAACAAAAGAATATAAAGATAAAGAACAGAGAAGTCAAAGATAAATCAGAAAGCTCTGACTCATCTAACTCAGATGAAGAGATGGCTCAGCTAGCTCGAAAATTTAGAAAGTTATACAGCAAGAAAATAGGCTTCAAAAAATCCTTTAAGAGAGATGATAAGAAAGTAAGATTTTATGAATGCAAAAAAGATGGGTCATATCAGACCAGATTGCCCACAATTGAAGGATGAAAAGAAGAAGAAATTCTTCAAAAGAAATGACTTTGATAAGAAAGACAATAAAGCTATGAAATCCAATTGGAGTGTATCTGAAGACTCCAGTAGCTCGTCTGAATAAAGCTTAGATAAAGAAGAAGTAAATCTAACATAAAACATGTGTTTTATGGAAGAAATTGATGAGGTACACTCATATTAATCCTATGAATCAAATTCTGAATCAAGCTACACAAATAAAAAACTTGCAGCCTACTGCAATATGCTTGAAGAAAGATATGATTCACTATTTAAGAAACATAAATCACTAAAAAAAATATACATAAATTTGTTTCAGATGAAAGAGATACAATGTTGAAACAACATAAGGAATTAACTGATAAATACAATTCGATTAACACTAACAATATTAATTTTGAATCAAGAATAAAAACACTGCAGGATGAAGTAGAATCTTACAAACAGGCTGCATTGGTTTTTAAAAAAGTAAAAAATTCATTAAATGAAATTCTTGGAAAACTTTCATTAAAAAGAAAAGATTTGGGATTGGAAGTAAAGGAGAAAAACCAAAGCTATATAAAAATTATTTTGTCCGTAGCTCTAAAAAGGTTAATTGTAATTTTTGTGGGACAAAGGGACTTATAGCTAAAAACTGTTTCTTAAGACAAGCTCAAATTTGTGGTATTAAGAAAGCCTATGTTTCAAAATATTTATATAATTCAACAGATTTTAAAAGAATAAATCAAATTTGGATACCCAGATCATTGCTAGCTAACACCCCTAGACCCAACAAAATATGGGTACCAAAGCAATTTGTTTGAATGTATTTGTAGGTAGCAGGACACCAGAGAAGAAAAGATATATGGTACATGGATAGTGGATGCTCAAGACATATGAGGGGAAACTCATTGAATTTTTCTTCACTCACTCAAAAGGAAGGAGGACTTGTCACATTTGGTGACAATGACAAAGGAAAAATCATTGGTATTGGACCTGTTGGAGATCCAAAAATAGTCTCAATAAACAAAGTACTTTATGTACAAGGAATAAAACACAATCTGATAAGTATTTATCAACATTGTGATGATTGATATACTGTTGACTTTAGTAACAATTGTTGTATTGTATCTAAATATAAACTGTTTAAATTTAACGCACCAAGAACTGAAAATGTCTATACTTTGGATTTAAATTCCTTGTGTAAACAACAAGTAAACTACTTGACTGCTAAAGTAAGTGAATCTTGGATCTGGCATAGAATACTTGGACATTTCAATGTATATTTTTTACATAAGTTATCTAAGAAACATTTAGTTTCTGATTTACCTTGTCTCAAATTTAAAAGTGAAAGATTTTTTGATGCATGTCAACTTAGCAAGAAACACAAATCATCCTTCAAATCTATTAATAAGGTTGCTACATCTAAACCTCTATAACTTATTCATATGGATTTTTTGGACCTTCATGAGTAGCAAGCTTAGCTGGTAAATTATATGTATATGTTTTAGTTGATGACTATTTAAGATTTACATGGATTTTCTTTTTGAAATTTAAAAATGAAGCTTTTACTTTATTTTAAAGTTTCTGCAAATCTGTTCAAAATGAAAAAGGTTTCAATATAATCTCATTGAGAAGTGATCATGGTGGGGAATTTGAGAATCTAGAATTTAATTCCTTTTTCTCAAACATGGGTATTAAACATACTTTTCTACACCCATAACACCTCAACAGAAAGGGATTGTAGAAAGAAGAAATAGAACTATTCAAGAAATGGCTAGAACTATTTCAAATGAATATAGACTACCTATATATTTCTGGGCAGAAGCTGTGAATACATCTTGTTATATAATTAATAGAGTTTTAATTAGACCTATTTTGAAAAAGACACCCTATGAACTATGGAATAACAGAAAACCTAAAGTAAATTACTTTAATGTTTTTGGATGCAAGGTTTACATCTAAAACACCAAGGATAATCTTAGTAAGTTTTATCCAAAATCCAATGAAGGTATTTTCTTAGGATATTCTGCTACCTCCAAAGCTTATAGATTTTATAATAAGAAGTCAAGGATTGTTGAAGAATCAGTTCATGTGAAATTTTATGAATCTGATCCCTTTGAGAAAAGGACAGAACAAATGGATGAACTTGACTCTAATGATAACATGATACTCGAGAATTTAAAGAATGATTTTGAAAATGATATAAAAGAAATTCATTCCAGTTCATAGGAACATGATACTGAAGAACCTTTAAATATATTACCTACACAGTCTAGAACCCTAAAGAATCACCCATTAGAAACTATAATAGGTGACCTAGAAATCGGTGTTCATACTAGAATAAATTTAGAAAACCTAGTGGAATTTTCTACCTTCCTATCTCAACAAGAACCCAAGACTATAGAAGAAGCTTTAGATGATTAAAGTTGGCTAATAGAAATGCAAGATGAATTAAACCAGTTTAAAAGAAATGAAGTTTGGGAATTAGTGAAAAGACCTAAGAATTCTCCTGTAATAGGAACCAAATGGGTCTTTAGAAATAAACAGGATGACCAAGGCACAATAACTAGAAATAAAGAAAGATTGGTAGCTAAAGGATATAATCAAGAAGAAGGAATAGATTATGATGAGACTTTTGCACCTGTATCTAGGTTATAAGCCATTAGAATCTTTTTAGCCTATGCATCTTATATGAATTTTAAATTATTTTAGATGGATGTTAAATCTTCCTTTTTAAATGGTTATTTAATGGAGGAAGTTTATGTTGAGCAACCGCCTGGTTTTGAAAACTCTCAAAACCCAGATTCTGTTTTTAAACTTTCTAAAGATCTTTATGGCCTTAAACAAGAACCTAGAGCTTGGTATGAAAGACTAAGTTCTTTTCTTTTGAAAAATGATTTTACTGTTTGAATGGAAGACCCAACACTATTTAAAAAAACTGTGAAAAATAATATTTTATTGGTTCAAATTTATGTTGATGATGTAATCTTTGGATCAACTAATAAAACCCTTTGTCATGAATTTTCAAAATTAATGCAAGAAGAATTTGAAATTAGTATGATGGGAGAATTAAATTTCTTTTTTGGGTCTTCAAATATTTCAAAAATATTTTGGAAATGTTTTAAATCAAAGAAAATACATTACTGGTTTACTTAAAAAATTTGGACTTGAAAACAACAAACCATTTACAACTCCTATGTGTACTAATAGAAAACATAATTTGGATGAAACTGGGAAATCAGTTGACAACAAGTTATATAGAGGTATGATTGGTAGTTTTTTATATCTTACTGCTAGTAGGCTAGATATAATATATTCAGTATGTCTTTGTGCTAGATTTCAATCAAATCCTAAAGAATCCCATCTAACTACTTTTAAAAGAATTTTTAGATATTTAAAAGGAACTGTTTTTCAATATCTTCTTTATCCAAAAACATCTGATTTCAATTTGATTTCATATTCAGATGCTGACTTTGGATGTTTTAGGTTAGATAGAAAAAGAATATCAGGTACATGTCACTTTTTAGAAAAGTCCTTAGTATCATGGTCTAGTAAAAAACAATATTTAGTTGCCCTGTCAACAACTGAGGCAGAATATTTTTCTGCTGGTAGTTTTTGTGCACAAGTGTTGTGGATGAAAAACAATCTTATGGACTTTGGATTGAATTTTAATAATACACCTATTTTATGTGATAATACAAGTGCAATTAATATTTCAAAAAATCCTATTAGTCATTCTAGAACTAAGCACATTGATATAATGAATCACTTTTTAAGAGATCATGTTATTAAAAAAGATATATTTTTAGAATTTATAAATACTGAAATTCAATTAGCAGATATTTTTACTAAACCACTTCCCACAGCAAGGTTTGATTTTATTAAGGGGGAGCTAGGTTTATTTAATTTTAAATAATTTTTAATTCTTATTTACTTTTATTTATTTATGTAATTTTTTTTATTGAATGCTGTTTAAGTTTTTCTTTCTTTCGACATATAAAAAATTTATTTGTTTTTAAATATATGTAATGATTAGTGATTACATGGGAATCAAGGTTATGAGAGCCTTTTCGACTTCTAAACCCTTTCACTTCTCTCGAAACCCTTTTGAAATCCAAAAATCACACTTCCTCTTCTAAACCCTAACCTTCGAACCTCTGAAACTTTAACCTTTGAAACCTTCAGAGACTCTTGCGGAAATAGTAAGGAATAAAATAACCAGTGAGGCCGAGCCAAGAAATTCCAAGAGACAACGCACCGAGGGAAGAAAAATTTTACAGGGCAAGGTAATCGATCTCGACTGGTTATTTCAAACAAATCTATTGCTGAAGCAAGCGCTGTCGTTTCGGAATATTGAACAAAACAGTGAAAATACAGAATTTCTGTATGAAATATAACTTAGATACTTCTTCAAATATGTACAGTTTAGCCTGGGAGATACCGAGGATAGTATGTTGGCTAAGATAGAGGATAGGGATTTCTCAATCTCATCAGTAGAGATTAGTCAGATTCTTAACTGCCCTCATGAGGGAGTTTTTCATTTCGATTTGAAAAATATTGGAGATTCTGTGCATAAATCTGAAGACATCATGTCTTTTCTTTTTGGTACTAAGACAATAAAGAAAATGTTTTTCAAGGATTTGGAGCCTGATCAGAAGATTTTGGTCAAATTTATTCAGACTGGAATAGCTCCACGGATGGCAGAAATGGAAGAGATTTTGTACCCAGATATGTATATAATGTTTCTTTTGTTAAGAGATATTAAGTTAAACTTTCCAATTACATGATAAGGTATCTCAGTTACTATTGTCAAAGTGAGGCCAGGATGAATTTCTACCCTTTGGTAGATTCATTTCTAAACTGTTGTTTAAGAAAGACAAGGTGAGATTAGTGGATGCTCGAGTTACCTGTCATCACAGTAATACGTTTAATCCTGGAACTTTGAGTAAAGTTGGATGTTTGTTATGAACATGATTTTAAAGCTCAAACAGAGGTACTTCAAGAGGATTTTTCTATGGAGGAGTTTGAAAACTCTACGGAAAAATCTGTGGACAAACCTTCTCATGATAGAGAAAAAGAAAAATCTGATACTGAATCATTGCCTTTGGTACTGTTGCATCAACCTGAGACTGTGAGTCAAGAACAGGGTGCATCTGATTCAAGGAAAGAAGAAGTTAAAGAACTGTACATAAAGGTATCTCAATTGGAATCTGAGAAAGTTTCTCTGAGAAATGCCTTAGACTTAGAATATTTGATGTTTCAAAAGTTGAAGGAGTGTACAGTTTCAAGGCAATAAGTTGAAATGTTTAAAGAGTATATGATGACTGTTGTTACTCAATTGAAATCTGAAATAGTTATGAAGTCAGATTTATCAGATCTGAAGTTGTTTATGGAGAACCAATTTTCATCAGTTGCAAATAATGTTGTTAGTGGATCAGGTACTTCACCTGATTTAATCAGAAAGTTTTAGGCTATCATAGATGTGATGAGCAACATTAATGATAGGATATAAGATCTTCAATGTAACAGTGCTCCTTTGTCAGTGTTGTTGGACAATCAGAAGTTCTTAGTGGATCAACTGACATCTAGTGAGCCATCGATCAAAATTCTGTTAAATCAGTTATCAGAGAAGCTATCAGTATTTTTTGAAAAAGAGGAAAGGATGCATGAGTTTTTTAGAGTCAATTTAATTGAGGATATTCATATGACTCAAGAGAACAGAGAGCTCATTATCAATATTGGAGATGGGATGATGAAGAGACTTCGGGAGCAGTTTACAGAAATCAAGTCTATAATCCAGAGGAGATAGACCCAGTTGCCTATCTTTCCCAAACCTTTATTCCTGTGTATATCATTGTCATGTATATACTGTTGTTTTTGAATGACAATTTCCTTCATTGTTTATTTGTTTCTTTCTTTATTTGTTTTAATAACATTATTTTTTTTGCTATGTCAGTACTCCAGATTTAATTTCTGATAAACAGTTCGTAATAGCATTTACTAATAGTTCAGTGCAATATTAAAAGTGTTAAAATCCATGATTTTTCATTGTTTTTGATATCACAAAAGGGGGAGAATTTGGATAAACACAACATTAAAACAGGGGGAGATTTCATTTTATTTAGGGGGAGAATGAAATGAAGAATTTTGATTTATAATTATCTTTTTGGTGGAGAATTTTTTATTTAAAACTTTATAACTAATTTTGACAGTTAATTTTTTTTAAATAATTTTAATTATTTTATGGGTTTTGTGATCATCAAAAAGGGGGAGATTGTTGAGAAAAGTATTGTTTTCAACAATCCATGTAAATGTTATTTAATGGGGGAGATTATTGAAAATAATACTCTGTCACTTTATGATAATTTTGATGCTCACAAATACCCTTAGTTATTTTCTAACGATTGTATTTAGTATTTTGATGGAATTTATTAATTTATTTTACTCTTGAAATAAGGATAATTTATTACTTATTCAGAATCTTCTTTACCCCATTCTGGAATCACTGTTCATACCTTACGTAGATAAATATAGCGCAGAATCTGCTTTAGCGTGTTCTGGAATCACTGTTCATACCCTACGTGGATAAACATAGCATAAGGATGAAAAGGGTGTATACTTTTTGAGATAAGAGAAAAGTATGGTAAAACAACCATACGTTTTCAGCAAAGTATGGAAGGAGAACCTTACGTTAGGAGGGAACCTTACGTTTTGGTTATCAGAAAAGTATGGAAGGACAACCGTACATAAATTCTAAACGTTACATTTGTTTCTCATAAGTATGGTTCATCAACCTTAATTTTTTAAACAACCATACGTTCTTAAAAAGTATGGATCAAGTAAAAGTATGGATCTTTTACCGTACATTTGCGTGTTGAAGAAAAAGTATGGATGATCAACCCTACGTTTGTGATGAAACATACATTTGTGATCAACCCTACGTTTGTGTTCATCTTTACGTTTTCAACCTTATGTTTAAAGACTATGTTATTAACCCTACATTTGGAGGCCACATCATCAACCATACGTTTGGTGTCAGAAATTTTTTGACAGATGATATTTTTATGCAGAGACCAGCAAGCTGATTTCTGGGAAGATTTCATGCCAGATTTAAAGTCATTTTTAAAGTATGAATTCAACTAATTCAAATTCATTTTATTAATGGATTTAAGATCCAATTAAAGGGAGCTTTTTATGCCGAGTCTTAAGGGAAGTTACGACTTCTCTGTAAATTCAAATTTTTTAAATATCACGAATCAGAAGGAGACTTTTATGGATCTAAATGTGCAGGAGTTATGCTTTGATTTATTATATATGCTCTCTCTGAAATACCAGGTACGTATATTATGGTGATCCATCTATTATTAAAAAAGGTGGAAAAGAGAGATTGCAACTATTCACGGTGATCTGCTGATTCAAAAAGGAGCGTCAAAGCTTTATTCTTTTAAGAAGAAGGAACTCGATAGAAGATTAACCTATTATACATCGAATATCTACTATGGATCTACTACTGATGAAGTTGTGAACTATATATCTATATATATTGCAACTGGATCAACTCAGAACTGCTTAGTCTTGAAGATAAATATTTCTAGAGATTTCGATCCATGTGTTGTCAATTGCATTCTGTTGCAATTGTGAAGATCAACTCGAAAATTTCTTTCTGAAATTCTTTTTATTCATGAGTAACCAGCTTCTTATTCTAAGCTATGTAGGTTCGTGTTTGAACCAGAAGGCTTTGTTTTGCCTTGGATTGTAATGGTGTCAACTGCCTATACTTAGTTGTGAATCGGTCTGTGGAAAAGAGGACCAGATAGTGAAAATCACCAAGCTCGTGGAGTTGACCATTGGTTGAGTGGACTAGGGGCCTTCTATTCCCTGAACCACTATACATCTTTGTGTTCTTGATTTTACTTATTCCTCTACACGATCAAATCAGATAAATTATAAAGGACAGAACTCATTCAAGAAAAGAGTTATCAAAAAATTGCAAAAGACACAATTCACCCTCCCTCTTGTGTATAATCTGTAGATTCAAATCCAACAACCCGTACTAGGTGACGAGTTTGGAGGAGTATTCGGAGGAAGGAAGAAACGACATCCCATCATCACGTTTCGATGAAGGAGCAGACATCCGTAAATAAGGAGTGGATTCTACCCACCTTTGGAAAGCAAGAATGCGTGACAACAAATCCTCACCTTTCATACTCAAGAATACGGACGTGCATGCCCTGGATAAAGTATCAAAAATAAAGACCATGCTAGTTTTTCAATGATGAGGATTAAAAGTGATCCAATATTTATTAACTTGCATCATTTTGAACTTGAAATATTGAACAAAGGGGATAGATCTTATCTTTCACAGGTGATTTTCCAACCATTCATCCATTATAGAATTAAAAATGTGTACAAGGAGGGTGTCAAATTATAGAAGAAGGTGAGGAATGTTCTTGAATTCAACCATGGTCATACTAGAATGACAAGGTTCAAAAAATTAGTATTTATTCCATCAATACCGTACCTGAAGAAGGAGATATTAGATATAACTCATAATTCATCATTCTCCATTGATCTCGAATGTATGAAGATGTATGGAGATCTGAAAGAGTATTTATGGTGGGAAAATGTGAAAATAGATATTGTATAGTATATATTGTCCTGCCTGGTGTGTCATAAATTTAAGGTTGAGAGGTATAATTATAAGGGGATGTTTGAACTGTTTCTAATATCAGAATGGAAATGGAAAAACATTTCCATGGATTTAATCATTAAATTCCCAAAAACATATGAAGGGAACAATGTTATTTGGTATGTAGTCAATATATTTATAAAATCGGTGATTTTTATATTTATTAATGAATATTTATCACATGATAATATTATATATTTATACATTAATTAAGTTTTGAGATTGAATGGAGTACCAATCTCAACCGTATCTAATCAGGATCTGAGGATTACCTTGAAGTTTTGGAGAAACCTTCAGTAGGATTTAGATATAGAGTTGAGTCCTAGTACTTATTTTCATCCTCAGATAGATGTTCAGTCTGAGAGGACCATTCAAACTCTATATTGTATGTTAAGAGATTTCTCTATTTATTTCAAAGGTGGTCAGGTTCAAAACCTTCCTTTGGTAGAATTTTCTTATTATAATATCTTTTACTTGAGAATTAATATAGATCCCTATAAATATGTAACATCTTTCCCCTCTTAAAGTGTCTTGGGAAGAGGTGGTCGGATGTTAATAGGCCTTAGGTGACAACCCCAAGACACCAAAGGTTGGAAATGAATGCAAAGGGCCTCATAAAACAATTGGGGGATGATTTTTCATTTAATGATAAAAAACCAAAAAAATAAAATCACAACAACCAAACCTCTATATTATTCATGTGTACCAAAATAAAAGACAATAAAAAACCAAAACAAAGGAAAATATCATAGTAATATTGGGAAAAAGTGACATATCCAAAGGAACTAAAAGACGACAAAACCTGAAGACACTAAACAAAAACTCCCAAAAATATATAAGCTCCAAATCTACATCCCCAGCCCAATGTATCAAAAATAATTACTTAAAAATAGATTTACCTTTTCTTTACATGTGTCTCGGTATTTGACATCTGAAAATACACAACAATGCCCAAGAAGGGGGTGAGTATAAACTTATTAGGATTTCCCCAATGTCTTCGCAACTCACAACACTAGAAAAAAACATGTTAGCACATTTATATAAAACAATTTAAAATAGTTAAAATAATTTTTATCAAAGACCAAAAAATTATCCCTGGAAATAAATAAATAAAAATCATTAAAACCTTTCTCAATTTCATTTTTACTACCCATTTTATGATTTGACACATCCACACACACACACGTGTCGAGGTGACCATTATATACTCATGAGTGGTCTCTCATCGATCTACCAAGTTTCCAAAAGGTAACCAACACTCGATTTTCCTAATAAAACATGCAACTTTTATAGGGTCATGCCATTATACCCCAACAGTACACACCCCTTATTTAGGGTCACATCAATAAAATAAAATCACACAAACCATGTATTCCAATAACCCAATATAAACCATTTTCCACAAAACCATTATTCCTTTAAAACATTTCAACAACATTCTCTGTGAATCAAAACCAAACCTTGATTTTTAAATCATCATTTTAAAATGATGAACCCAAAACACTTTCCATAAAACAAACTAATTTCTAGAATTTCAATGAATAAAATCACTAAATAGGTTTCCATAAAATAACACAAGTTTTTCAAAACAATTTCTAGAAATTCAATCAATTTTGAAAAAATCCTTCAAGTTCTAATAAATAAGAGTCAAAAGATAATCCCCCTACCTCGCAAACTTGAGTGAAAATGATGAATGGTCTAATGAATATAAAAACTAAACTTATATATTCTAGATCTGAATAGAGATATTTTTCCATTTAACCAGTTCATCAAGATCTCATAAATATTACAATGATACAATATAAATCTATACTCTATAGATTAAATCTATAGTTTAATAAGAGATAAGAAGAATTGATCTAAGAAGAAAGATGATGAATGAGCACTTAATAGTGAATCTAGATCTCTAACAGACATTAGATCGACTAAAAATTCCTCCTAGATCAAATGGAATTTCCTCTCAATACTTAGGATAAAAAGGAATTCATGTTATGTCATATTATGGGGAAAATAAGTTCTTAAGGGGATAAGATGAATTTTATCCACAATTTTTTGATATGAAATTTCATAGTGCATGTTTAGGGAACATGGTTATACAAAATATGCACTAACTATGCATGAGATAATATCTCAGGTAAAACCTCTCATGGTTGGAACATACAGTTAGAAAACCCATGTGACAACCTTGCATTTACCCACTATATCAAAGTACATGGTTTCTCCTGGGAATTTGCACAGTTTGGTCAAACCATGTTCCAACCATATACCTACCTAGTGCTCACTATTTTTCCTTACACAGTTTCCCAGAGATATTTTTTAATTTCTACTAACTATTCTAAAAATATGAAACTACAAAAAAAGCCACTGAAGTATTCCATAACTCCAATGAACATCCCTAAACATAACATATCCATTATATATACTTAAAGTAGTTAAATAAAGGGTAAATTACATAAAATGGGGGGTTTTATATTCTCCCCACCATTTGTCTTTCCATCCCTAGAAATTAGAAATATCTCTCTTCCTTTGAAGAGTTTGGTCCATCAATCCAATATTTACTTTTCATGCTCCCATATTTCATCTTAAATCCAACCATGTTTCCAAAAATCTGGCACTAGACTAATGATTTTCACAAGAAATATTTTATATTCCTTATCCACATTCTATATTGGTACATGAATAGATATAGCATCCAATACTAGGTCTAGATGATCTCATCGAGTCACATGGTCATGATAAGGTTGATACTTATTTAGTTGAGATACATGAAATACATTATGCATTTAATTGATCCTCGTTGTAAAAGTCAACTGATATTTTACCTCCCCAACCCATTCAAATATATCAAAAGGGCCTATGTACTAAGGAGAAACTCTCCCTGCATACCAAAAAAATGATTCCCAATCCTTGGAGAGATTCTGAAGAACATATGATCCCTCATCTAAAATGAAAAAAAATCATCGATGATTATCTTCATTTGATTTCTGATGAATATGAGCCATCTCCTTTCTCTTTTTGATCAAGTAAATCTTTTCTATTATCTCTTGCACAAGGCAAGGTCCATTCAGTGAAGTCTCACCTATTTCTAACCAAAACGTGGATAATTAAAAGGATTCCCATTAAATGCTTCAAAATGAGCCATATGTATCATGGAAAGATAACTATTATTTTATGAGAACTCTTATAGAATTATGTGTTAATCCCCTGAGCCACTAAAATCCATCACATGATCCCTAGGCATATCCTTCTACATTTTAATTGTCCTTTCATATTTTCCATCCATTTGAGTATGATACAAAATTCTCATATTCAAATGAATCATAACGTATTACTATAAGGATTTCCAAAACGAAGACATAAACCTAGGGTCTCGGTAAGTTACAATCAATACTAGAACGCTATACAACTTTAAAACTTCTTAGATATAGATTTTAGACAAGTCATCCACCATATGGGATTCACGGATAGGAATGAAATTAGTTGACTTCATGAGTTGATCCACAATTAACCATATAGAATTGTGTTTCCTAACCATTTTAGGTAAACATGTCACAAAATAATGGTTATATACTCCCACTTACACACGGTAATTGTTAAAGACTGTAACATTCATGCTAGTTTTTTGTGCTCCACCTTGGCCTATTGACAGGTGAGGCATATCGAAACATACTCCACCACTTCCCTTTTCATGCCAACCCACCAAAGATGTTCTTTCATTGTTCTATACATCTTTTGAATTCTTTTATTAATAGACCTTTTTTAATGGTGGTAATCATTAAGAATATGTTCTTGACAAGCTAATGGTACCACGATCCAATATTACCTCTAAATAGAACTCCCATATAGCTTTAATCCCTCAATGGTCTACCCTCCATTGACTTTTGAACTCACAGTAATACATTTAGGATTGGATATCTGAGCCTCTTTCAAATAATGAACCAAATTAGGAGAAAAAGAAACTAGAAAGAAAATTATGACAACACCATGGTCTAATAAATCCATGTGTATTTCTTATGTTATCAAAATTAGATTTAATTGATTTGAAGAATCTTTGGAAAATTGATTATACAACTTCCTTCTTAATGAATCCTCCATTGAATTAACTTTACTCAGTATATACATCAAGTCAAATCCAAATATTCTAAGGTATTTCATTCATCCTCTATGCCTTATATTAAAACCACTTTTTGAGAAAAAAATTCACACTATTAAGATCCATAAACATCGTAAATGTCTCACCAAAAAATAATGATGCCAAGTCTATAAAAAATAGGCTACATTAGCTAATTACAAATAATGTGTTGGTTAGTTATTATGATGAAACTATAATGGTTGTCAACTATAAGAAACAACATGATCTCCATACATGAGAACACATTCCAACCCAAATCTTAATGCATCATGATAGACTACATATCCTTGTCTAGACTCTGGAATCCTAATAATGGGTGTTGATGTAAGTCTAACCTCAATTTATTGAAGAAAATTATAATATTTCTTGTTCAACTATAAAGGAACCACTTTCCTCATCAATGTCTTCATTAGTGATTCCAAACATGAAAAGTGACATAAAAACATTTGTAGTGACCTATCAAGCCAAGGAAACTATGTATTTTAGGGACATTATTTAGTGGTTTCCAAGAGATAACAACTTATATCTCTTCTAAATCATTAGAAAAACTTTTTTAGAAATGAAATTTCTAAGGAAACATACCTCTCATATCCATAAATCACACTTTGATAACTTGTAAAACATAAGATTGTTCTACAAGATACGCAACATTATCGTTAATTGCTTCTCATAATATACCATTTTCAAGAATACACTTGTATATAATCCCAAATACTACCACAAAGTTATATATATACCGTTTAAATATATGATTCATCACTACCATACAGATGGATGGTGAATTCATAATATCAAAAGGCATAACAAAAAATCATAATGGCCATATCTTCTTATGAAATTTGACTTCAAAACATACCCCTTCCAAACCCATATTTGGTGATATTTTGATTTTAATATAATTTTGGAGAACCACTAATGCTTATGATAAATTATATAATACCTGAGAGTTCCATGTTCCTTCTTCACAAAAAAGAACCGGTGCTACCCATAGAGATGTGCTCTATTAGATGAACCCTTTACATTATAACTCTTAAAAATTATCCTTAAATTTCATTAATTCTATTGTTGATATCTGATAACATGTAAGGGAAATAGGACTAGTCACTAGAACTAATTCAATTGTAAACTTAGATTTTATTTTGGGTAGAAAAACTAAGAAATTATAAGGAAAAACATTAAGGAACTTCTCCACTATTAATGAAAAATCTATATTCCTAATCAAATATACCACTTCTAAACTTAATATGGTTAATTTTAAGAGATATTTATAACCACTGGTACCAAGGGTCCTTATTTTCTTGCATCTAATGCCCAATCATCATTAAAGAGTACCTAACACTGTTAGATGATTTAAAACTCACCTAGAATGCATAAAAATTGATATGGGCCTCAAAGTTCACCAACCAATCCATTCCTAGAATTATTTCATATATATCAAACTCTATCATAGAAAAATACGACACTAAATTAATAAAAAAATTTGTTATCAAACACGATTCATAATTCATGTCTCAACACTCTCATTATCCCAAAGCTGTTTGGAGTTTCAAAACAAAATGAAAAATCTCAAAATGTAAATCCATCAAATAAATGACACGAGAAATAATAGATGAATGGTATTAACCCATATAAAAAATGATTTCATAAGGGAAAAACTTATAAGTATAATAACTCTCTCCATCAAAGGTCATGATTTCTCATCTATTATCACTTTCGTATCTCTATACAATTTCTTACGTGTTTCACTTTTCTCAGTGTTACCTTGTTGAAATTGCATTGGTTTAGGAGTCATGGTGTTCACCATATATTTATTGGTTAAAATGATGAGAGTTATTCTATTTTAATGTTCTCTTCAAAGAATACAATGTTTGAGGAATATGATATGCATCCCTAGCACTCGGCCTTGGATCACTACATTAATATAAATTAATATGTCCCATCTGATTGTAATTGTGGCATGCTCTGGGTGGTTCCATATAATCTCACTTCATATAATCAAAATAAAAAAAATAAAAATGTATTTTTTTACTCTTCAGTCGATGAGGAAATTTTACTGATCCCATAGTCTGATCCCATAGTCTGATCCCATAGTCTGATTCTAAAATACACCACCCTAATATTAATAGGTGTCCCTCCTCAGCTTGTTCCCAGCATCAGAGTTCCCACCTTTTCCCATAGAAATAAACATGATTCCTTCAACCTGGTATCTTGAGATATCCCTTTCTACCTCTCTCTCTCTATTTACCACTTATATATAATCATTAATATATAGTATAAAAATCTTTGATCTTTTTATGGTTTTAAATATGACTCAAAAATGTGTGCCTTCAAGGATTCCCTTGAATAATATTCCAATAAAAATATGACTAAATTCATAAATTTTCATGTGTAATATTTTATTATAAGATTCTCCTTCTTCTAACTAAATAATTTTATTTATATATAAATCATGAATGTGAGAGGATAGAATTGTTTGTTGAAAAATTCTTAAAAAACCTCGCATTCCATTTCTTGGTCCAATTAATCATAAATTGCTAAATCCCAGAACTATCATGCTAGATCCTCTAGAATATTCATTACAAAATTCACTTTCATATTAGTTGGTGTTTTAAGGATATCGATGATTCGATTCATCTTATTCAACCACACTTTCTCTTTTTTTGGTTCCAAATCACCCCAAAATATGGGTGGATTCTGCTTCTAAAACAGAATTAAAATGATCCACTTGTCTTGGTTCATCCTTTTTGTTCCCTTTATCTATATCTTGAAAGGTCTGGATAATACTTTGTACCATCTTTGGGTTCACCAGTGGCTTAGGTGAAACCACATTCTCAGAAGACTCTTTTGGTTGGTTCTTAAACCAAATACCTAGTTCAATTTTCTATTACCAAAATGAACACCATTTAGTCTCACTCTTAGAAACTGGAGGATTAGCTATTTTATATTACCATTTTAATAAGTTTCAAATCCATATTTATCATAGTAAACTTTTTAACCAGTTTTTAAATACCATCATGAATCCTTTTAAAAAACTCACCATTTGAAAACATTTTCAATTCTTCTAAATAATCATTCATGTTTACCATTTCGATGAATAATTGTCTTAATAATAAACAATGCATTCATAGTGGGAATTAATAATATGAATTCATGTCATGAAACTATAATTGGCTAAACCCTTTATGATGAGGTTAAAACTAACCTAGAAGTGTCTTAAAACACTCATGTTCCCAAACTCACATGTAACTTGATGTTCAATATAAATAGGATAGGTACTCCTTTTTATGTTCTAAATTTCATGTTCTAAAAATAAGATCTTTTTTCTACCATCCCTAAAGTCATACCAATACCATTTTGAACTCTAGGATAAAACACAAATGATAACCAAGGATTGAATAAATTGATAACATTTGTAACATCCCACCCCTCACCCATTGGCTTGGGAAGAGGTGGGAGGATATTACTAGGCCTTAGGTTACATCCCCAATACACCAAAGGTTGGAAAATGAATTCCAATGGCCTCATAAAACAATTTGGGGGATAATTTTCTATTTAAAGATAAAACAACCAAACCAAGATATCCACAACAATGAAAAATACATATATGATTCATGAGTACCAAAATATAATCTAATATAAAACAAAATCAAAGGAAAATAGTAGAGTATAATAGAAAAAAAATGGCATAACCAAAGGAAACAAAAGACAAAAAAAACAAAAGACGACAATAAATAACTCCCAAACTGCTATAAGCTCAAAATCCACATGCCCATCCCATGGTATAAAACATCGTCACTAAAGAACAAGAATATCATTCCCTTAATTATGTCTCAATAGATAACATTTGTAAACAAAAAATAGTTCCCAAGTAGGGGGTGAGTCTAAACTCATTAGGATTTCCCCCAATGACTTCTCAACTCATACCACTAGGAAAAAAAATTCCACATTTATATAAAACAATTTCAAACAATTAAAAAAATTTGTACCAATTAAAAAATGGATTTCTAAATAAATAAATAAATAAAAGTATTTAAAACCTTTCCCAAATTAATTTGGTATACCCATTGCATGATTCTACAGATCCATGCATCTACACATGAATGACCATTTGACAATTATATACTCATGTTCTATCTCTCATAGATCTACCAAGTCATAAAAAGATAACCAATAATAAAGTTCCCCAACGGCACACTCCCCTTCTACAGGGTCACGTCATTGTACCCGAATGGCACACACCCCTTGTTCAGGGTCACATCAACGAAATAAACTCACACTAACCATGTATTCCAAAAACACAAGACAAAACATTTTCCACAAATGCATTTTTTCTTTAAAACATTTCAAAAACATTTTCCATGCATAAAAACCAAACCATAATTTGAAAATAATCAATTTAACTTCATTAACCAAATAAAATTTTCACAAAACCAACCAATTTCCATAATTTCCATGAAAACATCGATAAATAGGATTGCATAAAATCGCACAAGGGTTTCACAACATTTAAAATAAATTAAATCAATTTGAAAACAAGCCTTCATTTTCTAATCAAGATTATTCGAGAGAGAAGCCACCGACCACTCAAACATTGGTGAAAATAATGAACGATCCAATGAATTCAAAAACCTAGCTTAGATCTTCAATATTTGAACATAGATATTTGTGACTTCAATTAATTAATTAATTTATCATCACGATTACCATGATAAAACATATATCTATCATATGTGGTCTATATTTATAGTTTTATAAGAGATAATAAGAATATATCTAAGAGGAATGATGAATAACAATCACTTACCAAGGAATCTGGATATTCGATGGAATTTGAATCTCCTAAAACTATCTTATGAATCAAAGGTAATAACCTCTCAAGATATGGGAGGAAAATTAATTCATGTTATGGAAATATTAGGGGGAAATATTTATTAAGGGGATAAACCAAATTAGATCCATGATTTTTGGATCTGAAATTTTACAGTGTATAGTTAGGGCACACGGTTAGAAAAATAATGTGATAACCATGCACAAGCTACTATCTCAAGCCACACCTTTCATGGTTGGCTCACATAGTTAGATAAAACATGTACCAACCATACATTTCTCCATTTACTCAAAGTGTATGGTTTATCTTTGGAATTTTCCTGGTTTGGCCAAACTGTGTGCTAACCAAGAACATGCCCAGTGCTCACTATTTTACCTTTCATAGTTTCCTAGAGTTGTTTCACACTTTTTACTAACCATTATCAAACGTTTTACCTATATAAAAGCCTCAAAATCATGCCAATACTTCTCCAAACCTCCTTAAACCTAATGAAAATATTATGTATACATAAAAATACTTAAATAAAGGGTAATGTACCTAAAACTGTGGGTTCTATAAAACCCATATTAGGAAGTGTATAAATCCAAATTTTTTGGATTTTTTTGGAGAAAGAAATATATTGGGACCATATCTAGAAAAAGAAATTGAATATAAGGTTAAATCAATTCAACAACACATAAGGTAATCTTTGAGTTAGAAAAAAAATTATGTTGAAAATCATCAGTGAGATATATAGTTCACAGTTAATGATAAGGTGTTCCTATGAATATCTCCTTGGAAGAAGATTATGAGATTTAGAAAGAGGAGAAATCTAATCCATAGATATATCGGTATCTTTGAAATTATTTATCTTATTGATATGGTATCTAATTTTTTGTCACATGCATTGAATCTCTCTCAAGATCATGATGTGTTTCATGAATCTATCTTGAGAAAATAGAAACCTAATCCTTCACATGTACTAAACACAAAATTCATACCACAAGATTAAGATATTTCTTATGAGGAACAATCAGCGGAGATTCTAGATTATAGAGATAAAGTGTTATGAAACAAGACCACTCACTTGAAAATGTTTTGTGGGGAAATTATAAAATTAAAGAAGTAACATGGGAACCTGAGGATGTGATGAGGTGAACGTATCCTTGGTTGTTTGTCTCAGTGTGATGGAATTTAATGAATGAAATTATTATAATGGGTTATAATATAACAACTTGAAATTTTATGATATATTTATCTTTAAATAAATATAATTTCATTGATGGTATACTTCACATGCAACATCAAGTTTAAACAAACTAGGACAAACTATTGAAATATTATCATCAAGTTATTAGAATGGTGGGTATAAATAAGATTGAAAATACTATGAAAAATTTGTATAACTATTTTATTTAATTTTAATGTATTTATTAACTCTTAAGAAATAAGTACTTCATTTTGAGTAAATCCATTTTAGGCTTTGATAAATTATTTTCTTCAAAAATGTTTTTTATTTTATTTTGTGCACAGATACTATAATTAATTTCTTCCACTTTTAGAAATTTAATTTTATAAAAATCATATCATTTTTCAAATCATCATTTTTATATTATAAAAAGTTGAATATTTGGGATTTTTCTAAAAAGATTTATTTTTTAGTGAATAGTGAAAAATATTGGTTTTTATAAAACTATCTTTTCTTTCCTTTAAATCAAGTAATTTAATAGTCCTATTATATTGAGTATTTATAATTAAGTTGATATAAGATACATTTAATTTAAAATAATATAATTAATTAAATTAGGCTTATCAATTTACAATTTTTTATTTTTAGTCTTTAAAAAAATTAAACTGTTTTTTATCACATTTTGTAGATTTATTTTTAAATTAACTTATTTAACTTATAAGAATTGAATTTGATAAAATTGATTACATTCTTGGAATCATGAGTATAAAATTTATTAAATATTTCCCTTTTAGTTTTAGGTATTATGAATATTAATCATGATAAAATTTGGCATCTCTATAAATGGTTAATCAAAAAATTAAGGTGAAAAATAATGTGACAGGCCATTAAAAGTCTGTCCAATACATTTTTTTCTTATTGGATGATAGGAATTATTCTATACCCATTACATCATCAAATATATGGATTTTTTCTGCAATTTTATTTTTATAATTACATTTATATTATTTTATGTAAACAAAAATACAAAATATCACCCTTTTACCATTAAACATCTCTTATAAGTTCACATAGGGATAAAAATAAGTTTTGAGGGAATATTAAAGGTTAATTTGATCTTAATGAAATTATTTTTTATGATGAAAATTTATTTCTACTTTTTAGTGAATACATAATTACCTTAAAATCTTGTACAATGTTAAAATGGTGCTTGTGTGATTGGTTGATAAATAATAGTAAATAATATTAAAAACATAAACTTTTTTTTGGGATAAATTATTGTTCCAAAAGAAATTTATTTTTAATTAAAATGTATTATTATTGGTGAAAAGTATTATATTCTAATTACACGTTTTTCTTTATTTATTCAATGTAAAATTAAATTAATTTCATCAACAATTAAATTAATGTGTCATTTTGGAGAAATTTTTACAAGAAATTGACTTGATAATATTTTAAAACTTTGAAAATTTACAAGTGTTCCACTCACCTCAATTATAAAAGTGTTTATATTATATCTTATATTTACACCAATTGTATTATCCTAGATCAACTAAACCATTAATCATTCTATTATTGACTTCAATATACATTGATTATTTTTTTAGTATTCTTAATATACCATTCCAAGGGACTTTAGATAGGATCTAAAGGAAGGATACTGAAGAAGAGGTAATCTTCTTTAGCGAATCTCTCAAGTTTATTTGTTCTATTACTTACTATAAATCAATTTTTACTATCCTAAAATAATAAATAAATTATCATCAATATATAATGATGTTATAATGATTATGGTACAACTATTTTCCACCACTTTACTATTCTATGGAAA
Organism: Viscum album; assembly: GCA_963277665.1. Classification (NCBI taxonomy): domain Eukaryota; kingdom Viridiplantae; phylum Streptophyta; class Magnoliopsida; order Santalales; family Viscaceae; genus Viscum; species Viscum album. The sequence goes on along the minus strand of OY728132.1, from coordinate 21,573,586 downwards.
TAAAATACATCACTTGTGTGTACGTACGTCTTACCATCTCCATGTACCGGTATATTTTTTTTCATCACCATTTTATGTGAATGGTTATAAAGATATAATAAATTAGTATATGTGATATTTATGAAATAATTAAGGTTATGAAAATATTATATATCATTTACCCTCTTTCCTTCCAATCCATTGGAAAATGATAACATTGCTCATGTGTATGTGTGGACTACCACCTCCATGAATCTTGGTGATTCATTTATTGTTTATTTTTTAAATTTATCATAATAAAGATATATTTAATAATGATATATTATATATGTGATATAATAATTAATATTTAATGTTGAATTATTAATTATCTTTATTTATTATCATCTGTTGAAAAGCAAAAATAGCATCTATACGTACATACTGCCTACCGTCTCCATAAACTATATAATTAATTTTTATTACTCTAAATTTTATGGATGAATATATATGATATAAATATAATAATTAAAATTTAGTGTATTATATATTCATAATCAAGTTAAAAGTACCATAACTTCCAAATAAAAATTCTCATGAAAAATGAAGTAGTTAACACCAGAAATAATGATAGTAATAAATGATTGTTAACAAACTGATGATAAGGTGTTATAAATAGAAAATATATAATATTATAGATATTTATATGGCTAATTTATATAATTATAATAAATATAATTTTATTATACATTATTTTAAAAGAACTTATGAGGTAATTCCAACTTGAAGTAATGGATTTCGTCTTAATTTCCACTCCATTGAGACATATTTTGTATTATGAACCTATTAATTTTTATGTGGTGTATACACTACCCCTTTAATTTATTTGATATGAATATATATTTTTTTATAATGATTGAAATTTCAATTCAATTTTACTCTTTAAATGGTTTATAGTTTAAATGTTACCAAAGTAGTAAGAATTTATTCTACAATGTCATTTTTTGGGATTTTCTTATTTTCATTAGAGGAATCATATAATATATCCTTCATAAAATCCTTATATTTTATAATAATATATATATTAATGGATTTTAAAAAATCTAAATTTAACACTCTTTGGAATATGAATTAGGAAAAAAAATGTTTAAAAGAAAAGATGATCTTATTTCTCATTTTGATCAGGTATATTTTTCTTCTATATTTTTAAAAATGGTATTACAAAAGTCCTTTTTATTTAATAAAATAATATATTAATGAAATTTTATTATATACTTGACTTATTAAAGAAATTAAGTTAATTTTTTTAAGGTTTTTCAAAATTTTCAATTTAAAAAATATTTACAAAAAAGTCAAAAAAATGTGTTTTAATGTATATGGTGTTAATAGATTTTCCCACTGCCATAAATTTTTTATAATATTTATATTATTCAAAAAAATTATGGTTTTAGAAATAAAAATATTTAATTAAATATTATTTTAACGATTCTCTTTCATTTTATTTATTTCTACAAAAGAAATTATTTTATTAAAAACATATATTTCTAATGAATTGATAGTCATATTTTATATCTTATTAGTTTTTTGTTCATTAACTTTATCTTGAAATATTCAATTTATTATAATCATTTTTCATTGGAAATTACAATTCTTAAAAAAAATATTTACTATGGATATGATTATTTCCTAAGATTTATACCATTTATATGTATGGTGTTTTATTATGAAAGTTATTTGATCGATGAGGGAAATCGTAATAATCTATATTGTTTACTCAATATAGATATTTATTTATAAATCATATTTTTATTAATTAAATTGATCATTAGGTGTTTGGGGAATGAATTAGACATATATTTATGGGTGGAACCTGGTTATAGAGAATCACTTGATGTATCGACAGGTCTCATGAGAAAAACTAGTTGGCCAAACTTATTAAATGGGTTTTTTGGTGTATACATAACCATCAATTAAACTAAATTGGAACAATGCCTTGATAGTAAATATATCATTATATATGAGATAATGAAATCCAATATTAATCATTTCCTTCATTGATAAATCAGTTTTTATTATCCATGATATTATTGCATTGATATTATCCGTGGATGCGTTTCAGTCTGAATTTATTATTTAAATGAAATGTGTTTTTAGTTATTTACCTTACTATATTGATTATGCATTATTTACTCACAATAGATTATATTTTACATACCACTTACTGAGCATATTATCTCACCCTTCGTTTTCTTCTTTTCCCAATGATATGAATACATATATTAAGAATAATATCAAGGATGAAAGAATGTTTATTATACTATTTTTTATATTTACAAAGTAATATAGGAATCATATATGTATTTTTTTATTTAATAATAAGAAACTGATCAATCCTTTATGATGTTATCCCTTGTATCTTATACCATTAAAATAAAGTAGACATTATATCTTGGTTACTAGAGTTAGGGGTTTTAAATTAACAAAACTTCAAGATATTATCCTATTCTTGGAATTATCCCCAGAGTCAGTCACATGGTTATGTTCTCTAATATCTATTATCTCAAATATAGTTCCCAAGTTTTATAATAAACTTTCTTTGATACCAAGTATAAAAACCAAATTTGAGTAACCCAAATTCTATGGTTATCTTACAAAATTGATACAAAATACATGAGATTTTATCATAAAGTATCTAATAGTTTAACAGTCTTTAGAGACTATATACATACATGATTCTCAAATTTGATTTGAAAACATGAAATATAACTTAAAATTATATTGTGAAATTTATTATTTCCTCTATTATATCTTTGAAATCACTCATATATCCCTTCTTAGTATCCTATTAATTGGAAACCATAATAGAGGGTGAGCTCAAATTCTCAATAAGGAAAACAAAATAACAAAATATATAATAAAATAAATTAAGCATGAATAATATGGTAGATATAATAAATAATCAAATATTTCATATAACTGATGTTATAAAATGTTAATATACCCATTGATAGAATAAAAACATCAATAATCACATGGATAATAATAATTAGTTTAACAATAAAAGATAGCAGAATTTTGAACCTAAAAATATTACCATCAAGGCTTTGTTGCAAGATATATTTCATAAATATGAGGCATATGCCAAATACCCAAACTAGTTCTTCTCATGAGACATATTAATTCATAAATGGTCAATATTGAGCCCCTACCATCACTTACTAAGTTCAATTCATTTATAATATGAGTGAAAATAATAAAAATTCAATATAAATTCAATATAGACATTTATATTGAAAATTAGAATATGAAATGTTAATAATTTCCACAATAAATAAATAGAATAACATGATTATAATCTATCTAGAAAAATAATTTGGATGATATAATTAGACAATTTTCCCTATAAAACATAATAATAATCAATATATTTTTAAATAGATGAAAATAAATTTAAAATAATATTCATTCATTTCTTGTAAAACATAAGAAAAATATTATTTTATTTTCATAACATTTTAAATAAAAAATATAGAAAACTAAGAAAATGATTTTATTCAAAAATATTCATGAAAATATGTAAATTAATATTTAAATAAAAGAAATTTTTATAATGTTGTAAAAATAAATTCATTCAATAAACGTTAAAATAAATATTTCTTTCACACTTTTATTAAAAATTTAAAAGCACAACATTCTAGAAACAATAAGAATATTAATTTAAAAATTTATAAGGAAGTCTAATATAGTTGAATATTAATTTAAAAAATCATTGTATTACAGTAATAAAATTCATTAAAACATTATATTGAATATGAATATAGAGGGAAAATAATCCAGACCAAACCAATAAATAGGGACAGTATTCTACAAAGAAAGACTTGGTCGTTTAAAGTTCCAAATAGAATAAAATGAAAGGAAAACATGTAAACTCTATAAATAAATAGACAAGAATAAAATATATTTATTTTAAAAGATAAATGTCTTTTAATTTCCTTTAATGTAAATTAAAACTTAAATAATCGTAAATAAAAATGATATTAAAAAATAAACACATACCTTAAGTCTAACTTTCCACGTATATTATTTAAATTTGGTATAATAAATTAATATTAATTTTAAAATTTCTTAAATAAATTTTTTATATTTATTCCCTTTTCATATTACCATTTATTTCATTTATTATCATGTCGTATATAGTTAGAAAATTGGTTAGGTTTTCATTGGATATATTACAACCCATTGGTTTATAACCTCAAAACAACATTGGTACATTGACCACGATCCAAAGGGTCATGGATATATTATCTCAAGAATATTAATTATGAAATATTTATCATTTTTATAAATTAAAAATAATTTTATAATCATCAATAAAATATGGACATAAAAACGAATCACGTCGCTAAGTGGATGTTGTAGTCCACACGTACGTACGAGCGAAAAAATAATTTTTTTGCAGTTGGAAGGGTAAGAAGGTAGATGATATATTATATTTATAGAATAATAATTATATCATAAATATCATATATAATTATTATTTATATATTTATAACCATCCAATTAATGTGGTTATGAAAAATGAATTACACAGCTACATTGATATGGTAGGTTGTGTGTACGCACGAGCGATGTTTTCATTATCCATAGGATGGAAAAGGAGATGATAAAGTATTATTACATAAACATAATGACATTTCCTTATATTTAAGATATTTATTTCATCATATCATCATATTTATAGAATATTTTGATGAGGTGTAATAAGAAATAAACATGACAAAAATGGTTAAGAGTTATATCTCTTCATTAAGAACACTCTTTTGGATTACAACTTAAGCTTTATTGAAGTAGTATTTTAGTCAGACCATGAACTATAAAACAAGGGGATATTTTTGGAATATATTTTTGAATATATGGGTTATTTTAAATCGCTTCAGTGGTGTGCATAATAGAAGAAAGTAAGTTCCCATTTATAAGTTAGTTGAGTGGCGCAGTTGCAATTATTCTTAACTAATAAATATTAAGTGTCTTAATCATGGATAAAAAGAACTTAAATAAATAATTTTTTAATATAATTTGATAATTTTAGAAATAAACCCATTAAATAAGAATTAATATGGGATTTTATGACATTATGCTATGGTTTTAACATTAATTAACACATTTTACCCCTATACCGCGGTGACAAAAATTTTACCAAAGTTACAATTAATTAATAAATTTAAACCTCATGATTAAATTTATGAGATCCATTTTTAATGATTTAATTTGTATAAGTGGTAGAAATTAATTTTATTATAAGCGTACAAAATGAAATGAAAAATAGTTTTTCTAGAAAAATGTGTTTTTAAGCATAAAAATTATCTTATACCAAAATAAAATATAATGTTGATTTATATGGAATTAATTGTATTATGTTTAATAAAATTGATATAATTTTAATTTAAAACCAAATAAAAAATATAATTGGAAAGAAAATAAATGACAGTTTTACAAAAAAATGGCATTTTCACTATTCACCTAATAATCTGCTATTTTTTAAAATTCCAAAAAAATACCTTATACTGAATTTGAACTTATGAACACAAAAATGATTTATATTTAATCAAACTAAAATTTATAAATTTATAAATTTTACTAATTAATATAATTTTTAATTATTTATATTATAATGATAAAATAATAGGGTGTGCATTATAAAATAGTCTAACAGTGTAATATTTACCTATTATAGGATGATCTTGGGTATTATAGACTGTATGCACCATACTATATAAGTAGGGTGGGACCACTTGTACATGTCTCATATGAATAGGATTTAATGTAGTCTGATATCAGTTTCATCTAAGGACTATAATTGTAAAACTTTTTTTATCTGATATTAATATATTATGGAAGCATTTTTCTCCAGTGGATGTAAGACATAATGTTTGAACCATGTAAAACAAAAGTTTTCCTTATTTATAGGTTTTATCTTTACTAGTTTGAATATTTGTGTTGAGTTTTATAGAGGTTTTTCATACAGTCTCTGATTGTAACACCCTGGGATTTTAAAATGTATTTTATTTTAATTAAATACTATGTTTAATAACATTTACCACACACAACACCTAACTTAAACGAACTATGATATACTGAGGAAATATTATTATTTAAATATGATCATTTTATCCTAGTAGTTAGATTGGTGGGTATAAATAGGAGAAATTGAATTATGAAATATATGTATAAAAGTTATCCAAAAAATTATTTATTATTATTTAGTAAATAATTAATCAATTTTTAATTATAGAAATCAAATAATATAAGGATAAGAATATTTAATGTTTAAACAGGTCATTTTTTTAATAAATGTGGTTTTATTATATGTTTTTCATCTTTATTTAAAATATTAATTTATAAATTTTATAAATATAATATGATAAAAATTCATTTTTTTGATTCATCATATAAAAATTAACTTAGGTTCATTTTTATTAATTTTTAAAAAATAGGTGATTTTAGTTGAATAGTGAAAAATATCGATTTTATAAATAATGTCACTTGTATGAAATTTTCATGATATAAAAATGTCATTAAATTTTAGGAAAAATTTTTAATAGAACAAATATATATTTAATAAGTAATATTATTTATTTAAAAATATTATTTTTAACTTAGAAATCTTTTTCTGATATTTGGGAAATCTATGTAATGTTTTTATTCAAATTAAAACAATTTTTGGTACTTCTCCTTTAATCAAGTTTTAATAAGGTTACTTTTGAATTTTATTTGATTTTAAATTCCAGTCAGTATCATTTTATTAATAACAATTCAATTTATTTCATTGGAATCAACATTATAAATGATTTTGGTATAAAATCACTTTTATACTTAAACCCGAATTTTTTCTAAAAACGGTTTGTCTTTAATTTTTAAAACATGTATTAAAATAAAATTTTTCCACTTATATAAATTGTATGTTATAAAATATATATCATATATTGGATAAAAAATTTATAATTTTACAATAAGAACCATTTCATTTTTAGTCATAATTAATAGTAACTATGGTAAAATTTTGAAACCTCAGTAAAGGGTAAAATGGGTTTATCAAGGTTAAAAATATGGGATAAGGTCTCAAAATCTCTAAAAAACTTGAATTTATTTCATTTTATTATTTTAATTATTATAAATATGGAAATTTTTTGCCAATTTCCTTTCACAATTACCATTATATTTTCTCTAAATAATGAGTACAAAATGTCACTCTATTTCTTTTAATATCTTGAATATGTTTTAATAATAAAAAAAGATGTTATCAATATTTATAAATATTATTTTTATATTAATTAATTATTTTTATTTTTTTAGGGTCCTGATAAATCTACAAAGTAGAACGACAATACCCTTGAATCCAAGGGAGATTCTATCCAATTCCCCCCAAAAAATTGTGGGAAAGTATACAAAGTATGAAGGATGAATAAGATGAACCAGTCCGCAGACTAGTCCAATGAAAAATGGTATGCGGCTGGTTCTGCAAAGCACCCCCTCCGAGGACCACTATTGTTCGCAGAATAGAGGCGGAGATCCTCCGCGGGTGCGAAGTAGGACAGGCGCCGACCTGGTCCACCGTCACGAACCACCCCAGCCACAAACCGCATCGACTGGCCCCAGGCTGCATCCGTTGTCGATCGTGGAATAGAGACGGAACCCTGCGCGGCTTAGAATCACTCTCCGAGCTCATTTAGTTTGCAGGGGAGATATGTTCAATGCCCCCCACGAGTGGAGGGTTGACCAAGTCATCCTTGAATCGGGTTTTTGGTCATGGGCCTCTGCAAAAGGTGTCGTATGAGTATAGATACATCTCTTTTCCCACTCTATAAAAGGAGATCGAGGGGAAGAGATGGAAGAGGATTAAAAAGTTAGAATTTGGAGAGATCGACCAGATTCAGGTGGATAGATTTCGAAGGTAAGATCTTAGGGTTTCACAAACCGCGAAGTTCCAGTCTGAAAACCAGAACAGGTATGAAGATGGAAGCGAATTAATAAGGAACCAGAAATGCCTAATAACTTGGTGAACCATGAAAATAAAATAACAAAGAAAATAAAACCACAAACCATGGCCCCTCCGCGAATGCACTCCCCATGGGCCAGAGAGTTTATGCCCCTTTTCCGATCGGTTGCACTGCCTAGCACCCTCCTACGCGGACAAAACCCCGACCGACGAACCCCCGACCGACGCCACCCTTGGCCGCCACTGCTCGCGTCGACTCCTCCGTGAACCACCCTAGTACGCGGGCCGAACCTAAAGCCACGAACCACCTTGGTTCGTGGAATGCCCACCAGCCCATGAACCACCCTGTTTCGCAGAGTGCTCATCAGTCCTCGAACCAACCTGGTTCGCGGATGGACTCTCTAGCCACATATCACCTCCCTACATGAAGGGTGCCACCACTCATATACATGTGTGTCCCATGATATCCTTCAGAGTTCTCATTCCCCAAGCAGGATAAAATCCTCCCAATCCGGCCTGACCCTCCACAACTCCCTCATTGGCCCGTTCACCGGCCTTGAACTGAGGCCTCCACCAGAACTACTGGACCAGTGTGATGTAACTCTCAGGTGCATCAGTGTGCCATTTTGATTTCACATACCCACGTTAAACAGGGAAGAAGGGCTTGCTCCGACCCTTGAGCAGATTTCTGAAGCATTCATGGGTTCACATTTCCACGGTAATGCGGATTCTGATCCCGGGAGCCCCCTTTTTGCCCCTCCACTTGTTGGGGCCGGGGTGCTTCTCCCCTCCCTAGGGCGTGGCGGGATACCCATCTGAAGGGATCCCCCCATGCACCTCTGTACTTCCTCATGGCCATGCCCAAGGAGGGAAGTAGCAGGGAAGGGTGATGCTCCATCCTTCTTTGGGGTCAAGTCCCTCTCCCGCTACGCTTTGTCACCCTGGGCATCCACCTCAGATTAAGCCCCAACCTCCTGGGCTGCCTCTATGCATAAGCCCCACTCCACTTCCCAGGGATGCACATTTTGTGACGTGATCGTCTGGTCTCTACTGCCTCTTGTTTCTCACACCAAGCATGACTCACGTGGTCTTAGAGTAAAATAATCGACCATGACATCCTCTTATGGGCCTCCTCAGAGTGTAAGCCCCAATCCATTACTCTAGGCTTCCTGAGAGCATAAGACCCAAGCTAAATACGAACTACGAGGGCTTTAATTCCCTACCACAGGGATACATAGGAAGCCTCTATAAGGTTCAAGCCCGATCACCGTCGGACCCCCGGGTCCACATTTATGTCGGATCTCTGATACTCCTCTTCAAACTATGTGGAATTTGATCCCTGTCTCCTGGGCAGGGTATGTAGGAAGCCTCCATGAGGTTCAAGCCCAACAACCGACTGATCCGACTATCTTCACATCGGTTCACCGTTCCACTCATCGTACCGCCTCAATGAGTCCCGACTCCTCGGGGTCATTAATCTAACGAGGGATGGTAAACCTCGGGTATAAATGATTCCAAACCCCTACATCCAGCTGACCATTTCCCACCAGGAGAAGTTCGTGGATACTATGATTGGGTATAAACCAAATATTCGTGAACATATGAATACGACTTAAAACTATAAGAGAGTCCCAGAATAGGCAATAATTCCCCCCAAAAGGGTGCGATGAGCCCGACTTTCCATCCTCTCGACCAATGTGAGTACTTAAGTGTCGCTGGCCAAACCACACAACGAACGCCTACCTTTGGAAAGCAGGTCCACGTGTCGTCGAATACGGAACCGTTGGGCATTTTGAAACCAATCCGAAACAAAAAATGGTGAATCCGACGTGAATCTTTAACCAATCATGATAGATTTAACCTAATCCCACCCTATGTCCCCTTTATACTCAAAATGAGGTCCAATCAAGGTCATTAATTACGCATGGGATCATGAGATTCTACTTTGACGGGTTTGTTTTTTGTACTTTTTAGAATGTTTTACAGGTACCACAAAAAACTCCCTTCGATCCAATGGCATCCCGAAGGAACTCAGAGGTGCGTGCTTCTAACTACGCAATGAACAGACTTCCTCACCAATGGAGGACCCCGTCACCTACCCAGCGTCTCCAATGCTGGGTCTCGGATGCCCTGATCTGAGAGTACCATGTGAATGGTACTCTCCCAACGGTGGAGGTGGCCATGCATTCCCTCCAATCCTCCAGGACTCGCTGGTCGCCTATCCAGCAACGGCCGCAGAAGCAGATTCAGATGGCTCCTATTACCATCTCCAACCGTTTCGGGAGTCTATCCCCAGAACAAGACAATGCGTACCTCCCTTATCATAGGGAGGCGAATGAGGTCGACGTTGAGGACTTCATACCTACTGAACTGGGGTTCCTCTCTAAGACCCCCGCCAGAAGACGTCACCATGGCCACGCCACGACTCAACATCCTCATGCTTAGGAGGATGTAGCCCCAAGGATCCAGGCCCACGCTCCCCGAGCTCTAGCCCCTCAAACTGCCCGACGAGGGTGGAAAACTTACAACCCAGGACCGGTCATCACCCTTGTCCCTGAGGAGGAGCTCCACTTCCTAGTCATGAAGAGGCATTACGAACAGGCACATACACTTGTTCATTCCTCCAAGGCCCGCCATCCAGACATGGTGGCCTCATACAAGCAGGCACGCATCCCTGCCAAGCTCCGTCAAGCCTGTCGCTCACACAGGACAGCACTTACCGGGCATGTACCTCTCCCCGCCCAGGGTCATGAAGCCCACCAACCAGACGTGGTGGCGACCCAACACCTGCAGGACCAGCTCCTAGTAGATTCTTCTGACACCTACCATCCTGATGTGGTGGCGATCAACAAATCCCACCATCCAGATGTGGTGGAAACTCATAGTCGGGCACGTCTCCCCGCCAATAAAGGCCACCGACTCGATACGGTGGGAAACCAACATATGCAGGTCCAGCTCCCTGCAGATGAAAGTAAATTTCGCCATCTCGATGTGGTGGAAAATGGAGAGATAAACAATCATATCCCAACCTAGGGGAAAAATTTTTCACCTGCCCCAACACAGGAGAATTGTCAGTACCCACTGACCACCGGAGAACCGGAGAAGGATATTCCTACTTCGATACCAGAATGGGCCTTCATACCTATTCTAGCCAAAGATATCTCTCTACATATCCTGGAAATGATGGAGGATTAGGTATCGATCCCAGATCATATCTTGTAGACTTTCCAGAATGTAATTGCATCAGTGGAAATAGCAAGGACTCGGGCCTGTGATCCCGTCTCTCCACTTGAGGTGACTCATCTAAGAGACGAGATAGCCGCCTCAAAGCAGATCTAAATCCCTACTTCCACCCATGAGGGTCTCCATATACATTCCACGATGCAAGGGCAACCGGATCGAGCAGCTTCACACGTTCTAACTGGGGGACACCTATCCATCACGATGGATGCTCCAGAGCAAGAATATATCCCTTCTAAAAGTCAATATGTTCATCAGCGTATCCCAGCAATGTCACGAGACCCAATTAGACAGGTACCCAAAGGTGAAGGCCATTGTCAACAGCAGACGGTCCCCGCTGCCCGCAAGAAAGTGCCCCGAATGTGCTGAAGGTAGTCAGAAAATAAAGAGCGGGTTCATGACTCTGCTCTACTGGAAGCCGGGGTTCCCAATGCTGCTAAACGTATATCGAAGGCTCAGAACCCTTCCCACCCATTACCATATTATGGGAGTGGCAGTAGCAGTTGTGATGGTCCTCCCTCAATGTTTCTACCAGTAGCTCTAAAGGTCCTCCCCAGATCACCCATGGGGGCCTCCGGAACGGGCATATAATGATCGATCATGAGAGATCCTCTTTTGATGAGAGTCACAGAAACCCTCCACGTGACCAGAAGATCGAGCAATAAGAAGGTCCTCCACTTTCTACAGTCCACCCTGAAGGTCCTCCCCGGGGTATACACTGCAAACACTCTCCATGCAGTGGGACTACAGATTATGATAATATTCCTCACCATAATAGTCGCAACTGCGGAGGCCCTCCCCGTAGTGATGTCTCATCATGATAAGAAGGACCTCCCCTTATCGTATCCTACCATGAAGGTCCTCCCCAGGGGTTATGTTGCAATGACACTCCGTGTAGCCAGACATCAAATCACTGTGGTTATCCTCACCCCCTTGATAACAGATGTCCTCCCCGTAGAGACATCAAGAAATGAGAAGGCCCTCCCCTCATTACGGTATATTCTGAATGTCTTCCCTAGGGTGTACCCCGTATATATTATCTCTGCGGCAGCTGTAATGGTAGTCCTCGCCATTTCAGTAGTTGTGATGGTATTCCTCGCCACCACGGCCGCCATTGCGAAGGTCCTCCCCTTATTGCAGTGTGTCTTGAAGGTCCTCCCCAGGATGCACATCGAACGTCAAACCATGATGGTCATCCTCACCATGATGTCGGTTGTTGCGAAGGCCCTCCCCGTAACAACTCTACACAGCCAGAAGGTCCTCCCCTTGTTGCGACATGCCTCGGAGGTCCTCCCTAGGGTATGCACTGCAAAATTCCTCAATGCAGTGAGGCATCAAGCAATAATGGTAGTCCTCGCCATTACGGTCATCATTGCAAAGGCCCTCCCCGCGATGACATGTCATATAGACATGAAGGTCCTCCCCCTGCCGAATCAAGCACAAAAAAGCCCTCATATGTTGAGGCACTTAGAAGGATGGGATCGAGCGTGTCAAATTCCCCATCCATCGCTAATGACACCCTTATTCAATCAGGAGATGTTCCGGGGCCATGTTCATCATCCGAACCACCTTGGAATCGCCCACATGTCAATTCAACACCTACCGTTCCCACTGCCTCTGACCACACTATCGGCGAGCATCTCAGTTGGGCTGACCAGGTAGAGGAATCACTAGTGGAGGAGTATGCCGACATATTGCACCTGAGGAAACGACTATACAGGGATGATATACCAGTTATGTTTTGGCCCATGACCACCTCTCAGTTCAACATACCCAGAGAGTTGCCGAAAGAATCCTTGCACAGCATCTGCCACAATATATGGACAACCCTCTGCCGGCTGAAATCAAGATTCCTACCCTAAGACGGGTATTTAGACCATTTTAAGACAATAGGAGACCTCCTACATCACATCGACCTAGAAGCTCTTCCTTTGGCCCGACGACAGCGACCCGAGAAGCGTAAAGGAAACATGGAGATAGCCTGCCTTCGTGTATTGCACCAATTGTGTCGCCTCATCGGTGACGCTCTGACTGGAGTCCATATCAGGGGATGGGGTAAACATGGAGCTCAACATTTCACTCCACTCCCCGCCCAGAAGAACCCGTTCGGCATGGTGTCTTGTAACGTCATCATGTCAAGATGGCGATCGAGTGGTCTCCCTGTTCGCGAAAGGCGACACACCCAACAGAGTCAGGCCTTGAGTGAGTCCTAGAAGCTCCAGGCCTGACAGTAACGATCCATTCAAGAACTCCTGAATCAAGCCACCGAGAGCATACAATAGTCCTCTTGACTAAGAGAGGCCAATCAGCGATCATTTCCTACCTCCCCAGTGGGGATTGATTCACAAAAGAACTTGGCGCCAAACCTAGTTCACCCCCGAATGGGGGCACGATAGATCAGGCAGTTCTCAATAGAAGCAGCCACCGCCACAATCTAGGGTCAACCCTAGACTGTAGGGTTGGGGGCATTATTACCTCCTCAACAACAACTCCTCCCCCCACGAGAATCAGTATTCTCTCATCTAGGGAGGACAGTCAGAAGAGGGGGTTCCTACCCTATCCCATTGTTTGAATCATCATCCCCTCCAAGAGGAAGGCGTACTGTAAGGGCGCATCAAAGAACTCCCCGCGTCACCCTTCATCAAGGGGTCCAAAGGCCATATGGGGACATGAAAAGGAAGGCTAGTAAGAGATACGGGAGATCCTCTTCCTATTTGGAAGATGAAATATTCTCTACCCCTCGATATGCATCCATTAACGCCATAGAGGCTAACCCCACGGGTAATGCCGAAGATGATGCAAATCTAGAGGGATTAGGAGACGATGGTTCCGGTCAGGATGAAACCTACAACGAACCACCAGGTGTGCACACCCAGAACTAGAGGGCCGCTCTAAAAATGGCCGACCCTTCAGCCAACCATCCTCTGATCACCTTGTGAGCTTCAAAAAAAGATAAGAACAAAGGAAGGGTTGCACTTAACCCACCTCCTTCTCTCGATAAAGATGATCCACTTATGCTCAAAGAGAGGTTTTCTTGATAAGAAGAGAAGAATAAAGAATTGAGGTGGATTAACGCCGAGCTTCTCCAAAGGAACCGTCTTATTGAAAGCGCATCCTGAGAGGAGCCACATCATGCACTCCTGGTAAGTGCCCCTCAAAGACCAAGGTTTGCCCCAAAAAACAAAGCACGGCCAGGGATCCTATCCAACGAGGTGCTCGGCCCATCCAACTACCTAAATATAGATCCGGATGAATTCCAATACTTCCCTCCACTCAAGAAGCAACCGGAGCGAGTACGTATGAACCCTTAGAAGGTGTCACAAATAGCACATGCACCCCTGGTTCCAACTGAGCTGGATCCTCAAAGAATGCCTCGGGCTACACCTGCCCAGGACCAGGTCCAATAGGATGTAAACAAGGGTCTCACCAACACCATAGAGGCACTAATAGCTCAATTGGAAGCAATGGAAGGTCGGCACACTCCGATACAGCCAGAGAGGTTGCCCTGCCTGGATTGGGTGAGCAACATGCCACCTCCACCCAATTTTGGGAGCCTTGTATTCCCTATCTTCAATGTATCAAGTGATCTGGAACAACACTTGATGCACTATGCGTATTATTGCGACCCTATGATGGGAACTCTAGAACCGCAACAAGCAGTGAAACTCAGATTCTTCGTACAGACCTTACAAGGACCTACCTTCGTCTGGTATACGAGCATGTCATCCTAGTCAATAAAAAGCTGGGAAGACCTTTGGCAGCAGTTCCTCTTTTACTTCAGCTTGACGTTGCCTAAAACAACAGTCAGTGACCTCATGAATTGCAAGTAGAGGGAGAACGAGAGGGTCTTGGATTTCATTTCCAGATGGAAAGGTGTGACCTACTCTCTGAACAGGCCAATGCCTCAAGATGAGTTTCTCTACATTTGCATCGACAATCTTCGAGATGAGTTGTGAACTACGCTCATACCAGTGGAGTGCACCATTGGCTTCTGCCATCCCTCGACCATTGCCCAGAGAATCGAGGACTCCCTACAACGGACCAATTTGAAGTCCCAAATGGCCTCGCAGGCTCATTCAAAGCGAACAGTTAGAGCTGAAGCATCCTCTATCACGCTCAAGATAGCCTATGTGCCTCCTCCATCACTCAGGCCTCCACCAAATTGTCAAGGTCCCCCTGTATATCAGCGGCCACCTCCTCCCAGGAGGGATGATCAGAAAGGGGAGAAGCAGAACTAGATTGAGAAATGAATAAATAAATTATATTCGTTCCAAGAGGACCAAGTCTACGGATATTTCATCGCCACCATGAATTGCAACTTTCTCTACCTCCCGGAGCCAAGGAAACCCAAATAATTCGTCCACAATGATAGTCCAGATTACTGTCCCTACCCTCGAATGTTGGGGCACAATATTCAGGAATGCTTCATCTTCAAAGACCTCCTGTAAAGGATGGTAGACTCCAGGCAGGTCGAGCTGGGACCACCCCCATCACATGTGACATATATTTCCACCACCAACTCTAATAAGGGGGGGGGGGTGGAAAGAAGTCACCAGTAATAAGGGGAAAACTTTTGATAACTGGATAACTCGGAAGACTATCAGTCGAGCCCAGGGCATACTCTGAGCTCAACTACAGCAGCTGGTGTTGCCACTAACAGCCCCTGATGCTGCACAACTGGAAATATCAATCTCACAACCCTCTACGAGCAGGTCATCTAGGCGAAATCAAATAGGGAGGAGACAATCTCAAGAGGAGTAGTCTTTGATGAGGCCAAAATTATCCCCGATGCTATCAGATTTCATGCCCTCAAATTTGGTGCCATGGGTAGTGACCCACCAAACGGCACCTTCACGGATGACCGACCAGGTTGACCTGTCAGAGGATGAAGAGCCAATATTTGGTTCCATAAACTTAATCCATCTTATAGAATCCTTCCCTGACGAAGGGTATGGTTATGAACCTGAGTTCCTGACATGAGGAGCTGGGACGAACAATCGCAGAGGCAGGGGATACCAGGGGAGGCGCAGTCATGGCCGAAACCAACCCTACGGTGGGGCCTCGACCCAAAATGTCAATATCGCAGAAACCCGTGGGAGAGCCCTTAAACTGACTCAATGGGAGAAAGAAAATCCCTCCACCTCCACAAGAGGCCACTCTACCCCCATCATTCTGCGGTACCCATCATAGGAGTAACAAGTGTCAAGTTGCTTGTTGCGCACAAATAGACCAGCCAGGCCGAGTCCCCAGAACTTGGGGATATCATCGGTATCTGACCCTGCATCCAGTCCCTCCTCGTCACGTATTCCAACTCCTAAGCTGCCTGATAAAACTCTCTTGCCAAAGGAGAAGCATTAGCCATTGGAACAAAAATACGATATCCTTAAGCAGCTGGCATTGGTACCAGCCAAACTATCGATCCTGGATGACTTGAGTTTGTCAGCAGACCTCATGAAAGCGCTTATAGAAGCCCTGATCATCCCCCATGAGTTTCAAGCCGAGGTAGATTCCGCCAAAATATACCGGACGAAGACTGTCCTGGCTGATTGAAATTCGGTGATTTCCTTCACCGATCAGGATGAAGATGCCATCATGAAAGGACACATCATGACACTATATGTGTCTGGAACACTAGATGATGTTGAGATCCGCAAAGTCTTTATTGACAACAGCTCTGGAGTTAACCTCATTCCCCTATGGACACTCTGTAAGTTGGGCTACAGTGAGGGTGATTTAATACCCTCAGCCACAACTCTGCTAGGTTACGACAAGAGTAAGCAGAAGCCAATGGTAAAAATTAAGCTAAAAACCCATTTTGGTGACCTTGTGGCCTACTCGGAATTCTTGGTGGTTTGGCAGAACACAACATTCAATGCCTTGTTGGGAAGTCCATGTCTCCATAAGCACACGGTCATTCCTTCATCCTACCACCAGTGTATTAAGTACTGTGTCAATGGGAAAATTGGGACATTGCATGCTGACAAGACCCCTTTCGAGCTCTCCGAGTTACACTACATTGATGTCGAGTTTTATGAGCAAAAGAGGAAGAAACCTTTGACCGATGGTTTTGAATGGATCCCCACTCCAAATGGTCTGGAAATGGTTCCTGACGACCCCCTCAGATAGCTTGGAAGAGACTACATACTGCCCATCAACCATGTTGAGAGCAGGGGTTCAGGTTCAGACACGCACTCAGCCGTCCTCATAACTTCAGCCATAACAACCAAGCGTGACAATGTAGGAACGTCCTCCAACCCAAAATATATGGACGAATACTCGAGCGGGGATGCCCACGATGCCTCTCCCACAAACCCCCGAGAGCTCGGGCCAAAAACTCTCCCCCCGTCGGATCAAGAAGATGAGGATTTGGGAGAATAAGAGGAGGAAGATCTCAGGGATGGACCTCCCGTATTTGAGGAAAGTATCTCCACCACTATAGATGAGCTCAGGGAAATAAACCTGGGTACCGAGGAAAATACAAGGCCTACTCTCATTAGTTAAGCCATGTCCCCCGAGGAGCATGAGGTATATACCATTTTCATGAGGCAACATCGGGATTTCTTTGCCTAGAATTACACGGAAATGCCAGGACTCGATCCCGAAGTGGAAACGCACCGCCTAGGCCTTCCAGAAGACCACCGAGGCTATAAACAGGCTGCCAGAAGGACACACCCCTCGCATGACACCAAAATAGAGGCTGAAGTCAATAAGCTCATTAAAGTAGGATTCATTCGGGAGGTTTAATACCCCATCTAGTTGACCAACATCATCCCTATCAAGAAAAATAATCGGCAAATCCGCGTCTGCATTGACTTTAGAGATCTCAATTGGCACTGCCCGAAAGATGATTTCCTAGTCCCAATCACCGAGTTATTAATCGATGCAATGGCCGGGTATGAGGCTTTATCCTTCATGTACGGCTATTCTGGGTATAATCAGATCAGGATGGCTTGAGAATATGAATAAGCCACTGCCTTCAATGCCCCTCAAGGAATATTTTGTTACAGGTTCATTCCCTTTGGTCTCAAGAACGTGGGATCCACATATCAACATGCCATGCATCGTATCTTTAAGACATTCCTGGGGAAATTTGTTGAATGTTACGTAGATGACTTGGTGGTCAAATCAAGACAGTGCTCAGATCACCTGTCAGAACATGAGACCGTCTTCAACAAAATTCAACAACATAGCCTGAAGATGAAACCCTTGAAGTGCGCCTTAGGGGTTACCTCTGGGAAATTCCTCTGATTTGTCGTACGCCATCGCAGCATCGAAGTCGATCCTGAAAAGACAAAGGCTATCCTTGACCTGCCACCTCCCTGCAATCACACCGATTTTAGGGGATTCCAAGGACGCCTGGCCTATATCAGGTGGTTCATAGACAACCTGGTAGGAAAATGTTTTCCCTTCACTAGGTTAATGAAAAAGGGAGTCAAGTACCAATGGACAAGTGGCTACCAAGAGGCGATTGATAGCCTAAAGAGGTGCCTTTTAAGCCTGTCAGTGCTCATGCCTCCAGTTGAAGGAAGACCTCTCATCCTATACATAGAGGCCCTAGAGAAATCACTGGGAGCCTTACTCGCACAAAAGAATGACGCTGGCAGTGAAAACAGTCTATATTACCTCATCCGAACAATGATTGATGTTGAGACTCAATACTCAAACATAGAGAAGAGTTGTTTGTCCATGGTCTTCATAGTTCAAATATTGTGACATTATCTGCAACATCATGAAGTTCATTTGGTCTTTCTCAATAACCCGCTAAAGTACATCCTCAGCCGCCCAATGCTGATCGGGAACCTATCCCGATGGGCAGTCATCCTGCAACAGTTTGACATCCGATTTGTTCCTCAGAAGGCTATCAAAGTCCAGGAATTAGCAGATTTTCTGGCAGAGCACCCTTCAACAGGGATCGCTGCACCGGATGTCGAGCTACCCGATGAAGACATCTTCGTGGTTCAATAGGAGCTCCCAACATGGGAAATGTACTTCGACGGCGCATCCCAGAGCCCGACTGGGAAGAGGATGGAAGACCCCAAATTTAAAAAGGTGGGTCTGGGGATAATACTCATGTCCCCAAAAAATGTGGTCTTTCCATATTCTTTTCTCCTATCAGAAGGATGTACAAACAATGAAGCAGAGTATCAATCCCTCATTGTAGGCCTAGAACTCACACTCCAGGCACAAGTACAACACCTTAAGGTAAAAGGTGACTCGGAACTAGTCATCAAGAAAGTCAATGGTGACAATACTATCAAAAAAGAGGAGTTGATTCCCCTATTTGACCATTTCCGAGAGATAATGTTCGAATTCTCTACAGAACCCACATTAACCTATATTCCCTAGTCTCAGAATGCCAAGGTCGATACATTAGCCAACGTGGTAACGGCCCTAGCTGACCCAGACCAGGATGAAACAGTTATCAGTATTGCTCACCGATGAATGGTCTTTCCCTATGTTTAGACCAAGACAGAAGAAATCAACGAAGTTAGTCCTGTCCCTGAGTGTTTTGCCTCAAAATGCCACTCATGCCAAATTCATGCCAACTTCATACACCAACCCCTGGAGTTACTTCATCAGTCCAAGTAATCCTGGACATTTTCTGTATGGGGAATGGACGTCGTGGGACCATATCCTCCCGCCACAGCCAAATAGATGAAGTAAATCCTCACGGAAACAGACTTCTTCTCCAAATGGGATGAAGTTGTACCCCTTAAGGAAGTCAGGGGAAGAAGTGTTGTCAGCTTTGTGAAAACCAATATCATCACAAGATTTGGTGTCCCTCATACCATATTGATGAATAACGGCACAAACTTCTGCTCTGCTGAATTGGAGAAATTATACCAAGAATACAGTATCAAGGCTAACCACTCATCCCACTACTACGCAGTGGCCAACGGATAGATAGAGGATTTCCATAAGACCATGTCCAACATTCTCCAGAAAATGGTGGACAAAGACAAGAAGTCTTGGCCGGATAAACTCCTCCATGCATTGTGGTCTTACCAAACCACAATCTGCACAGCTACTCGGGCTACTCCGTACTCATTAGTATACGGAACAGAAACGGTCCTACCCATTGAGCTCCAATTACCCTCACTCCATGTTTCCATTTGTGACCAGCTATCCAATGACGAGTGATCAGAAATGCGGTTAGGTGAATTGGAGAAGTTGGACGAGAAGAGGTTGCACACTTTGTACCATCTGGAAGTATACTAGAACCGGATTGCACGAGCCTTCAATAAAAAGTTCCATCTTTTGTCCTTCTTGGAAGGATAATTGGTGTTGGTCCTCTGGACCCCGATGATACCTGGGAAGAAACCTCCAAATCTGAAGCCCAAGTAGAAGGGACCATATGTTATACAAAATGTCTACTACAATGGAGAATATGTCTTGATCTCCATGGACGGGCAGTTCACCACCGCTCCTACAAATGCGAGATTCCCGAAGAAGTATTTCTCATAATAACTAAAAGAAATTTGTCTGAGCTACTTGACGTTAAACTGCCAAGAACCCAACGGTCTAAACTCTATGACCCTAAACTAAGAGTATTTAGTCTTCACTGCATGATGTTAAACTGCACGGATTTCAGAGAACTACATACGGCTTGATTCCTTCCCTCACAGGATACGTAGTGATTCTAGGACCCCCTATCCTTGCCCAGCCACCACCTAAAAAAATAAAAAAAAATGATCCCTCCCCCTGTGTACGGACCAGACCCGCACAGGGTGTATTCTTCATCTGAGATGCAAGACGTTAAACTGCCAAGCACCCAATGGTCCAAACTCTATGACCCTAAACTAAAAGTATTTCATCCTCACTGCACGATGTTAAACTGAACAGACAAGAATTTTTAAAAATTCCCTCTCCCCCGTGTATGGAACAGACCTGCACAGGGTGTATTGTCTTTAAGAGAACTACGTACGGCTTGATTCTTGCCTTTTCAGGATACGTAGTGACATCGGGATCCCCTACCCTAGCCCAGCCACACCCAAATGAAATAAAATTAAAAAAAAGTGTCCTCTTCCCCCATGTATGGACCAGCCCTGCACGGGGTGTACTCCTTTCAGAGAACTACATAAGTCTTGATTCCTACCCTCGCAGGATACGTAGTGACTCCAGAGTTCCACACCCTGGCCCAGCCACCTCAAATGAAGCCAAAAATATCCCTTCCCCCATACGGACCAGACCCTCATGGGTTGTATTTAGCAAATAGCTACGTGTGGCTTGATTTCTGCCCTCACGGGATACGTAGTGACTCCAGGGTTCCCCACCCCAGCTCAGCCATCCCCAAATTAAAGTTACAAATTCCCTTTCACCCTGTGTATAGACCAGACCGGAATGGGGTGTACTCCTTGTCCTTACCGCATGATGTTAAACTGCATGCATAATAAGATTTAAAAATGCTCCCATTCCCCCGTGTATGGACCAGACCGGCATGGGGTGTAATCCTCGTCCTTACCGCATGACATTAAACTGCACAGATAAGAAGTAAAAAAATTCCCCTTTCCCCAGTGTACGGACGAGACCTGCACATGGTGTATATTGCATCCTCACCACATGACGTTAAACTGCACGGACCGCATCCTCACTGTATGACGTTAAACTGCATGGACCGCATCCTCACCGCACAACGTGAAACTGCACGGACCGCGTCCTCACCACATGATGTTAAACTGTATGGATTTCGTCACAAACCACCTGAGATATATGGAGAAATGAGTTGGAAATACACCTTGTGTATTTGGATGCATCCCCTCCATATATCAGACTCCACGACCCGGATAATTATGGATCTTCATAACAATTCATGGACATCGGAAGTGGAAGGTTATCGACTCGGGGACACCTTTGAATGACTATGCATACCATGCCCTCAGTGGCTCTGCATATAGATAACCCCTGGCCCGTCTACCAGAGGCAATATTTCCTCAGGCGATACTCTTCCAAGCTCCGTACGCTTACCAGCCTCAAAGACCCCATATCATATCTCCTGATCCAGAACTTTAGTGCACAGTGGTTTACAAGTTCATCCCTCTTTCCACATCCAAATGTTTCCAGGGTATCCCTACCCGGTTAGCCTATGTGTCCGCTCGTGGTTCACAAGATGACTTGAATCAACGAACATTAAGTCAGAGCTAGGATGCTTTGACTCAACGGACAACCCTCAGTGAAGATGTTTCTTGTATGCTCGGACACCATTATCCCCACATGACGAACTCTGTACTGTGAGATATCTCGGGTTTTCATAATCATTCACATCCATCGGAAGTATAAAGTTATCGACCTGGGGACACCTTTTCATGACTATGCATACCATGCCCTCAGTGGATCTGCATATTGATAGCCCCTGCCTCATCTACCAAAGGAAATATTTCCTCGGGTGGCACTCTTCCTAGCTCTGTATGCTTACTGGCCTCAGATCCCCCACACCACAGCTCCTGATCCGGGAAACCTCAGAGTTGCAGTTTCCAACCTTCATCCCCCACCCTGTTCAGAGTATATTAGAGCATGATAACTCAGTTATCCTTCGAGTGATTGCAGAAATAGTCACCCAATGGTCCGAGCTCTACGACCTCTAAACTAGGAGTACTTCATTCTTACCACATGACGTTAAACTGCATGGAGTGAAGGTACACCCACACGCGCAAGATAAATCAGCACAAGGATCTCTCTAAGCTTTAACAGCAACCAGGGCCAAATATGCCTGACATGTCCAGATATTTTCTTACTAGATAACAAACTTCGTGGTCTGGACAATTGTGGATCCTCATAACCATTCACGGTCATTGGAAGTGGAAATTTATCGACCCGGGGACACCTTTTCATGACTATGCATACCATGCCCTCGGCGTCTCTACATATTGATATCCCCTAGCCCGTCTACCAAAGGAAAGATTTCCTCGGGCAGCACTCTTCCTAGTTCTGTACGCTTATCGGCCTCAGAGCCCCCATATCACTTCTCTTGATTTAAGAAACCCTGAAATAACGATTTACACCAATCAAACCCTCTCTGCATCTTGGGAATTCTAATATGTTTAGGCTAGTTACATTCTGATCAAGATCGGCCTATAAAACTATGTCCTTACCGCATGATGTTAAACTGCAAGGAACATCTTGCCCTCCTGGCATAAAGCTACAAAGACCAAGCATTAAATATTCACGGAAATGACTCCAATTACAAGCATTTTCACTTGTTTAAAATTTCCCCTATCCTCGCTGCATGATGTTAAACTACAAAACATCCTTTAATAATGATCCTCGTCTTTACCGCATGACGTTAAACTGCATGGAAGTCATCCTTACTGCATGACGTTAAACTGCATGGTCAAACCTGTCATGGGTTCAGTAAGGAATAGACGCTTTTCTCTGTCGATCAGTGCACAGGTCAGACCTGCACGAATCACCATCTCACACCAGTGTGAGAAGGTATGACCTCACCCATTCTCGATAAATTTATCCTAGATGTTTCTCCCTTATCTAGGCACCCTCTCCTCATAAACCATACTTTGTACTTAGAAAAAGCTAGACCCTCATAAACCATCCCTGGTGGTCCCGAATCTCAACTTCCCTGAAGTTGGTCGGCTATCGAGATAATGTAGTCATTGACCCAAGGACACCTTTGTGTGACTATGCATACCATGCCCTCAGCATCTCTACATATTGATAGCCCCTAGACCATCTACCAAAGGCAATATTTTCTTATGCAATGCTTCTCTCCATATGCCTCTTGGCCCCTGAGCCCTCGTGTACATCTTAGGATTCGGAAACCCTCTAAGATGCAGTTTACCAGCCTCTTTCACAACCCTTCCTGAATATGGTGGAATGTCACTGGAGAAATTACCATGAACTCGG
The DNA here is from genome assembly GCA_963277665.1 of Viscum album. Classification (NCBI taxonomy): domain Eukaryota; kingdom Viridiplantae; phylum Streptophyta; class Magnoliopsida; order Santalales; family Viscaceae; genus Viscum; species Viscum album. Next base: position 21,549,537 of record OY728132.1, on the reverse strand, counting down.
AGAAGCTGTTCCATTCTAGATAATGTCCTAGCTGCATGACTTTAAACTGCGTCAAGCCCCAACTGTCCGTTACGCTAGATAAATGCGTAGGAAAAAGACCTTGAGTCCACACTCCCGATTAATATAGATGTTCTAAAACCCATTTATACTTCCACACCATTTCTGATCCACCCCTGGTGGTTTTCATAATTCCCCAAGCCATCCATGGTGGTTTCCATAAGCTGGACTCCCATGAAGTCCTCAGGCCATCAGAAATGGAGAGTCATTGACTTAAGGACACCTTTGCATGACTATGAATACCATACCCTCAGTGGCTCTGCATATCGATAGCCCATGGCCCATCTACCAAAGGTAATATTTCCTTAGGCGATTCTCCTCCTACCTCTATACGCCGATGCGGATCCCATGCCTTAAAACGTTCTCTGCATGACGTTCAAATCTAAACATATTCCCCCCATATGTGTCTGAAGGGTATCAAGACATCTTTTGATCAACCAAACCTCATTGTGGCCCTCACCTTACCATATATGTTCAAAGATATTCGACCTAAAACATCAGTAATTATAGTCTTGACAGTGGGATTTTAAACCTCTCACAAAAGAGGCATAAGGCCTGTTAGGCTGAAAACCCGAAAATGGCGACCTAAGTAAAATTCTGGCCATACCCGCTGGGACCACACTAAACGAGCCCAGGAAAAATTAGGGTATTAAAAGAAAAGACAAAAAGTTGGTGGGTTTTTTCTACAAAACCCTAGAAATAGTCAAACTACACTCACTGGATCCCATGATCCAGGAAAAAGTTAGATCTTTTTTTTAGTCTATCATTTGTCCCTAACTATGGTTATTCCAAGTTTGGTGAGTTAACATATACAGTAATCATGCCAGATAATTCCTTCCATAGGATAGGAAATCCAGAGCACTAAGGAAAACATTTCTTTGTTCCATAGCAAGGTTTTAAAGAAGGTCATCCACAATCCGGAGCCTCCTTTGGCATGAAAGGTCATTAAAGGAGGTTTTCAGCGGATTCACAAAGTTGTATTAGGCACTGATGAGAATCCTCGATTGTTTGACTGAGATTCCACAGTAAGGTTGTCTCAGCTTCTGCACCATCCCGCAACGCTTCCGCCTCCTGGGACACCTTGGAGCTCGCCCTCATCTCCTCCTCCATATACTGCTCCCCTTCTTCAATTATGGTGGTAACGTTAGCCTATTCCTATTGCAGCCACTGTATCTCATTCCTCAGCACCTCCAGGCGAGAACGCTGCTTAGTGACTTCTCCCTGGAGTCTTGCAACTACCCCGTCATGGTCATGAGCCTCTGTTAGGAAAATCTGTCAGGTTGTGGAAAGGTAGGCTTCAGATTGAGAAGAAGAAAGGCGAGATTAAAAACCACCCAGTATTTCCCGATCAGTGACCACCTGCTTGACTATGTCATAAATACCATGGTAGTTTAAGCCGTCAAATTCCAGCAGCATGAACAGATTACGCATCTTCGGTAATTTGATCGGCATCTCAGCCAAGGGCGTCTGAGAAATCAGATTCCAAATTTTCTCCCAATCCCTTTTAAGAGCAGGTCGAAGACTGGATAGGACTTGTTGATCAGGTTTGGAGTCACTCCTGGATGAATATATGTATTCAGGGATGAAAGTCACCAGGGAGGGACCTGATGCAACTTCACCTGCAAACTTTGGCGCTGCGGCGAATTCTCCCCTGGCGGTTGTGGTCACAGGCACGATTGGATCTGATAGCACAATTGACAATGCCAAAGGTCATGGTCCTAAAGCCTGAGAGTCAATTATCCCTAATCAGAAAAGGTAAGAGGAAAGATTCATTGGAAAGAGATTTAGGGACTTACCCCCGGTCATCAAAGCGTTGGTATCCTCAAGCTCTACGCCGCCATGACAACTTTAGGAGGACGCTACGTATTCGAAAGGAAAGGGAGTCCTGGGAACCCCCAGAGGTGTCCATGACCTAAGTCCATACCCAAGGCCAGAAACTCCCAGAGCTATCCCCAAGCGACTGGCTACGGAGATCATGCCCGGGGAAATCACTCCCCTGGTAAAAAAAATAAAACCTGCTCTAGGTTTCCAACAACTGGACTGATGGTAGGTTCTTCCTCCATCGTTGAGGGATCCGTCGGGTCTGAGGTAGCTAAACCAGTCTAATTTGGGGCTTCTTCGGTAATCATGGATATCCTGTCCTTCCCCGTGATTATAAAGGTTATATGATCAACGAGAGTCTCATCTTCCAGTTGTCCCTCTTCGGACATATCTATGATTGATGAAGGAAGAAGAGAAACATCCATTTCACTTTCCCCTTTAGTAGGGCCCGCCATCTCAGCATGCTCAGGTGTGGCTAGAGGAGATCCCTCAGATGATAAAGGGGCAGAAGGTATGGTCGCTCGGGTAGCCATGGCCAGGTCTCTGAATTGCCCTACACCGTAGTGCCAAAACAATTAACGACTAACAAAATTTGAATATATGAGTTGGTGATCAAGGAAACATGAATTCATGATTACCCGACGTCCCCTACCTGATTCGTTCCGATAAATGGGATGCCTACTGGCATCTCTGGATCTGCCCCGGGGACAATTCCTTGCTCGGAATGCTGGGAGGGGCTGGAGGAGGAAATACCCTAGATGGGTCCGCAATGGTCACTTCCATGAGCTCAGATGCGCCAGGAGACCCTTCCTTTATGATTCCCATAACCGAAAGCGCGTGTTCTCCTACCGCGATACCACAGGGAGTGTACTCTAGGGACGGAATTGCCCCCGGGAACTCCGCGTCACCCTGTATAATGGGAAGAAACTTTAGAACCTTCATGATAAAGGAGGAGGGAAAGTCGGAATGGACGAATAGGATGACCTCTTCCTCGGTATCGGAAGATTCAGGATGTCTTATCATCATGGACACTCGGGTAGACCCATAAATCTGGTTCTGGAGTGAATGAACGTAGGCATCCATCTCTTTTAGTGAGGCGACTATTTCATCCAGGTCCTCTTCCAGCAGCAAGTGGGGTGGATGGAATATCGTCCCCATATCCGAGAGATTGAGAGGGTCCATTTGGAGTAACTTCCAAACCTCTTCATCTGAGCCACTGGCCCTCAGGTAATCCCAAATCCACCATGCATCCGGGAATGCAGCCGTAATGGGAACATATAGCCCAAAGGGGTCAACCTGAGAGGGTCTAGTAGCGGCAGGCACTGTCAGGGGCGCCAATGACCGTGTCTGTTTTCCGGATCTTGCCGCTTCCCTAGAACTCTCTGGAGCTACCTGTGTAAAGGACCCCACGGGCAGGGGGGGAGAATTACCTTATTTCAGCCACGACAGGGGGACCATCAAAATCATTGCCCCCTGAAGAGTGGTCTCTCCCTTCCCCCTTCCCATCAGTCACCAGGTGCAGCATGGCCTGGACTTGGTGGGTTAATACCGCGTAACCCTGACGCACATAAATATAGGCCACGAGGTCCCGGAGATACCGCTTGGCCCTCTCCGGGTCCACATCACAAAAATTTCAATAGGAGAAGATATGTAACCTAGCTCGTCAAATGCCACCTCTGATTCCTGGAGATACTTCCATAGGGGACGAGGGTACTGGCTGCAAAAGGCTGACCAACCCTTGAATTTGTCCCAATGTCCCCAAGTCGTCAGGAAGGCAGCATCAGCAGGGATAACCAACCCTCTCTGGGCAGCTTCAAGAGCATGAGAGGATACACCTCTGTCTGTTAAAATCTTCCCCGGAAGCACGGGACCAGTAGGGTTGCGAAGAACCTTGCCCAGCCAGGTGGAAGCGCTATCCCCCTTTCACTTCCTCTTTCCCTTCGATGGCTTGGTACTTGCGATAGTGGGCACCCACAGCCCTAGCTGGCCATTCGAGTACGACTGCACCCAGGAGTCAGTATAGCCCTTGGACAAGAAAGCATGGAGTCTGCAAGAACAAGAGTCATAACCTCACAATCGGTATCCTCCTGGTTAAACATTAACCATAGTTTCTTGTCCACCATTAAATGGCAGTTCTCACGGGTGCCATTGAGTGCAGGAGGACACAGTGCCTGGACGCAACCAAATTGACGTCTGAATCAGCAAGGCATGTACCGATCACAGATCAGCTCCCCACTGATACGGGCCACAAAAATGCCCTCTTGAAGGTAAAAGAGGTAGCCACGCTTGCTAAACTCTTCTAATATGGTATTCCTAATTTCACCAGTCAGAGATGGATATGGTTGGAAATTGAAATGCTCAAAGATTGAAATCCGACTCGTCAGCAGATGCATATTTTGAACCGTCTGTTTTCCATCCTTCTCTTGGTTCACCCACTCTTCAGGCATGACCCCGCTGGTCACTTGAAAAAATGGCCGGAATGTGGTGCTCGGAATCTGAAGAGGGTTGATGAAATTGTAGCAGTTCTTGATATGTGTTCCCAACCATCCCCAGAGAATTTTAAAAGGACCGGCTACCCAGTTTGGCCGACTCCAATCAGTAATATTGCTAAGAAACTGATAAATCTAGGCCAATACTGGAACGACCAAGTTGATGACATTACTGGTAGCCAGTTGTGTTGCCATAACAAAAGTAGAGACCTGCAAGCCACCAGTCTCACATACAGGCAATAGCCAGCCACTCAAGAACATGGCCAGGAATGCTGCCAGACGAAGCAGTCGATCGACGTCCGGAACAAGCTCCCAACCCTAGTTGTTGAACTGGACTTCTTCCAAGATCATCCAGTAGCTGCCCCTTTGCTTCCGAGACTCCATCGTCGAGCAGGTTGTGGGCCTACATGGGAGAGCCACAGACTTTTTCTCTCTATAAAAAGCCTTGAACCATTCATGATATGGGACGAACTATTTCAGATACATATCCTTTGAATGCTTCTGGTCCAGGTCAATGAGCTACTTCGCCAGGTGTGAGTCCTCTCTTCGTTTTCCCACATAGAAGAAAAAGGCATGAATTCTCCATACATTCCCCCAACGATGGGGACCCCTGAAATCTGAATGAAGTCCCAAAGACTAATACCCACCTCACCATGGACCAAGTGAAATGTGTTGGTGTCCGGACTCCAACGTCTCATAAGTTTCCTGACGAGGGCTTGAGGCCGATGGGTATAGGTTTGGGACACCTAGGAAGCTTTGTATAAGCCTACGGCTTGCAACTCTGCCTCAAACCCTACACAGCTCTGGAAAAACCAGAAGGGCCACCCCCAATCCAATAACATAAAATCCCCTCTAGGCTTAAGGTCCCGGACCGCTGACTAGCCATGCTGGATATTTACCATCGCATTGCGGGCAATGCTCCGGTAACAATGAATTGTCATGTCCAGCTGACGTTGTTCCCCTGTCGGGGACAAAGAAAGGTGATTCAACATGGACCCGGTAGTTGTATCCTTTACGGAAGGCCACCCTCTATAAGATATCACAGATCGAGGGATTTACTAGTAAATACCCATGCGCCAGGTTTGTTGTCACGAGATGGTACCGGAATCGTTGTATCAGACAGTAAACCAAACCCGTATACAGGAAGGCTGTTGGAAAAGGGGTACTCACGCTGTGACTCAGAGAGAATATCGATAAGGAAGGAGCATAGCGGGGAGTGGCAGATTCCATCCTTAAAAAAATTGGACACATCCTTCTAGCGTTGATCACCAATCGGGAGAGGCTCGGCGACAGTCCTAGGTGCAGGACGAGGGAGAAACGTGTTTTCTCCCTATATTATGGAGACCAGAAAATGGTTATCCCGGAATAATAAAATCTAGACAAAGTAATCGAGAAGACTTCGTGAGCAGGCCTCAAAAGGTGGTTTGCGATGACTGCATCCTGCGAACCAACCCTGCATGAAAGCAGTCCGCAGTATTCTAGCCTGCGGGGCATTGGCCCGAAAACCGTGAACCAAGTTGCTCTACGGAGCCCTAATACCGGATTTAAATAATTAAGATTTGGAAAACATAGGAAGTTTTCAAATTCAGGAAGATTTTAGTCCAAGGACCATCGAAACCGTGAAGCGAATTCCTCAGTGGCCCATTGTGACTTACTTTTTAATTAATTAAAAGTATCGGTTAGCGGTTGGGAAATTGGTCCTCGGATAAAGGCAACCGTGAAGGAGGAACGGTTCACAGAAAGTGGCAGCTGGTTTGTGGACGAGGCATTTCGTGAAGGAACGAGCGCATGGAGACAAAAAGTGAGGGGGCTCTGGTTTCATGAATAATTTGATAAAAAACAGAGGAAGGGCCCTCGTATTTATGGGTGTGGTCCCCTACCGAGTCCACTCCTCTGCCGAAAACCATCCAAGTTTCAGGACCACTCTTCATCGGAATGGCCTCCTCTTCGTTCCGACCGGACCCCATTCCGATGGGGCGTATTTGTAGAGTCCTGAAAAATCCGTAAAGGAGAACAACAATCTCCTTGAATCCAAGGGAGATTATATCCAATTCCCCCCAAAGAATTGGGGGAAACTATGGAAAGTGTGGAGAAAACTCAAAGGATGCACAAGTCGAACCGGTACGCAGACCGGTCCCATGAAAAACGCTATGCGGCCGGTTCCGCGAAGCACCCCCTCCATGGACTGCTGTCGTTCGAGGAATGGATGTGGAGATCCTCCATGGGTGCGAAGCAGGACAGGTGCCAACCCGGTCCACCATCATGAACCACCCCAGCCACAAACCAGGTCGACCGGCCCCAAGTTGCATCTGCTGTCGTTCGCGGAATGGAGGTGGAACCCTACGCGGTCGCGATGCACTCCCCGAGCTCGTTTGGTTCGTAGGGGAGATACGTTCAATACCCCCCGCGAGTGGTGGGTTGACCAAGTCATCCTTGAATCGGGTTTTTGATCATGGGCCTCCACAAAAGGTGTCACATGACCATAGATATATCTCTTTCCACACTCTATAAAAAGAGATCGAGGGGGAAGAGCTGGAAGAGGATTAAAAAGGGAGAATTCTGAGAGATTGACCAGATTCAGGTGGAAGGATTTCGAAGGGAAGAGATTAGGGTTTCTTAAACCACAAAGTTCCAGTCAGCGAACCAGAACAGGTATGAATTTGGAAGAAAATTAATAAGGAACCAGAAATGCATAATAACTTGGTGAACCGTGAACATAAAATAACAAATAAAAGAAAACCGCGCACCATGGCCCCTCCACCGATGCACTCCCCGTGGACCAGGGATTTTATGCCCCTTTTCTAATTCGTTGCACCGCGTAGCACCCTCCTACTCAGATGAAGCCCCGACCGATGAACCCCTGACCGGGATCACCCTTGGTCGCCACTGCTCGTGTGGACTCCTCCGTGAACCACCCTGGTACGCGGGCCGAACCCAAAGCCGTGAACCACCTTGGTTCGCAGAATGCCCACCAGCCCGCGAACCACCCTGGTTCACAGAGTGCGCATCAGTCCGCGAACCACCCTGGTTCGCGGATGGCCTCTCCATCCGCATAGAACCTCCCTACGCGAAGGGCACCACAACTCATATACGTGTGTGGCCCGCGATATCCTTCGGAGTTCGCATTCCCCAAACTGGATAAAATCCTCCCAATTCGGCCTAACCCTCTGCGACTCCCTCATTGGCTTGTTCACCGGCCCTGGACTGAGGCCTCCACCAGAACCACCAGACCCGTGTGATGTAACCCTCATGCACATTAGCGCGCCATTTTGAGTTCACATACCCATGGTAAGCAGGAGTGAAGGGGTTGCGCCGACCCTTGAGCATATTTCCGAAGCATTCCTGGGTTCACATTCTCATGGTAATGCGGAGTCCGAGCCCAGGATCCCCCTTTCTTCCCCTACACTTGTTGGGGTCGAGGCGCTTCTCCCCTTTCTGGGGCATTGTGGGATACCCATCCGAAGGGATCCCCCATGCACCTCCGTACTTCCCCACAGCCATGCCCAAGGAGGGACGTAGCGGGGAAGGGTGATGCTTCATCCTTCTTTGGGGTCAAGTCCCTCTTCCGATGCACTTTGTCGCCCTGGGCATCCACCTCAGAGTAAGCCCCAACCTCCTAGGCCTCCTCTATGTGTTATCCCCACTCCACTTCCCACAGACACACCTTTCGCGACATGATCATCTGGTCCATGTTGCCTCTTGTTTCTCACACCGAGCATGACTCGCGTGGGCTTAGAGTAAAATCATAGACCATGAAATCCTCTTATGAGATTCCTCATATTGTAATTCCCAATCCATTACTATGGGCTGCCTCAGAGCGTAATCCCCAAGCTAATACGAACTATGAGGACTTTGATTCTCTACCATAGGGATACGTAGGAATCCTCCATGAGGTTCAAGCCCGATCACTATTGGACCCCTGGTTCCACATTCACATTGGCTCTCCGACACTCCTCTTTGAACTACGTGGACTTTGATCCCTTTCTCCTAGGCAGGGTACGTAATAATCCTCCATGAGGTTCAAGCCCAACAACTGGCTGATCCGGCTATCTTCACATCGGTTCACCGCGCCACTCCTAGTACCGCCTCAATGAGTCCCAAATCCTCGGGGCCATTAATCCAACGAGGGATGGTTAACCTCGGGCATAAATGATTCTGAACCCCTACGTCCAACTAACCATTTCCTGCCAGGAGAAGTCTGTGGATACTATGCTTGGGTATAAACCAAAGATTCGTGAACATATGAATACGTCTTAAATCTATAAGAGAGTCCCTGAACAGGCAATAATTCCCCCCAAAAATGGTGTGATGATCCCGACTTCCCATCCTCTCGACCAATGTGAGTTCTTAGGCGTCGCTAGCCAAACCACCCAGCAAAGGCCTACCTTTGGAAAGAAGGTCCACGTGCTGTCAAATATGGAACCGTTGGGCGTTTCTAAACCGATCCAAAATAATTATATTAATTTATTTTTAATTTTTTATAGTGGTATAATTACCTAAAATTCTTATTCATCATTGATACAATGCTTGTTAAAACATGTGAAAATCAATGTAGATATTTTTAAAATATTAAAAGTGATGTATTATAAAAAAAATATTTTCATGATATTTATGAAAAAATGAATGTTAATTAATATTTTAAATATTTAAATTATAACTCTGTGGTAATCTTGATGGTTTTAAAGTCAAATTATATGAATATTTATAAAAATAACTTTAATGGTATTTTTGTCAAAAATATATAATTAATTATTTTAAAAATCATAAAAAACTTATATTTTTTCATGGTAATTGAATATAATCAATAATTTAAACCATTTTCCACTTAGGATCCAATTTCCCTTTTATAATGACATTATTTACTCTTAAATACTATATATCTTATTACCATGGTAAAGGTTCAAAGGGTTAAAAAGGGGTTAAACTAATGATATAAAGGTTAAAATAACTATAAAACTTTTCAAAATAATATTTATTTAAGTTCTTTAGACCTTATATCATCCCAAATTCGAAATGGATATAATTTGGAGACACTTTCCCATGAAATTGGCCTTATATTATTAAAATAATTAAAAGTTTTCTACTCCCTCCATTATAAAAAGGAACTGCCTCTCCTCTATATTTCACAAATTATTGATCCATTTAGCTCATCCAAACAATTACAAAAACTCTTATAAACTTTTATATTCATGTTCTTGAGGTTTTTTTATTCTTAAAATACCAACCAAAGGGTCCTTCATAAGAGATCCTAAGGTGGTTTCTCAAAGAAGAGGTATAAGTATTAACCGAGTTTTTTTGTGTGCATTTATTCTTCAAACACCTTAAAATATTATTTAAAAATATTTATATAATAACATGTATAAATTAACTATACTTAATTGTTATTATATTGATTTTCTATCCCTTTTTCATCTCATTTTGCATCCTATGGTAAATAAAAACATCACTCGTGCATACGTATGGACGACCTCCTCCATGAAGCGATGTAATTCATTCTTAATTTATTCTTATATATGGTAATAAGGATATATTTGATGAATATATTTTATATTTATGATATAATTTTGATTCTATAAAGTTGAATTATTATTTATATTTCTTTAATTTTTCCAACCATTGAAATGTGGAAACATCACTGATGTCTATGTACAAACTACCGTCTATATGAAGGGATATAATTAATTTTTCCTCACCACCCTATATGGATAGTTAGAAAAGTTTATATTATGAAAAAATATTATACTTATGAAATTATTAATATTTTTTATATTATTAAACCATTACCAAAGTGAAATTATTAAAACCACCCAACAAAAAACATGTATAAAAAATGGAACAATTAACATCCTAAACAATGATTTTAAAGAATAACTATTGATAAATGGGTGATAAAATGTTATAGGTGAATCTTGTATGGTATGATAAGTATTAAATTTATTATATAGAATATTTTAATATATAAAATTTGATTCAGGACTTGAGTTAATGGTTTCTCATCTCACTTTTATTTTTTTGAGGCACATTCTATATTCACCACTTTTTTATTTTGTGTAGTGTATATAATCCACATGAATTTATTTTATAATGATTTTAATAAATATTATATGTATTTAAAAAATAATCTATTTTTCACTATTTCATGAGGTTTTTATTCATATATTATTAAATTTTTAAGGGTTCTTCATCTCAGTATTATTTTGTTAAGACATGTTTCATATTATTCTCCTATTTGTGTTTATATGGTGAATATACAAAACATTTAATATATTATATCATGAATATATACATATTCATGGTATTTAATTTTTATTTGAGGTTATTTATTTCAATGGTTTTATAATTCAAATGCAAAAAAAGTGGTAAGAGTTTATGTTACGATATTATTTCTTTTCAGGATTGTTTATATTAATTTTACATTTAGGGTAATTATATGATATTTATCCTTTAAATCCAATATATTTTATTCCCCTATTATTATTTCTATAATTTTCAAGTATTACTTCAATTATCTTCTCTTTTATGCTTAAATTGATCAATAAAATCTTCTCAATAAAATCTGACATTATTTCTTCTTTTCATGATGAAATCTTTCTCCTCCACGTCCATACTCTTTAATAAAATTTATGGATGGTTTTTCTATAATTTAATGTCTTAGAATTATTATTTTTACTAAATTATAATTTATATAAAAAAATTTAGAAAATATATTTTCAACTGTTTTCTTTATGACTCACTTTTGACTTTTTACAAAGTATGAAAGGAATTTTTTCTTTTAACTTATATGATATAAAAAAATCCCACCATCATGACCATTATTTACATTAAATATATCTTTATATGTTTATGGTAATTTTAAAATAAAATAATTTTCTTAATATTATTTTATTTTTTATTTTTTATTTTTTATAGATATTGAAAGAAAACGATATTTTCTATCCTGTCAAATAATTGTTTATATTCTCTTTTAAAGTTATTTATTATCTATGTCAACATCATTTAAGTATTTTTATGCTTCATTAGGGATATGATTATATGATACCATATAATTTATTTCTCGGTAAGTATTATAAGGATGACATTTTAAGGATGATTCTATAAAACTATTTAATTTTACACGGGTTTATTAAGTTATAAATAAATATTTAGGAATATCATTTCCCTTACATAGATTATGCTATGATGAAATGATGAATTTTTATGATTTTTTGGCACACTTATGTATGGTTTTCATTATGTGATAGGTATTACCAATATTATATATCCCTGTGACGTATTGGGTAAAGATTTAAATCTTATGAGATAAATATGTTATTTTTGAACCTAATTTCATGTTCAGAACATTAATTATGGACTTATTGATATTATAGCATGTTTATAATTTTATATATGGACCTGTTTTCATGTCTGTAATATTATGCGGGGTCCTAATTCCATGTCCTTAATAAGAATGGTGGGACTATTGGTGTTTATACATGTTCACAATAGTATGATTTCTTATGTTTATGCTTATGGCACATTCCTATGCTCAGGTTATGCTCTAGGGTTTATTATTTTGGCTTCATGATTATACATATGTCTTATGTTAGAATAAAATACTTATACCATTAATCATGATTTATGATCTTGACTAATTGAGTATGATTTTTTTAAGTTAGATTCATACTCTCATACCCTTGTGCATATCTTATGCTCACTAAAGATCATTGAATGATATCTTACATATTTAAAATTACTTTTCATCCAGGATTGTCATTTATTATGTTTTTATTTACTCACGTTATGAATAATTACATTATGTATGATACATATAGATGGGTATCTTGTGTGGTAAATGTTATTAAAGATGTTGAAGTTTTCTTATAGATAAAAAAATATTTGTATAATGGGAAGATTCCAATAAAAATAGAAAGACATAGGTTTTCTTAAATGGTTTTCCTTTTTATTTAGAATAATAAACCTAAAAGGTATTAGATATGTAATTGATTCAATGTTTTGTATTGATTTTTTTAATTATGTATGGTTAAAAATGGTTTGTTTTAGTTGGTATCAAAGCTAGTATGTAAATAATATGTTTTTATCAATATATCTGGGTGTACGAGTATTGGGTTATCCTAGTTCATATCATAGAGAATTTTAGATAACTTTAGAGGTTAGTAAGTTATTATATGATTATAATTTAAAAGTTAAAGATAAAATTATATGTTGTTAAATTTAAGGATAATCATAAGTTTGAAGGTATGAAAACCATTTTTTGGCTTTATGTCATGGGATTTTAAGGTGATTGATTGGAGTTTTGAAAATGTTTAAGAAGATTTAATATATCATTTAGGTATATGTTACCCTTTGGTTTAACATGTGATTTAGTGTGATGTTATTTGGGAATAATGTTATTGAGGAAAAAAGTTGAAAGAAACGCATAATATTTAAGGTTAATGAATTAATTAATGAAGAGGTGATTATGGTTAATGGAAATAAATGGGTTATCATATTTTTGGGAATATATGAGATTGAAAAGTGATTTGGTGACTAAGTGATTAAAGTTGTTTTTAGGAAGTTCACAATATTGGGAATATCGGATGATTATGGTAAATAGAATATTAGTTTATATAATGGGATTTTATTTGATAAATAAATATTGATTTTTATGGTTTAATGGTGATTCTCGTTAATTTTAGAAATAATTAGTATATTATGGATAATATATGACTATGGTATATACATTTTTTATGTGACTTATGAGTAATAAATGTTAATTAAGGAAAATTTTATGTTTTTCATGGAATAATGTGTGGTCAAATATTTCTAATTTTGGGATACTAATTTTTTCAAGCATATTTTGGAAGTCTTAAGGTTAATTATTTATATAATGATTTATGTTGAACTTTGGGTTTTTTTTGAGATTTGGGAGATTGATGTATAAAATATTATTATTATTGGATATTATATTTACCTTTAAAAATTGTTTTTTCATAATCAAGAGGAATATTTTTTCATCCTTTCATGTATCTTGTTGTCCATTAAAAGGTAATTTTATTTATTTGAGAATGAAAACTTATTCACAATTATTTTTTTTATGACATGGAATAAAGGAGGAAGACTATTTACACACAAACAATAGATGAAATTTTGGGAAAAAATAAAGTATCTCCCACATTAAATATATCAACAATAATAAAATTCTTAAAACTCAATAAATATTAATATATATCAATCGAGACATGTGTGGGAAATATTTATTAGTTATAAAGGTATAGTTTATTAAATTCATTCACAAGTACGAGTTTTATATTGGTAAATTCATGGTTTAAGAAATATTTAAGAAATGATAAATTTTATAGTAATAAAATAGAAATTAAAGACATTTTGAAAATGAAATGTAATAAATTATTATTAAAAGGTATTTATTTCCAGTAATGTATTGTTATCTTCTACTTTATATAATTGATTCTGTAAATGTTTTAAACCCTTTTTAGTATACAAGGGATAAGATTGTGAGAGGATAATTTCTTTAAGGGGGTATAATGTAACACCTATAGATTTTATAATTTTTATTATTTTAAATAAATACCATGTTAAAAAGTGTGTACCACATGCAACGCCAAACTAAAACAAACTGTGATATACTATAGAAATATTACTATTAAAATATGGTTTGTTAACTAATTTGTTGAATTAGTGGGTAAGAATGGGATTAACCACGTTATGAAATATATGTAAAAAAGTTATTTTAGAACAATTTTATTTATTATTAATTAGTAAATAAGTACGTAATTTTTAATGATAAGAATAAAATTATATAAGGATAAGAATAGTAAAAGTTTAAAAGGGTCTTTTTTTAATAAAGGCAATTTTATTTTATATTTTGTACAATTTTTTAAAATATAAAATTATGAATTTATGAAATTAAATTTTTAAAAAATTAATTACTTTTTTTATTCATAATATCAAAAAACATTATAGTTATGTTTTTTAATTTTTTAGAAATAGTTGATTTTTGGGTGGATAGTGAAAATTTGATTTTACAAATAATGTCAACATTATGATATTATCATGATATAAGAATTATTTGAAAATTTATGACACCTATTTTATAGACTAAATATATATTTAGTATGTAATATAATGTATTTTATATTATCATGTTGAATTTATATATTTATGTTTGATATTTTGGAAATATAAGCAATGTTTTTATCCAATAAAAATTATTTTCAGTACTTCTCTTTTAATAAAGTCTTCAAAAGATTAAATTAGGTATTAATTTTATTTTAAAGTCAAATATTATTAATTATGTTAAAAATTAACAAATTTATTGCATGATAATCGAAATTATACATGATTTCAGTATAAAATGATATTTATTCTGAAAATGGACATTTTTCTAAAAACAGTCTTTAGTTATAATTTGTGAACTTATATAAAAGTAATTTTTACCCCTTATAGAAATCGAATCTTTGAAAATGGATTCCATATTTAGGATCAAAGTTTTCTAATTTGATAATTAGTTCTATTTAATTTTTAATCATAGTTAATAGTAATAATAGAAAAACTTAACACTTTAGTAAAGGGTAAAATTGGTTAATTGAGGATAAAACTATGGTTTAAAGACTCAAAATCACTCAAAAACTTGACTTAATTTTATTTAATGGGTTTTTTTACACTAAAATAATACTATATTATAAAATATGTAATTTTGTTTCATTTTCCTTTTATAATGAACTTTATATTGTCTTAAGTAAAGAATAAGTACAAACTCTCACTCTCTTTCTTTTAATGCCTCTAATGTGTTTTTGTAAGACTAAAAATATTTTATGATTGATTATAAATTGTTATTTTAAATATGAATAAATTATTTTTATTATGTTATTTTATTTTTATTTTTTTAATTATATAATTAACTAAATTTTTTATGCATCATTGATACATCTCTTATTCAATAGAGTAAAAAATCAAAGTAAACAGTTTTAAAATATTAAAAGTGATATTTTTTGGATAAATAAAATAAATTAATGATAAATATGGAAAACATTTAATGGTAATTAATGTTTTAAATATTTAAAATCAAACTCCATAATAATATTAATGTTTTTAATGTCAAATTATGTGAATAGTCCTAAAAATTACTTTAAGGATATTTTATGCCAAACAATACTTAATTAATTGTTTTCAAAATCATATAAATATTATATATTTTTAATTTAATGTTAAATGGTTTATCATATCATCCTTTTTTCACTTATTTTCCACTTTCTTTTTTAGAATGACATTATTG
The DNA here is from genome assembly GCA_963277665.1 of Viscum album. Classification (NCBI taxonomy): domain Eukaryota; kingdom Viridiplantae; phylum Streptophyta; class Magnoliopsida; order Santalales; family Viscaceae; genus Viscum; species Viscum album. Next base: position 21,533,898 of record OY728132.1, on the reverse strand, counting down.
GCCCTTAAAGACTAATAATCTTGTTACCACGGTAAGGGTTAAAAGGGTTAATAAGGGGTTAAACTAAAGAGAAAGGGGTTAAAATAACCTAAAACATGTCTAAACACTATTAGTTGAATTTACTTTTACTGTATGTCATAAAAAAATTTAATTTTATCCCTTTTAGATCCACTTTTTCATAAAAATGATCTTATATTATTTGAATAATTACAAGGGTATTTCTCACATATATTATAAAAGGGAACATCCCATCCTCTCTTATTCACATATAATTGAGCCACATAGCTCAAAATAACTCTTAAAAAACTATTATAAATTACCTAGTCATGTTCTAGAGGTTTTTTCTTAAAAAACAATCCCAGGGTTCTTTTAGAAGAGATCTAAAGGAGGTTTCTCAAAGAAGAGTGTAACTTTAACAAAGTATTTTTCATGTTTATTTTTTCTTACACATCCTTAAAATATTCTATAACCATGATATTATAATAACATCAATATCATCCAGAAACTTAAATGAAATTATATTTATTTCACAACATCTTTTTATCTCCTTTTTTATTATATTGGAAATGAAAACACCATTTGTGCATACATTTTGACTACCAACTCCCTGAAGTGATGTGATTCATTTTCCATTTCCTCTTTAAAATGATTTTAATAAAGATATATTTAGTAATTATATATATATGTGTGATATTGATTATATAATTATAATTATTTATATGGGAATTATTATTTACCCTTGTTTCGTTCCCTCCCTTGAAAAGGGGAAACATCACTCATGAATACGTACGGACTATTGTCTTCATGAACTAATGTAATTCATTTTTTCATAACAACGTTATATGGTTAGTTATAAAAGTTTATATAATGAATAAATGTGATAATTTTTTACTTATTAATATTTTAGATATTATGAAACCATGATCATGGTCTAAGGACTAGAACCACCAAACCAAAACATGTATGAAAAATGAAACAATTAATACCCAGAACAATGATTTTATTGAAGAAAAAAATTATAAAAAGGTGATAAGATGTTATTAGTGAATCATATTGGGTATTATAAGTATTAATTTGGTCATTTTATATATTTTTATTAATTATATATTTATTATAAAATATTATTGAACACATATGAATCAATTCAGGATTTGAGGTAAGGGTTTCTCATTTTACTTTTATTTCTGTGAGACATATGTTACATTAACCACTTGTTTATTTTTTTGGTACATATACTATGCATGAATATATTCTATGATTATTTTAATAAATACTATGGTTATTTATAAATATATTTAATTTTTTATCTTTTATGTGGATTTTATTCAAAGATTACTAAATATGTAATGGTTCTTCGTCTCAATATTATTTCAGTGAAACATGTTTATTTTATTCACTTATTTGTGTTTATATGGTGTATATACTTCCCATGTGATATATTATATCATTAATATATTAATATTAATGGTATTTAAACTTCTATTTTATGTTATTTATTTCAATGGGTTTATGATTCAAAATGTATCAAATCGATAAGGTTATCTGTTAGGATCTCATTTATTTTCAAGATTGTCTGTGTTAAATTTTCATTGTAGTAAATTATATCTTAATTTTACTTTAAACCACATATATTTTATTCTACTTAGGTTATTTATATAATTTTAAATTATTAGTTCCATTTTTCTCTTTTTGGTACTTAACATGTTTGATAAAATGTTTTTTTATAAAAGTCAACCTTATTGCTTATTTTTTGATCTGAAATATTTCTTCACCATATGCATGTTCTTAAAAACGTTTTATAGAATTTTTAATATATAATTAAATGTATGAGAAATATTATTTCTAATACCTTTGTATTTTTTTGAAAGTTATTAAAATAAATGTTTTCAAATGTTTTCTTTATGACTCTATTTTGAATTTTTAAAAAAGCATGAAAGGAGTGTTTTCTTTTAACTTATATGACATGAACATATTTTTTCATTAAATTATGATTTTTTTACTTTGAATATTCATTTACAAGTTTCCATGGATATTTTGAAAGAAAATATTTTCTCAATATTTTAGTATTTTTTAGTTTTTAAAGATTCTAATAGAAAATGATATTTTTCATTTTTAAATAAATGTTACGATTCTCTTTTAAATGTATTTTTTATCTATGCCAAAATACATTTGGTATTTTTATACATCACTGAGGATGTTATATTATGAACCATTCAATTTATTTTTCCATATGGATTATTATGAGAATGTTTTAAGTATTATTCTATGAAAATTGTTACTTTTACCAGGGTTAGTTAATTTATGATGAAATCATTATTAAACTTGATACTTTTCCCTAAGGTATACTATAATGAAATAATTAATTTTTTATGATAATATGGAACACTTTTTTATGGTTTTAATTATGTGTTGTGTGGGTAAAGGATTATATATCCATCAAATTCATTGTTTAAATCTTTATACCTCATGAGATAATATATATTGTGTGAGCCTAATTTCATGTTTACAATTTTATGTATAGACCTAGTTTCATGTCAATCATTTTATATAGAAACATTATTTCATATCATTATTATAATAATTTTACCTTTTGAAATTTATAAATGTTAATTCTATGATTTCTTATGTTTTTTCTTGTTCCACGTTCCAATGATCATGTTATATTCCATGGCTCATTATTTTGGTTTCACAATTGTAAAAATGTCTTATATAATGATAAAATACATATTCTATGACTCATGATATTGAATAATTATATATGATTTTCATAAGTTATGATAATTTTATCATACCCTTATACTTATCTTATGCTCACTTTATATCATTGATTGATATCTCCCTTCACAAATATTAAGCATCTCAGCTCACCCTTTTTTATGATTCCATTTCCCAAGGTTATGAAGAATGATAATAAGTATGATACATCTAGAAGGGTATCCTGTGTGGTGAATTTTATAGGATATGTTTAAGTTTTCTTATGGAATAAGAAAATATGTGTATAATGATAAAAATACCCATTTTATGAGAAAGACATTAGTTTTTTTGTGTAAATAGTTTTTTGTTATTCTCAAATACTCAAAACCTAAAAGGTATTGGATATGTAAGTGAGTCAATTTTCGATATTGATACTATAATTATGGGTGGTTAAAATTGGGTCATTTTAGTTAGTATAAAATCTAGTATATAAAGAATATGTTTTAGAACTGGATATAGTTGTAGGGTATCAAGTTGTATTAGTGACTTATTATAGTAACTAGGGCATGTGAACTTTCTATCTTTCAGTATATCAAGTTTCACAGGTTAATGTCTGATCAATGGAGAATTTAGGGAATGTTTTTTTCCACTATGTATAAAATCTGAAAGAGATCATCTAGTGGATCTATGGTGCATCTCTACCTCATCAAATAGTATTAGTTCTTGGTTCAAGGCTTAGTTGTGCATAATCTTTCAACTCATGTAACATTATCATACCATGGAAATTATTTGATTCAATGATTGTTTACTTAAATTATAAGGATGAAATCGATTATGGTAAGATCTAGGTTGGTAAGTTTTATAGGAAAGACATTAACTTTTAGAGAATGAATATATTGGATTATCTCTTTTATAAGGACCCATTATATCTATTGACTTGAATCAAGCCAGATAAGATGGAAAAAATAGAATATGATATAATGGATACAAATTAACTTGGAATTATTTTAATTTCATTAGATTAGAATGTATCCTTTAATATTCAGGAGGCGAAGACATCAGTATAGTTGATGAAATATTTGACATACATGTATAAGAATCCTATAATGATGAAAAATGTATAGGTAGAACATAGACTGTTTAGCATGAGGTTCTTAGATGATAAGTTTGTGACCGATCATATTAATTATTTTATATGATCCAAAGTTAGTTATAATATATTAATGTGAAGTTCGTAAAATATGTATGGGGACTTCTATTATTATATTCACTTTCGCAGAGTTGGGAAGCAGTCATAACTACTGTAAGAAACTCTTGTAGGAAGTATGGAAAAGTGTTTGAGGATGTTAATGTGATTATTATAGATGATGATCACATATGAATAGTGTTTTAAGAACCATCTAGTAGTAATATAAATGAAAATAAATATTTGGTCACCTTATTAGAATATAAGTCAAAGTAAATTGAAAAACAAGTTTCACAAAAGAAGATAAGGGAAATCAACTGGTCTGGGACCAACATGTTATAAATATGGTAAAAGGGGTAATTTCAAGAAATACTTTGGGGAAATAAGGTTAATTATTGATCTGAATCATCCTAAATTTCATGTTCTATTGATTGTGTGGTAGTTGTACGAAGTATTAGATTACTACTGAGAATGCATATTCTAGTGGAATCATGGATCATTGATCTAATAGAATCATTCCACTCCATAACAGATAAGGGATGTATGGTCAATTATTTTTTTTGGAACTTTATCATGATACACTTTAATGAGGATATAAATCTTGAAATAATGGGGAGGGATGGTATGAAGATATAAATGAAGAATGGAATTTTTATTTTTCTTATGTTTTCTCCACACAAACCAGGTTTGTATAAAAATTTAATTTTTTTAGGATATATGGATGAGGAAGTTTTAGTAACAATATTCACTAATGGAATGTAAAAAAATCACTTAGATATATATGATTATGGCCAGAGGGATAAATGATGACAGTTTGTATTTGACCAGATGATCTGATGGAATGATAACTATAATAACTATAACATCTAAAATTTCAAAATTATTAAAAAAAATTCATAGTAATATTAAAGAGAAGAATATGAAATTTTTATCCGTAAAATGGATGTTGATGATGAATTTTAAAAAATTCAAATTTTTTGAGAGTTTTATACTTGAAAAAATAAAAAAAAGGTATCATTTAATTAGAGTGGATAGAATCCTACAGGATGGAATATGGAATTTTTTCTCATGAACATTTGGTAATCTTACCATATTTGATCTCATATAGGGTAGTAATACTTTAGGACATTCATTAATGACTCCATATAGAATGTATGGGTTTTCTTTCTGAAACGTAATCATGAAATGTTTTGAGTGTTTTTTCAATAAAATTTGATGGTGTAGAATGATACCAGAAGTAACTTTACGTTTTTGAGGTCCAAAAATAGTGGTGAGTATATTAGAAGGAGATTACAATGCTTTTTCAAGTGAAAAGGGATAATAATTTAGAATACTATACCTGTGATACTAAAGAATAATGGAAGAGATAAAATAATGAAATATAAATTATTAGAAAATGAGTAGATCTTTATTTTTCACTCAGTAATGTCCAAAGAAATTTAGGCATAAGTGGTCAACCTATAGAATAATTTGTTAATATAAGATCATCTCCACTGATGAGGTATGACATTAGGGAATCAATATGGCTTGATAAGGAAAAGGAACTCAATAACTTATAATTCTTTAGGATTATTTCATATGTGCATGTGGATACTAAGGTTTGATAAAAATTTGACTAAAATACAATTTATTCTTCTTTTTTGTATATAGAGAATAAATAGATTTTTTACTTTTATATAATTGTAACAGAGAAGTTATTAGAAGCTTAAATCTAGTCTTCAACAAGGGGGTCTTGTATAATGATTGGAATATAAATAAGAATTAATTTAAATTTCAATATCCAATTGAAAACATTCAAGTTGATATTAATAGAAAATTCAGATAGAAATATGTTTTAGAGAGTTCATATGGTAGTACAGAATGCCTAGATATCGACTAGTAGAAGATGTACCGAAGAGATCAAGGACTAATAAGTCCTGAGTGTGAGTACTAGAAGTTATAACAATGAAAAGATATAATATGTAGGTTCCATTATAAAGATAAAAAAGATTAAGAAAACTAGTTCAAATGTATCAATCTAACTTGAACTTATTACTTTTAATAGAAAAAGGGGAACTTAATATCCTAAAGAAGCAACATAATTCAATGATTTCGGAAAGTGGGAGTTATATAAGAAATATGTGTTGGATTCTATCCATGAAAATATGACTTGGGAGATAACAAAATTAACAAAAAAATAATGTAACTTGAAATCAATTGGAAATTTTGGTTAAAAGATTAATCTTATAGAAAGAATTAGTTCATTAAAATGATAGTGATGAAGGTGTTTCATTAGAAAAACTGGATAGCCTTATTTGAAATACTTTCACCAGTAGTAAAATATACTACCATATAGATAGTGTTGATCATGGTTTCGTATGATAATTTTTATTTAGAGAAAATGGATAAAAAGATAACATTTCTTCATGGATATTTAGGGAATCAAATTTACATGAACCAACCATTGAGTTTTGTGGATTAGTGAAATAAGGGATTGGTGTGTAAGTTAAATATAAGTCTCGACTATAGAATCAAAATAATTTAAAAATAAATTTAATTTTGAATGCATGAAACACTAAGTCTCTATAAAACAAAAATTTATTATAACATAGACAATGAACATAATTTTTATGCTTCTGATATTCAAATTTCAAAAAACTGACATACATAGTTGCATTTATTAAGATATTTAGAGTCTGATAGGATCAACTTATATTTTTTGGTGAGTAGTAACTTACCCTTATGAATAGTAACTTAAACTTATGAATATTAATGTTCCCTTATGAATATTAATTTTCCCTTATGAATATTAACCTCCCCCATGGAATTAGTAATAAAATTTAGGCACCTTATAAATGGAAGTGAATATTTTAAAAATTAATAATTAAGTGTTTATATTTTTCTGAGTAATAAATATTTGATTAAAATTTTAAATTAATTAAATTATTTAAAATAAAATCCATTTTCAAAAAAATTATTCCTAAATAAATATTATATTTTCCTATTCTTTGAGGATAATTTTATGATACCTTTGTTAAATTTTGAGAGTATTATAAAATCAGTTTCAAATTTAAAATCTATATTCTTCAAGTAAGTAATTATTTTATTTAAAAATTAAATTTCACATATTTAAATAACTATTTTTTTAAATGGAGTTTATTTTTTAATTCTACACATCAAAAAATTATTGGGGTTAATTTTGAGATTTTATGTAAATACTATAATTCTTGGTGAATAGTAAAATATGGTAATTTACTATATAAGAACATTATAAAATAAATACACTATTCCTTACATCATGGATCATGTTAAAAAAAATGGTTCAAAATAACTTTAACTTATTACTATTTTTGGTCACAATAATAAGAATTATTTCTTATCCTGAGATAAATAATAAAATAATGAATAAGTTATTCAAAAATCACTCCTCTCCTCCACTATAAAATCCACCCCTCACTCCCTCTTCTATTTACTCTTATAAGACTTAAATCTTCTCAAAGTTATTCCAAAATACTCTTCCCTAGTCCATAACTACATCCATGATACCTTGGTCTTTCCAAAAGACCAAAACCTCTTCCTTTAAGAAGGTTCTCAATGAGGTTGATTCAAGAGGTAAATCCTCTTCCTTTTCTTTTAATTTCATTTTAATTTTTTTTTCTTTTATTATTCTATACTCACATCCTCTGTAAAAATTATCATGATAACTTTATTATCATTTATATATTATAATTATATCATTTTAATGTAATAACTATCAGCAATATTCTTACTCTCTCTCTCTTTTATTTTATAAACGAAATCAATGTCTTGGGGGTGCCAATTTACAACCTTTAAGGACGAAGAAGTTCCATTCTTCAAATTATTCTTCAAAGATATTAATGAAACCATTTTAATGGTAGATATTTATTTTAAAATATATAATATAACCTTTTTTATGTTCTAGAAGTGGCATATTTACATAATACTAAATTATAAACCAAAATGAGTTTGTTATGATCAATAACTGTCGTAATAATCAAATTGATTATCACAAAATGTATTATCTAATTATTCATCTTTGTAATATGTAACCAAGTTATATATATAACCATTTAAACTTATGTATTCTTATTAACAAAATTAAATTCCAATTTTTGAGAATTATTCCAATTTAAAATGAACTCCAATACTTATAATCAAGTGAATCGATCATGAAATCAAGGAAACAAATACTCCAGAATGAAGAAATTCAATCATATAAGTTATCTATAAGGCTATAAATGAACTTAATAAAAATATAATGAATCAAATAAATATATATAAGGTTAATAATTAATTAATTTATGTATTTAATTTTATTTTATTATCTAATAATTTAATTTTAGGTGCAGAACACGTTCGGACATAAGGTAAGGGTTTTCTACCTAAACCTCCATTTTCTTTCGGGTTACTCTTATTATCTACATACCTAAATGAAATTATTAATTATTATTGTTTACTAATCATGAATTATATGTTAATTTTCTATATATTTGTATAATAAAAAATCATTCTTTCTTTTATGAGGAGCAACATTTCTTTAAAATATCTTTCAAAAATTCTTCTCGATAAACAAGATTGTTTCAAAAGAACTTCTGGAATTCTTACCTATTTTCAAGTGCACTATATAATCTGTTTTTAACCACCATTATTTTTTTAAAATCACTAATTTTATTATTAAGAAGGTAAATTAATTAACTTTTAGTTTTATGCCAATATTATTCAAAAAAAAAACTATTCTTTTAAAAGTAAAAGACTATTTATCTTAAGAATTACTCGATGATTCTATACAAGTATTTTCATCTATTTCAACACACTTTATGATTGTTATGTTTAATTGGGATTAATATTTTATGATATCATATAACATATTTTATTTAATGGTTTATGATTATTTTTACTATGGATGTTCTATCTTGATACCATTCACCATATTACTCTGAATGGTTAGGGGTCATATTTAATGATCGAGGAAAGTTATTTACATTTCATATATTAGTTTAAATAAGAATGTATTTATTGTTTATGATTATTTCCATTAATATAAATAATTTATTGTACTTATTAAATGATGGTTGGGGCCTTCTATATCCCCTCAATGCATCAGTAGGTCTCATGAGACAAATTAGTTTGTGTTTTTACTCATTTATTGATGGTCTTAGCACGAGGCCTTAACAGAATAATTATGATGTCCAGAATTATGTATTCCCTCATTATGAAGCTATATATTTATATTCCATGTGATTATTAAACTATTAAAATATCCATGGTTATGTTTTATGGAATTATCTAATCAATTTTTATTCCTTCCATATTATTCGTAGGTTTATTTTTAAAGGCATGTTCTTTTAGTTATTCATAATTTCCTAGTATTTATGTTTATGATTACATACACTATATTATTTTCCCTTAATAAGAATCTGAGATCACCCTTTTCTTAAGTTTTATATTTAACCAGGATGTGAATAAGTGTATTTTAAAGAACTTATAGGGATAATCTTGGAGTTATGGGAGTTACTAATGGTTCTGTTATATTGTATTTCACTTAAAGTTATAATGTTGAACTTATGTATATATCTTGTTTTAAAAAAATAATAAACTACTCAGTCTATTAGGGTATTAATTTCTTGTAATAATTCCAATGTAATAAAATATTGTTCCAGCTCTAGGCTACAAGGGTCGAGGAATTACATATATGGCTAGAAGCTATCATCTAGAAAGTAAAATGATAAATTCTATGCATTTATGGTTGAGAAGGGTTTCAAATGGAGTAAATGAACATTTTTTTCTTCCAAAATAAATTTAAATATATGATTTTCATCTTATTATTATTTTTTGTAGAGGATATGCTTTTGTATGGTCTTGGAATTAGAAGGATTGATGAGTTAAAGAAATAGTTTTTCAGAATCTTGGAGATAAAATATCACAATGAAGTTAAGAAAATCTTGGGTATGAGAATTGAACAAGATATTAAAGATAAAATATGGGTTTAATCACATTGTGATAATGTTCATAAGATTTTTTAGAGGTTCAATATATTCAAATGTAATCTGTTCTCAACCCCCTTAGTTAGATACCTCATGTTATCCAAGGGGTAAGTGGTGAAGATAGAATATGAGGTAAACCACATGGTGAAGGTTCCTTTTGAATCTGTGGTATAAGACGTTTTGTACTCTATGGTTTTCAATCACTCAAAAATTGTATATACAGTTAGATTTTTCATTTGTTCATGTCCAATCTAAGTAAAAAACACTGGAAATCCATGAAATAGATCTTATGATATGTCAAAGAAATATAAGATACAACTTTATGTTTTGGAAAAGCAATATTTTATAGGGGTGTATAGATATAGAAGTTAAATTATATTTAGATAATTAAAAGATTATAACTAGTATTGTGTACACCTACAGTGGAATAATAGTGAGTTGGACGTCATGGATATAGTTTGTGGTAGCATTTTCTACAAAAAAACATGTGGTAGTAATGGAAGTGGTAAAATAACTTATATGGTTTAGGAATTTATTAGATAATCTTATATGGATCCATGAGAGTGGATTTCTAAATTGTGATAGTCAAATAATAATAAACTTAGTAAGAAATATGGTATTTCATTCATGGATGAAACACATCATTCTGAAATTTCACTTCATATGGATGTTACTAGAGGATAAAGAGTTTGAGTGGGAGAAGATAGTTAGGAAATAAAATCCGTCAAATATGTTCACCAAAGTGTTAGTCCAAGAAAACTTGATGAAATAATATGTATCATTAGGATTGTATGAATAGAATGAAGAGGATATATTATTGTGGGTTTGATGTTCTTTCATACAATGTGTTGAAGAGCATCCAAGTATTTCCTTGAAATAATATTCTTGTGGGAGATGGTTAGGATTATGAATCATGTTTTTGTTCATCGAATTTAGTCTACCAAAAGGATAAAATTTAGATAATGTTTCCCAATGTTTATTTAAGCGGTAGTATATTTTTTTAGTGGTGTAAGGGTTGATCATACATAAATAGTTCCTAATGGATGTATAGAGGACAATTTTCAGTTCATTTGTGGTGAATTAAAGTTAATGTTGGTATGGTAACTTCTAATATTCCCTAGATTCAATGATTAGGTGTCAATATCTATAAGGTATCTATAACATCTCATACTTCACAATCCTAGATCCGATCATTTTATTAAATTATTTTTAAAGAATACAATATTTTTCATAGGATATGATATATTTGTAGTTTTGAAATACTATTTATATACATACATTACATTTGAAAACATAAACTACATCATGAAAATATTTTGAGAACATTAGTATCCCTTCCATTATATCCCTAAAAATTACACATAGTCCCCATATAGGTTTTTTAGGGAAATGAAAATAAATAAGGGCGATCTTAAATGCTCATTAAGGGGTATTATATAGTGGAATCTATCATAACAAAAACATAGAATAAGTTATGTGGAAATAATCAATAAGAAACTTAAATCCATAATCAACTAAAAATAAGAGCATAATATATCCATGGAGAGTAATTAAAATAAATAGATCACATGGATAACAATAATAAGCTCCTTAGAAAAAAAATTATAGTGTAATATAGCTAATTATATATCGTAAGTCAAGACATCACGGACTTACCATTAAAGAAACTTCTTGTTCTAGGAAGGCAGACACTAAAATACTCCATTATGTTTGTCTCATGATACGTGGTGATTCATCAAGGGGATATATAATCTAAGCCCCAATAATCACTTTTTTAATACTAATTCATTCTTCATATGAGAAAATGAATGAAAAATTCATAATCAACCTTTTCAATAATGATCTGTATTAGAGTAACAACATATGGAGATATAATAATTTTCCCCATTTAAAGAAAAGGTATAACATGATTATATCCCATCAGAAGAAAAAAGGTGCATGGTTAAAAAAATATTCAAATTTACAATATTCATCTTTATTTGAATATTGAAATACGGAAAACCAATAATTTTCCCCAAGTTAATAAAAGGGATAACAAGATCATAACCCATATCTAGAGAGAAACTGGATGGATACCCAATAAATAATCAATAGAGAATCAATGGGGTATTTCTAATGTAAATGGAAGTACCATTATCAAAGAAATAAATATAAGGTATTAGAGAATGGTATTCTAAATTTTTATATTATAAATAGAAGATATTAATTGATTTTAGTGGTTTACATTGATAGTAGAAATCATTTGTCATGTTTTATAAAAAGAATTGGAATATCCCTAAGCATATCCATCAGGATTTTCTATCCAGGTGTGCAGTCTTATACCCACTCATTATGTATCAGGGTGATGGTTGAGTATATGCTTCATCCAACCCTTTTTGGGGTGATTACCCTTACATGTATCTATATTATAATTGTATCCACTTACTCGTATATAGATAGAGATGTTATTTTTTGGAAAACCATACACTCTTTACATTCCCAAAATTTAGTATTTTTTAGCATTATAATTGAATAAGATAAATTATTAATTAGAGTAAAATATCATTTTTAATATATCAAATTGGTGGTAATTCCATATAATTATAAATATGATGACATTATAATAATGGTTTATAATTTAAAATAGAAGGGGTGGAATGAGAACCCTTATGTCATCATAATAATGGAATAGGAAAAGGATATAATGAGTGGTGAAAAGTATTATATCATTAACAACATATAAAATGGGATGTAATTCCATTAAATTAAAACCAAGTAAATATTCAGAAATGGTATTAAAATAAAATAATTTCAATTAAAAAGTAAAGAGAAGGACTGGAAACCCTTACCTTTTTAAGTAGATTATTAAAGGTTGGGATGACTCCTTTGTATGTTATAAATTCTTTAGGAGGGATTTAGAGAGGCAAACTAAAGTTAAATTCATAATTAATGCCTTTGGGGTAGAGTTTAGTGATAGAATGGGTGGGATTTGTCTCTTTTTATAGGTGAAAACAATGGTATTTTTCATGGAAACTAATGTTAGGTTAGAAGTAAAAATATAATCACAAGGGTATAAGGTGGTTTGGGTGTGTTAGGTGAATTACACGGGGTAATAGTAGGAGAGACACATGGGTATGTTTTTCATACCTAAAAAATGATTTCTAGAAGATGTAAGTAACTTTTTAATTATTAAAATTTTGACATACCTCATTTACCCATTTTACCCTTATTAATCCTGAGTAAGAATTAACATTGGTAGTTTTTTTATTAAAATTATCTAATGACCCTTATTACCAAATTTGATGTTTTGAATAAAAAATTTGGATACATTTAACCTAATTAAATTTCAAAATATTATAAAATTAACTTTTAAATTTAAAAAAAAAGATATAGGAAAATTTTGTTTTTATAGAAAAATGTCTCTTTATATGTAAAGTTTTTTTTATTTATATTTTATACTAATTATTTATTAAATGAGTGTTTACATATTTTTTTTATTTTTTAAAACATCATGTTCGATTCAAATTTTAATGTATATTAATGTAATTTATTTAGAAAAATATTATAAAAATCTTATAAAATTAATTCTTAAAAAAACAACAGTTTTACATTTATCGTGGAAATTAAAACTTACACTAAGTAATTTAATTTAAATTAATAAAAATAATATTGTAATCTATACATAATTTGGACCTAATTATTCTAAATATAAATTCCATTTTATCAAATAAAATTAGCATATATAGGGAAAATTAATTTTACCATTAGAGAGTATAAAACCTATTTTTTTCAAAAAAAAAGTGTATTTGTTAAGCATAAAAATTATGTTTAGGATAAAATTATCAATGATATTTATTTTCATGAAATAAATTATTTTATTATAAAATAATAAAATTATATGTCTTTTAAAACTAAAATAATATTTAACTAAGATAAAAGACTAAAAATTTCTTTTATTGGAAAATATTACTGAAGTTCATAAAATGTTAAGAATATGTTTAATAATTTAATAAAAATATCTTAAAAATATATATTTTTTCTCATTAAACACATATTTTACCATTTAAAATGTTTTATAAACGTATATTTCTTCCTTATAATAATAAAAGTTACAGTTTTAGTAAAAATTGTATTTTTCATTATTCACTTAAAAATAAACTATTTTGAAAAACTCAAAAATTTCATCTTGTGCTCATATATTTGTGAAGAGTTACAATAAAAATTTTAATTTTTAAAAATAAAATTCTAAAATTCATAAATTAAACTTTTAAATATACTCTGGAATAAAATCTTTTTACAGTGCACATTGCACAATATTTTTGGGATGTTGCATTTACCTGCAATAACGACATATCGGGAATTACATTACCTCCACCCCCACACACACTAAATAACTTCATCCTAAAAATTAGTGTATAAATCATCTATTAAAAAATTGGATATTCCTTCCTCATAACTTCTTCAGGATCCTTGGTTGCCTCATATATTTTATGATATCTCTAAATTACTTTCACCGATCAAGTTGTTCAATTAAAAAACAATTTCTCTTTGGTGTCATGAATCTAGATAAAATACACATTATAAGACATGTAAAGATCCAAATCTATTCCCTCATATATGATCCCACATGTTCGATCTAGAATGTATTACTTTAATAAAGAATCATGGAAGATGTCATGTAATTTACATTGTTTGGGAAGAATAACTAATCGATAATCTACAACACTAATGATTTAATTTATTTCAAAAGGCCCTGTATAATTAGGGAATAACTACCCCTTTTAAAAAAATATTAAACTCTCTTCTATATTGAAGCCTTCTATAATTTATGATCCCAACTTGAAATTCCATGTATTGCATATGATTATCAGCATAAATCACTTTTTTCTCTAGGATGATTTAATATGAACTTGAATAGTTCATATTTTAATAGTCATATACTATATAAGATCTAGGATAACTGTTTTTTCTCTAACTTCTTCCAAAAATATTGGAGTATAAAACATCTTCCCATATAATTCATCGTATGGTTCTATATGGATGCTTGAATGGAATCTATTATTGCATAAAAATTCAACCAAAGGTATATATAATCTCAAATACATGGAAATATTATAGAACATAATATCAAAATTTCTTCTAATTTTTACATATTCCCTTTTGACTACCCATCACTTTTGTAATGATAGGCAGTGCTTAAATGTGTCTCGATATCGAGATCCCTTTAAATAATATTCCAAAAAACTCTATTTAAAAAATTATATTATAACATTTTAACTATTTTATATAGGTATAAGAATAGGTTTCATTACACCCTTATGATTCTCTCTTTTATCCTTCACCTATTGGCATACAGATATTTTGGACACATAGTCTATAATTTTTAGCTTCATACCATCCCTCCATAAATTTTTTCTTAAATCCCTATATAATTTTGAACTACATGGGTGTGTATAGAAATTGGATCTGTGTGATATGTCTTTAATAGGTTGGTGAAAAGGATAATATATTTTTCCTAGTGCAACATAGTAGTCGACCAGGGTCATGTCACTTGAGGACTTTCACAATCTATCACAAACTATTCCTAGTTATGTATTATCCTTTTAGTGTTTTCATATTTTATGAAAGTAGTTAAAAGGAGAGGAGAATGTGAATGTAAGAGAAAACTAATCCTAATCGTATTGATTTCATGAAAAATAAAATTAATTATTGTTATATGATAAAGGTTTTTGTCTTAAGGTAAATTAATTTGGTTCCTTAATTATTCATTAATTTTTATAAAATTATATTTGATAATTATTTCATGGATTAATGTTCTTAATTTTTTAATATGAAATTTTTCATGCCTAGAAGACTTCTTCAGCAAACCAAATTTCACCTTCTTTCATAGAAAAGGATTATGAAACACCTAAATCAAAAGTGTGTAAACTTCAAAGACTCAAATCCATCATTTAAAATTTCATCCTTTGAATAAACTCAACTCCATTACATAAAAAAAATTCTATGAGGAGGGAGGGAAATAATGTTAGTTAAATAAAATAATGATTTTGAGAGTCTCATAAAAGAAAAATGTATGATTACAACACCCTTATTTAGGTAATACTATTTCCATCATCATAAATAGAATAAAAACAAAAGGAATTACAGTATAATAATTAATGAATGCTAATAAAACCTCCACAAAGAATTAGAGTAAACTAATTCAGGAACATTGTGAAAACATACCCCAAGGCCATTCCTTGGGTTAGTAACTCACCATTGAGATTTTAATATATCATAGTTGATAAAGGGAGAGATATATATATATAAATAAAGATAGAATTTAATAGCCACTTAAAGAAAAATCATTCATATTAATTACATGAAAAAAAAATAAAACTAAAATCTATAGAAGAAATGAACTAAAAATTAGTATCCTCTTCTCCTAATCAAGTTATTCTTCCTAGTGAAGTTTATAACCCCTCTATTTATAGAAAAATACCATCCCCTTAATATTCATTATAATTCTCATATCTTCTCTTATCTTTAGTCAAAGTTTATAACTTTTTAAATTATTTAATGGTTCGTCCTTTTTTTAAGGATCATTTTGGCTCCTTATGTGTAGGTGAGGCTCCATGAATGTATTTTCTTAATTTATCCCTATGCCTTAGGGGGTATCTCATGGATATCATGAGTGTATATGGTATTTATAATTTTATTTCAAAAACCCTCTATTATATGGACATTAATATTGTGTTCTATCATCCATTGCATATTTTTCCTTATGCGTGGTTCGACATGGCTATAGTGTTTCCAACCATTCCATGGACAAAACCTCTTCTTATTCAAAACCATACCACTGTAAATATTGACACATCCACAAAATGGTTTGGATACCCATTTAATAGACTTATTTTCATCAACTAGGGCTATAGAGTACCATAAGGTAATAGTTCAGTCCATAGTATAACCTCCTCTTATAGTTTAGCCTCCAGGATTGTTATGAGGCAATGGTGAATCCTGCAACATAGTGGGTTTGAATGCTCTAGTGAATCCATGCACTCTATTTATCTTACATGCCAAACCTATAGTGTATAAATGGTGTAAATAATATATAAACATTATTTAATTCATTAATTTCATTCAACCTTCACAACGGCTAGATCAATCTCATGTTATCATGTAGTGCTTTGTCCTTTTATGTTTTCCTTCTTGATGGTTTCCCCAGATCCTGCAGATTATCTATCTATATTATCCTCCTCAAGAGTGGAATTTAACTATAGATCAATCTCTCATGGAAATTGAAGTGGAGTTTATAATTACATTTCATGATGTCCGGGCAGTGTTGATAATAGAATTATCAAACCATAAATCTTCATGGTGAAGAGAGTTATGGGTCAGAAGTGAGATGAGTTAAAAAAAATTAAAATATATAGTACATGCATGTACCTCATCCCATATCGGAAACTCACATAGGATACCACTCCCATATATTACTTCTCTTTTCTAAGAGAGAATATTGAATTTAAATGGGGTTCAGAGGAACCATACCACCATTGTACACCACACCGTGTTGATGATCCAATCCTCCCACCACAATAAATAGTTACCTCATGCATCAGTGCACCCCAGTTACCTTGTGTGTTCCTATCTATATGAATTATGTGTGACCCATGCCTCTTGTTGCACCAAATATGGACCTCTTATATGTCTTGGTCGACTATCCCCTAGAGCTAGCTATATGACTTGTGTAGGTCCAGAGAACAGCAGAAGTGTGCAATATTTAGTGATATATTTAAATTTATTTTAATATTTTGATTCCCAAAACACTAATATAGGACCTTTCACATTAAATTTATAATCAATTATTTTAGATCATAATAAATAAAATACCTTAGTTTATGATATTTCTTTGATGTGGATATATTGTCTAAATTGCCCCTTTAAGATTGTATTTGTTACACTATGAATATCCAAGGATATAATACCTCTAGAAATGATCAACATGTGATCCTTTGATCTCTAATAAACTCTAATCAATCTCTGAGTTCTATCATGACATATTTTTTGTCTTATTTTGTTTGTGATGATCCCTCTTCATTCGGTCTTGAAGGAATCTCTCTTCATTTCTCATTCTTGAGAGGGAGAGTGAAGGGGGGGTCAAAATAGAATTCATCGTACACAAAAAATCTTTATTTTTTATTAAACCAACACAATATCCATAAAGTATTATTTTTAAATATAAGTTTTATGTTAAAAAATATTTTAATTGCATGTAGGCCCTTGAAATATTGTCATATTCTTAATAAATCTTATACCACATATTAATAATAATTTTTTTGTGCATTCCAACACACGCATATGATAAATATTATTTACCATCTTATAAATAAATATATATCACCAGACATAGCTTTGGTATGTTAAAACCCCTTGGAATTTATTGAATACCTAAATAAATAATTTATTCATAAATAAATATTTTTTTACCAATAAATATTTTTTATTAATAAAATGTTAATAAAATTCTTCCTCATTCCTGAGAGTAATATTTATTCTACTAATTAAATTCACATAGAATTTAATCAATGACATTAATAACACTTCATGTGTGACCCTTTAGGATTCTATATCATTGGAATTTGAAAGAATTGCATAATGTATATGATTACTATCTATAAATGGGTCATGGAACCTAAGAGGAAGAACTTAATGTCATAATGATGAAAACCACATACGAATTCTCATTGTGTAATATAATCCCTTTATTATAATATCTCATCAAGTAGGTTGAAAATCCATATCACCAACCTATATTCTCGATACATCTTTATTAGACTATCTAAAATAAACTCATCGTTACACCATGGACATGGAATTTAGGGTGATGGTTTTATTCCAATAAAAGGTCCAAGATATAAGCTTCCATAAAGATTGAATAGAAAAATCCTTCCTCCATTTATCCATTAATAACATGTCATTCATTATCCACCCAATGTAACCTAATTCCTGCCAACATATGGCATAGTAGTTTTCATTAGAAAATCTATGTGTGTGTGTCTGGATATGAATTAATGATAATGTTAATGTCTAGGTACTATTACACATGTTTGTGGATAAGAATATCCTTGACACCAAAACATGTGGGATTCCTATAAACAAGTATGATTTCATAATCTCACATCTTAGAGATTACCAAGTGTGTACATAATGAGAAGAATCCTCATCCACTTATGAGTACTCTCACCTAACAGTCTATGTACTAAGTTTATCATCATAGTATATTATCAAACCATAGAACATTATTTAAGAATATCATCATAGCAATTAAAGGTTCTCATGTGGAAATACTATGAAAATATCAATAAGAATTATAATCTATAACATTATTACATCAGAGTCATACATAATAATTAAAAATATGTAATAAGATATTTTACTAATATTCAGTAAAAAAAATATACATGTAATCAAAGTATTAATAGTTGGTCCTAGGACACCAACTCTAATAAAATCCCACTTGGAATAAAGCCATATTTCTATGGATTTTAGTCTACTAGAACACAGATAATAATAATTTCTCTACTAAGTCATGGCTTTAGTCAAGGGTTATACCATGTTTTCTTCCATGGAAATACTTCTCACTATAACCTCGCCTATATGAAAAAAATCCCTAGAGAGATAACACTTTTAAATTATGTGTTTCATCCACAGATTTGGCCATGGGGGTTTTGCGAGAGCCTCACCTAAAATATAATTATATTAATGTGTGATAGGATATTCACTACTAGGTAGCACATAAATTTATTGGATGATTTTTTTCATACATATTTCTTCTTTATCTACCACAAAATCCACAATATACTTAGAATAATCTATAGAATATACAACCATATCCTACGTTGAGATCATACATCTCATAGTGCCTTCATTCAAAGTGCAGATGTATCTCGTCTATAAATTCATTTCATCCTAATTAGTTTGGAAACTAGAATATACATATAATATGATGACTATTTCCTCATATCCTCTATAAACTAGGAACATATCCTTAGTATACCTTAGATACTTTCGATTAGTATCTCATTTCCAATAAGTAATATGTCATAAATTTGTACTATTATGAAAATGAACACACTACCACTAAATTATTTATAGAGACAAGTATCTCACATATTAATGAATCCATATTCCATTATGGATTCATAAGAATGAATGTTTCATGATCTAGATGCTTTATTTAATTCCTAAATGGATTTTTTCCATTTTCATGCCTTGTTGGCATCCTTTAGAGTCATAAACCCTTCGAGTTGTCATATAGAAATCCTCCTGAAGGTTCCCATTAAGGATGGTTTTTTATCCATTTTCCAAATATAAAATTCATGGTAAGATATAATGGAATGTATAATTCTGAAGGATTTTATCATTGTAACTGGTGAAAAGGTTTTATCACAGTCAATCCCTTTATGATATTTAAACCCTTTTGTAACTAGTCGCACCATATAGGTACTGACTTGTCCTTCCATGTCTATTTTCTTAATAAATATCCAATTTCAACTAATGGGATTTACATCCATTGGAGTATCTTCCAAAATCCAAACTGGGTTTTAGAACATGGAATCCATTTCAGAATTCAAGGATTCCTTCCACTTGGAAACATTTGTGTCACTTAATGCTTCCTTGTAAGTTAGGGAATCATTATTATCAACTAATAATTAGTCACCATCCACGGTGACTAGAAACCATATTTTTTTAATCTCTCACCACTCTAGTACTTCTATAAAGTGATTTTGTCTCTGTAATAGTTTCTTATTCCTTATAGATTTTTTTAATTTGTTCCTATACCAACTCATGTGTATGTTGATCCTTAACTTCATCAAATCCTATATCACTCCCAATACCACTTTTATAGATGTGATCCTTCTCAAGGAATATGGATTTTATTTACAATATTACCTTTTTTCAAGGGATAATATAATTAATATCCCCTTGTTTTCTTAGGGTATCTATAAAGTTACACTGTATACCTCAGTGTACAAGTTTGTTACCTAAAGAGGCCTTTAAAAATTCTTTGTTTCCATACACATGTAAATTTGACAACATGGTTTTTCTTCCAATCAATAATTAATATGGAATTCCATTTATTGAGTAAGTTGAAACTTGGTTTAGTATGTATACTACTGTTTGCAATGTGTATCCCCAAAAGGATACTGGAATAATTGCACGAATCATCATCGATCTCGCTATGTATAATAAGGTGTAGTTATTACATTTTCTTAAACCATTACACTAAGGAATATATGGAGGAGTGAGTATTTATATCATTGAAAAATATCATAAGTCATTAATGAAGTCTTGATTAATATATTTTCCACCATGGTCTGAGCGGAGTTTCATAATCTTCTTACCAAGATGGTCTAAACTTCATTATTTTATTCCTTGAATTTATCAAAATAATTTTACTTATACCTCATTAGATAGGCATATCCATATCTAATAAAATCATCAGAAAAAGTTATGAAGTATGAGTACCCACCAATTTCTTCAATAAGAAATTGTCAACACAAGTCAGTATGAACTAATTAAAGAATTTATTTAGACCTTTCACCGTTCCCACTAAATGGGGATTTGGTAATTTTCCTTGTAAAAGTGAATGATATAAACCAAGTGATTTTAGTTCAAAAGAATATAAATATCCATATTGATGATATTTATTAAACCATTTTTTTTACATGAACTAGTCGGTGATTCCAAATTTGGGTGTGGTATGGGTCATGTGAAGTAACTTCATTATAGATTTCCATTACTTGGTTCATGTAATATACCAAATAAATACAACTATCTAAATGTGTCATATCATAACATATTCTATGTTTATAAAATAATTAAAATTTATTCCCAAAATTGAATTTAAATTCATAAATATCAAGTATGGAAATACAATAATGTTTTTGGTAATAGATGGTATATAATAACAACCCTTAAAAATAAATATCATTCTAACTGGCAATGTGAGGTGATAATATTCAATAGCTACAGCATAAAGTTTTCCTTTATTGGTTTCTCGTGGATCTACCTCTCATCGTTCAATCATTCTAAATATAATTGGTTCTTTTATTTTAATACATATTTGATCACCATAAGATGTATCTAATACACAATTTTAAGAAAAATATAAATTTCACTTGATAAAAAATGCACCTAAAGATTCCCATAGCTTCTTTGGTTGGGTGTATTTTTTATTCCAGAATCCCTTCTTTTGACTTGAGAAATAGATAGAATCATATTCCCTTTCATTCTCCTTTATCTTTATCTTATTGTAAGGGTGTTATGAATAAGCCTTAGACTAAAGTTTATTCTCTTTTAATTTCCATTTTTTCGCTATAAAGATCGAAGTTTTTCCATGATTTGTATCCTTTTCTGCTTGGAAAAGGAGATTAAGTATATGTATGGGATACTTCTTAATGTTTTTCATAATAAAATTTACCACAAAACTGGATAATATCTAAGGGAGTGATGAAATAATGAGATCGGTACCAAGTTCTTTGGGGAGTTTAAACACTATAACTTATAGGCGCTCAATATAGCCAATGAGATACACTATGTGAGGAATAGCTGGGGAACCTTCTCTGATATTTCTCTAAAAAATAGCCTGAGACATCTCAAACCATTATTGTCTATCTATATCCTAGTATAAACATTATATGTTCTCAAGAATGATATATGTATCCATGTTTTCATGAGACTTCATGAGTTCACTAGACATATATGATAGCATTAAACAATTAACATCAACCACATCACTCAGATGTTTTTTATAGAAAAGGAACTATTCATAACTTGTCTCTATAGTATTAGGATTATGTTTTGAGGATTTTAGTATATAAGACTTCCTTTAATATCATAGAACAACCCGAAACAATCTAAACCACTCTTAGAAGAAATTTCTAGTGAGGAGGTTTTCTTTCTCAACTTTTGATTATAGATATAGCGTGAATGAAAGGCATGGACTTTTTTTCTTTTATTAGAAGAGAAGATTTTTATTAGTTTTTATTAATTAAAAATTATGTGAGAAATAATAAATTAATTTATTTTATGAATTCTGCCACTATTTTATCAATTCTCAATAGTTCTCACTAATAAACACAAAATGTCTCATTTCTAGTACATTCTAGTAGAGAGGATCCATATTCACCTACGCATAACCCAGACAAGGGTTGATCAATCTATTTTAATGAATTTAGGTAGGTAGGTCTTTTACAATTGTGATATTTCATCTCCTGACCTATTGAGTGAATTCCCCAATCATAAAATCTTGACATGGGTTTCATTCACACTTGCCTCCAAATTACACCAAGTGTAATAAGGGATACTCCTCTTGATGTAAAATGGTTAAGTTAACCCAAAACCTTTATAATAACTCCACTTATAAAATTAATTATCCCAACAATGTTTTTTCAAAAACTTTGTTCTATTGGTTTAATTTCTAATCAAGTAATGGAAGGTGAAGTCTAGATTAATATTTAGTTGAGGGATTTTATTTTTATTATTATATAAATTTTATCTTGTTTTATCCTTTACATGTATTTTTGATATTAAGTGGATGTTACTTAATTAAATAAACAAGTAGGAAAAAACATTTACCCATAATCCATTTATTTAAATTCCATCTTTTCACATTAATTAATTTATTCTTATGATCATAGTCTTGTATCCATAAAATAACTAATTTTTAGATAGAAATAAATAAATAATAAAATTTCCAAATCATGAGATCATTTAATGGTTGATTTAATGAGAAGACATTAAATTAACATATGACCTAGGGAAAATAACTCATTGTGCTATACATGGAATTAACTATATCACTCTACTATTCCACCTATGTATCACCTGATTTGGAATTGTAATGGTTCCATATTGATCCACCACCACACACCTTAGAGTACTTTGTTAATTACATGTATATATAACTCTTCCATGGGTGAGGGGAACCAAAGTATTGTTTATGGGGGGGTTAGATAAATAAACTTTGACATATAAGTCCTACATAATAATGGGGGAAGGGATGACTCGTAGTTCATCATATTTAATTTAATAATAAATAATTTAAAAATCATGAAATAAATTAAATTACAACACCCAACACTTACAAATGTTTTGTTCAAAACCATGAATGGTCATACATGAAAAGTATAGACAAGGGTAAATAAATAACATTAATTTCTTATTCATCATTTATTATTTAGATTAACACATTTTCATTAATTAATTATGTATTTATTTAATTCTCTTTCATGTTAATGACTTTATGAATACTCCAAGAGATAACCATCATAAAGGCATTAATGGAAAATAAATGGAAGAACCAATTGTTTTATATTTATTTCAATAAAATAATTAAACATTTAAAATTATTTTAAACCCCTATTAAATAGTCAAATGGTTAAAATTCCAATAAAATCTATAAGTTTTTAATTATTTAATTTTTTATTAAATTTAATTTTAATTCTTTCATTTATTGGGATACTACATGGAATGTACTATCCAGCTATATGTTATGTACCTCAGTTATTGTGTATTTGGGATATACATATGGGCAATTGGAGTGATTAATTGTCAAAACTATATAGCATTCACATTCTAACTACATGATATATATCTAATTTATATGTTCTTGAGATACTTTCATGGGTCTTCAATGTGTATCTCTACAGAATCACATAGCGTGTACAAGCCAAATATATATCATGTTTCCCTTATTTCATGTGTCTATTATTCTCATAAAATGTATCAGCATGTATTTTGAATGTAAAAATTGATGAATTACACATAATGTATATCATAAATTCTCAAAACTATCAGTCTCACATAGTTTTAAAATGTATATTGACCATACAGATTGTGTGATTTATGTCACTAACCCAAGAAAACTACATGGTCTATAGGCCAGCTACAAACCATGTAATCTGATATCCCATGTTCTATGTTGGCCTGATAAACATAGTTTAATCCAAATACATGTCGTGTAACCCAGTTTTACTGGAAAACAATTTGGTACTTCCCAAGGGTATCTCTGGAAGTTCTTCATTTGTTCTTAGACCTTTAAAAAATGCAGAATTGAATGAATATTATTAATATTTCAAAAACATTTTAATTTAAATCGGATTAAAGAATTAAAAATAATAAATTAAAACATTAAACCATGATTTCGTATAGATCAACATTTAAATAAATAATTATAAATTTAAAACATGACCACTCTAATACCAGTCATAAGTTTGGGGCATTGCATAAGCATGCAATGGTGGGAGATATATTTTATTTTAATATTTTAATTTTGTAACCCCCAATAGAGGATATTTCACACTAAATTTATAATAATTTTATTTAGATCATAATAAAGAAAATACCTTAGATTATGATCTTTATTTTATGTGGATTTTCATCATTCAGAAAGTTCTTTTTGGGTTTCCTTTTTAGCACAACGAGGATCAAAGTATAGATTCCCTCTAGAATTGATTCACATGTGACACTTTTATCTCCATGAAACACCAATAAATCTTTTGGTGATAGTGAGGCATATATATTTCTTGTGTTGCTTGTGTTGATTACCCACACTTTGGTCATGAAGGAATCTCTCTTGTGTTTCTAATTCTTAAGAAGGAGAGAGAAGGATTAGTCAAAAGAGACTTGGTTTTTTGAAGTAACTCTATAATTTTTATTAACACTACACTATATCCATAAAATACTATATATAGATCTAGTGTTTAGGTTAAGAAATATTTCAATAGCATACCAACCATTAAAATAATATTAAATTCTGAAAAAAACTCATGCTAAAAAAATATTAATATTAATATTATTTTATGTCCAACACCAACATGGATATATGATAAATATTATTTACCATCTTGTAAATAAATATCTCTCACCATACATGATCTTGATCCATTTGAACTCCTCAACATTTATTAAATACCAGAATAAATATTTTATTCATAAATAAATGTTTTATTCGACAATAAGTATTTTCTATCAATAAAATATTTATAAAATCAACCCTAAATCATTAGAATAACAACTATATTATTAATGAAATTCACTTATAATTTAATTAATATCATTAGTAATACATACATTGAGACCCTCTATGATTCTTTCTAGTTTCCATTATGTGGTCTTGCCTAAAGTCCAAGATTACTATCAAGAAATGGTTTAAGGTACCCAAGAGAAATAAGTTAATTTCAGAATGCCAAAAACCACATAAAAATACCCATCGTGTAATATAATCCTTTTATTATGATATCTCATCAATAAGGTTTCACATCAATGTCACCAAACTATATGCTTGATACATCTTTCTTTGACTATCTAAAATAAACTTGTTGTTACACCATGGCCATATAATTTAGAGTGACGGTTATATTCTAATAAGAGGGAAAATATATCAGTTTCAATAAATATTTAAGGGAAAATCCATCCTCAAATTATCCATTAATAACATGTCATTTGTGACAAATCCAACATACCATACTTCCTGCCAATAAATGGTGTGACATTTTTCATCAGCAAATCAAAGTGTGTGAGTCATGAAATGAAATAGTAATAATATTAAATTCTATGGATCATTACACACACTTGTATATAACAATATCTAATGACACTAAAATGTGTGGAATTCCTATAGGTAGACCTATTCTCATAGTCTCTTATCTTGGAGATTTCCATGTGTGAACTTCATAAGAACAAGCCCGATCGGCTTATGAGTACTCACAACTGAAATTTTATGTACTATGTTTCCAATAATAGTATATTATAAAACCATATAACATTATTTAAGAATATCATCATATCACTTAATGGTTATCCTCATGGAAGATAACTTTTATGAACTTATCATTGTGACTTATACTATTTGACATTACTACATCATATTTATGTATAACAATGAACAATATGTGATAAGATGTTTTATTAATATTAAATACATCAAAAATACATGAAATATAAGTACAAATCGTTAGTCCTAGGACACCAATTCCAACAACTTGTTAGGGTTTGAGGGTTATCTAGGGTATTGGACTATTTTTTACCAAAAAATTATAAAAAATAGTTAAAATTATACAAATATTCATAGGCACAAATAATTTTCATATTTATCATTTCAATACATTTAATCCAAATTAATTTTTTAGATGTAAATGTCACACATTTTAATAAAACACTTCATTTTTTGTGAAAATAATAAAATATCATTAAAATTAGTAATTTAAATTTACATTTTTTTCATTTAAAATTCATGATCATCAAATACACCTACACTTGAACCATTTCCTATAATCAAACATTGAATCTCAACAATAATTTGAAAAGGGAACCATTACTACTAGTATTTATATATCAAAGTAATAAAATGAAATAATTATGAATTTGAAAACCAAATTTTCAAGAATCACATAGAATAATACTTCAACTTCACAATCTCTAAAGAAACCATCTACCTAGGTATTTTACTTCTTCCATTTAAAACTTGATGGGTATTCTTATACTATTATTCACATGTCATAATCCATTATTATCAATCATAACATCTCATTATCTACCTCACTTTGAATCCTTTTATCTCATCTCTCAAGGTATAAATTCAAGTAAGTTTAAGATTATACCATGAATGAATGTTCATTTCCATAGTCTTGAAATGTACCTACATTCTCTACTTTATAAAGAAAAAGATCACATTAAATCAAAATAACTTTTCAATTATGGTTATAATGACTATGAGGATTAAGGTTGGAAGGTATTTATGTAAAAACCATTAAGGCTAAAGAAGGATGATTGCCTCTAAAGTATAATACATGGTATCAAAAGAAAGGTGTAATAAAAATATCCCTTTCAAAATGTGAGAACACCTACTTCCCAAGCTCGATGTAAGGTCAAGATAAGTGTAAGCATGATAAAAGATATATACCCTCTTGAATTTTTTCCCCTTTTTATTTTTTTACTTTTCAAAATAATTTTACATAATTTTTTAACCTTTTAAAAATTTATGCTTGAAAAAAATATCACATCCACCACTTAACCCCATATAATAAAATCATCCATATGGTAATGGTAATTTTTTTTCTCCCCAGTCACAACACATTGTTTTCATTTTTTTCTTTATTATTTTTTTTCAAGGGGGTAGCAATAAAATTATAATAAATGATATCATAAACCTTCTCCACTACCCAAAAGATCATACTTACACTTATTTATTTCAATGTAGAACGTACCTTCCACCGTGAATTCCCTCACCCCCACAATTTAACTTTAAAATATTATGCACAATACATAGATTAGGGTAAGAATATAAAATATTATCTTGCAATGGGGATCATTAATAGATATTTAATTCATGTATTCTATAGACTAAACAGGGATTAATTTATAATAAGGTCTTGGAGATAAGGACTAAATCAATAAAATTTCCAAAAAAATTAAAATGAGACTTTTTAAAATCTTGGCATTGACAAGTTACAAAACAAGTTTAAGTATGTGGCATGCCCCAAGATCTCTCAAGAAATATGCTCAAGATATAATGGAATGTATTGTGTATAGAAGTCCTCTCAGGAATAGAACATAAAATTTGGGATAGTCACTCATGGAATGGATAATAATAAAAAAATAATCCACATTAATTTTATAAATTCAAGGTATTAAAAATTGTGGGTAAATTTCATTTAAATGAATTAACTAATTCCCTCGGGTCATGATTCATAAAATTGAGTCATATTACTCACTCTAATAATTCCATTCTCTATCTTACTCAATAAATATCATTAAATCAAATGATTTCTTATAAAATCATGTCTCTTTTATTATTCAAGTAAAGAACAAAAGTATAACTGTGGCCATGCAAATTCGCTTTTAAATATTAGAAAATATTTCAAAAAAAAATATAGGGAGTAAAAAGATAAATAATATAGTAGTGAAATACCTTAAAAATTAAGTTTTATTCCTCTTCCTATTTTAAATCCTTTCTACAATGTTTTATCGTTCCATTATCATCATGGACCAATAAAATAAATTCACTCATCAAAGTATAGGGAAAATATCATTAAATATCAAAAATAATGAGGTGGATTGGGATGCATATAATATATTCATAAAACTAATTCCAAATAAATAAATTGAAATCTAAAGTCCTTGAAAACAAGTGAAAGAGAAGAAATATAAGTATT
This sequence comes from Viscum album, assembly GCA_963277665.1. Classification (NCBI taxonomy): domain Eukaryota; kingdom Viridiplantae; phylum Streptophyta; class Magnoliopsida; order Santalales; family Viscaceae; genus Viscum; species Viscum album. The sequence goes on along the minus strand of OY728132.1, from coordinate 21,504,853 downwards.
GGTTTGATCCCCTAAGTGGGACCTGGTTTTTAAATTACTCTATAAAGGATGTATCAGTAATTATATAAAATTTGATGGTGGGTGGTGTTTATTTTATTTGAACCACAAATACTCATTCATTATATCCCTAAATTGTTCCTATTTTTATTAAGTATTCCATGGATAGATTAAACTAAATCTATACACTTAGCAATAAGGTACAATTTTCATAGCAGAGGAAGGATAATGATTGGGTCATCCTTCCTTTTAGTTTCTTCTTATGTATCCTCTTCTTTACTCATTAGTTTTTTCCAAATATAAGCTAGATCAATGGTATAATTCAAAGTAAAGTTATAATTTAATTATATTTAAACAAAATTAAATCATAATGATTTTACATAAAAATATTCCCTTTTAATGTAGGCTTCATGTGTATTTGTTTCCTTAGGAAAAGTTACTTGGATCTCCTCAAGTACTCCCTCTAATAAGTGTTTAACATTTTTAGGGAGCGATATATATCTATCATCAGGTGAATCATATTTTTGTATCACCCTCCAAGAAAAAAAATAGTTGGATAAATCAAAAAAATCAAAATAATGATTGGTCATAAAAAATTTAGTTTAAATAAAATTAGATTAAAATGAGTTCAAGAAAATATCATATCCATGAGTTTATTCGGATTCAATTACTTCTTTTGTGGAATGTAATTCTTGGAGTTTAATTCACTAGATATAGTTAGGTTGTTAGGATCCTCTATCTTATCCTCAAATTCCACCACCTAGGTGGTTTTAAATTCTTCCTAGGATAAAAATATGTACAATGGTTATGATGCTTCTACTTTGAAAATAGAGAGATCATGATCTATTTTTATATTTTTCCATTTAATATAAAATTGATCTAAATCTTGTTCATTTATAGTTTTTAAATCATCACATGATTCTTTATTATCACTCTACAACTCTTCATGGAATTATTCAATCAATTTCTTGAGATGGTTGGGTTATGAATTGTATTTAAGTAAGGTTTCAATCTTATGGACATATTAAGAAAATTTTTGAGAAACCAAGGGGGATTTTTTTATGTCTCAACCAATGATACTTCCACCTTGTAATTTATTATTTGATAATTATTTTTGATTAGATTAACCATTTCCATCAGTTCTAGAAATGAGAGACCTATGATAATGACATTCATCACATGCTTGGCCATAATAGTAAGATCATCAATCCTTTGAAAGATAGAATCCTCATAATTGTGAACCAATTTTCCTTGAACCCATGGGTAATATTCTCGTGGATAATAATATTCTTTTGAATAAATCATAGAAATTGAATTTTTTTAGATATTTTTTTCAAAAAAATTGACAATTTTATGTAATGTTAAATTAAAAAACTGATTGATCATTCTCTTGGATACCTGTAAATGGTGAAAAGTTTTCGCATGCATTTTATAGGGTGGTAAAATATCTACTATATTTTTTCTAGGGAAAAATAGTAGAAGACTAGGGTTAAATAACTTGATGAACTTCAAATTCTATCACACATTATTCATAGTTCACTTATCCTCTTTTGGGTGTTTTATTATTTAATGACAGAAATGAAAAATGAGGGGATAATGTTCATTCAATGAAAAAATAAACCTAATAATGTATATTTTAGGAAAAATATAATGAATTATTATTATAAAAAAAGGATTTGGTCCAAGGTTTGGTTACTCAAGTTCCTTCATTATCCATTAATTTTTCATATATTCTATTTGATAAATCATTCATGAACCACTATCCTTAATTTTTTAAGTGTTAAATTATTCACTCCTAGTAGAATTCTTTAACATAAAAAACTTCACCTCCTACAATATTAAAGGATTATGACACACCTAAATCAATAGTGTGAAACCTTTTGAGACCTGGATCCATCAAATAATATTTCTTACCTTGAATAAACTCAACTCAATTGTATGAAAAGTTTTGTCTAAGAGAATGGGGGGACATAATGTTAATTAAATAATAAGATGAGTTTGAGAGGACCATAAAATATTTATGGAAGATTGCAACACACATATTTAAGCATTGTTATTTCCCTCACCAAAAATAGAATAAAAAAAAGAATTAGTGTTCACAAATTCAGGAACATCGTGAAAACCTCCCCCAAGGTAATTCTTCAGGTTAGTCAGTCACCATTGAGAGTGTAAGAGATCATAGTGAAGAAAGGTATTGAGATATAACGATAGAGATAATGTGAGAGTAACTTAAATAAAAATAATGTATATTATTTATATAGAAAATATAAATAAGAATAAAATCTATAGAAAAAATGAACTAAAAAGTGGTTGACACTTCCTCTGGTCAATCTCTTCTTCCCAATGTGTCACAACACCCCGATATTTATCGTCAAAAGATTATCCCATCCATATTCATTTGACTTATCATATTTTATCTTATATTTAGTCAATGTTTATAAAATTTTAAATTATTCAGTGGGTCATAATTGTTTTAAGGGGTGTTTTGACTCCTTGTGAGTAGAAGAGGCTCCATGAATATGTTTCCTTAATTTGTCCCCAAATATTAGGGTGTATCCCAAAGATATCTTGAGGAAATAGGGTATCTGATATTTCAAAATAAAAACCCTCTATAGTGTACACATTAATACTATGGCATAGTATGTATTACTTTTTTTCCTTTTTCATGGATATGGGCCAACCATTCAATGGTCTCAGCCTCTTTTTCCTAAAAACATTCCACTACTAATATCGACACCTCCATAGTGAAATTGGAATACCCATGAAACAATAAATATCTATAGATGAATTCTGTCAATTTAAAAAAAATTACTACTTTAATCTTCCTTTGTAAGTCCTCATCATCTTTCTGGGACTTCTTTATCTTTTCTAGTAAGGATGGTTTATAAAATTCGTGGAAATATAATGATGGATCCCCTTGCCTAAAAATCACCATATCTATCTTTACAAAATATATGTATATTGAATACTTGTTAATACTCATCATGGTCAGAACACAATGGTCCCTCAAATTCAATGCATCAACCACCATTTTTTCTTTCCTGGGGTTTTAGTTTATCAATCAATCATTGTCCTCGAGTAGTTCCAACCATATTTCTTACTTCATGTTGAGATCCTTTAGAGGGAATATAAAATTTAAACTCTTATGTTCTATATATATATATATCACATATTTAACCTTAGAGGTAGTGTCTCTATATTTTTAAAGAAAATATTACAGATACTAGCTCAAGGTCAATAGTTGGAAGTTCTATTCATGGATTTTAAATTTAATTATTGCATAATAAATTTCTCCATCATTTTTCATAAGGAAAAAAATCAAGTCATTTCTTAGATGAATCACTTTATATTAAAAATCCTTCATTACCTAGTGGTAGGTTTTACACCAGTGCATTAATAATAATCCTCTTTAACTATTAAATATTATCCCCACATTCCCATGACTATACGAATTTAACCCCTTTATATGTTAACTTAGTTGATGGGTTATCCAACTAGTCTAAATCATGGATGAACTAATAATAATATCCTTTGAAAGATAGGAAAATTCAGAACTTGGTTAGGTTTCTTAATGTAGGAAATTATTTTTGTAACTTTTATTTAAATTTTGAATAGATCTTCTATCCATGGAAACAATATAGCTATAAAAAACTTTAATGAGCCAAAATTCACACTTACTATATTTCCCATATAATTATTTTTTTAGGGTATCTTGAATTATTTTCAGATAACTCTCAAGCACTCCATATCTCTTAGAGTATATCAAGATATCGTCAATGATACCATAATAAGGTTATCAAGGTAATCCATGAATACTCTATTCATAAGATCAATAAATAAAAAAGGTTCATGAGTCAATCCAAAATTCATTACTATAAACTCATAATGTTTGTACCCTGTTTGAAATGTCATCTTCGATATATCATCTAACTTCACAATTAATTGATGATAACCAAATAAAATTTCAATAATTGAAAAGTATTGTGCTCCATAAATTTGATCAAATAATTCATAAATGTGTGGAAAATGATACTCATTATTTATAGTAATGGAATTTAGCTACCAATAATTGATGCACAGTCTCATAAACACATCCTTATTTTTCAAGAATAAAATAGATGATCCCTGTGGGAAAAAACTAGGGTGTATAAATCTCTTATCACATAACTCATAAAATTATTTCATTAATTTCACCATCTCCAATAGTTAAATTCTATAATATTTTTTAGAGATAGGTCTTTCATTAAGAATTAATTAAATTGAGAAATCAACTACATGCTCTGGTGGATGACTAGGTAATTCTTCTAGAAATGCATAAATGAATTATTGTACCAGAAGTGTGTACTATATTATTATGATATCTTTATTATCCATGGATCATTCTTTAATTTCCTTTATTCCTAAAATTCTATTATTGAAATATATTTTCTAAGGATCTAGTGATGATTTAAATGTTGAAGTTTCCCATTTGAAGGAAAGACATTCCACTTCACCTTCATGAACAGTAATGTCCTTCTCTTGGAAATAATTTTCTTCCTTATACTTTTAAAGCCAATACATACCAAGGATTATATCAATTTCATACATAGGTATAATAACCAAATTTTAAAATATGGTACACCCATGCATCAAAATTGGAGCTTCCTAACACATTTTTGTTGCATTAATATTTCCACTTAGTGTCTTAATTGATAACTCCATTACTAGGGCATTGGTGAAATATTTTATGTTTTTAGTAATCATGGAAGATATAATAGACAAATAATATCCATAATAAAGTAAAAAATTATCTAAATTTGAGGCTATTATCAAATTACTTACCAACACATCCTTATAATCTTTGAATTAGGTTGTAGTAATCGCATAAGATTGTTCTTTATTACTTGGATTTTTATGAGTTAAATTACCTTGATTTTTGTGGAATTATTTTGCATAAGGTCCCTTATCCTTATAGATAAAGCGTTGAACATAAATATTTTTTACCTTATATTTGAATTCATGAGCTTTATGACCCATTTCTATACACTTATAACTAACTCTTATTACATTCCAATATGCCTAGGGGGTCTCTTCCCATAGTCATCACATGTAGGAAATCCTTCCCTTCCTTTCTTCCCATTTACCACACTTTTATTCCCTTCTTCTCAATCGACCTATTCTTCTCCTGATTCACCTTTAATACATATGTCCTAGAGAACTCCTTTTCTATATTAAAGGTGCATAAGACTATATCCTCATATGATTACAAGGTTTGAGAGACCAATATCCTTTGAAGTCTCAACTTTAACACATCAAAGAAATTATAAATATTACCTTTTGGTCTATTTATACAGTCTACATAATGTCTAAATAACCTTTTAATGTTTTCCTTACAATTTATAACATTTTCATCCCCCTTTTTCAAATATTAAGGAACCTGCTTTCCATTTCTACTCTTTTCACATGAGGAAATTATTTTTCACAGAATAACTCCTTGAAAGTTCCCTATTCCATGTGATTTATATCATCTTTTTCTTTATTTATTGAGTTAGAGACCACAATTTGTCTATATCTACCTTCATATAACAGACCTACATGGTGACTTTTTCCTTTTAACTACTTCTTAAATAAAGAAAGATATTATCTAGGTAATTGATCAAGTATTAAGTTATCAATAGATTAGTATTTCCACTAAATTTTGGAGGTTATTATCGTATAATGTCTTCCAACATAGTTACACTATGTTGTGGATTATTGGGTTTCTCTAGGAAGGATATATTGTTTCATAAATTAGGTCAACTTCCCTAATATGACTATGAACTTATTATCATAAACCTCAACATAAATGACTTGTTCATGTGGAATATCCCTACACTGATTAAGGATGTTTATATGGTCACCATTCCTATATTTATTCACCATATTTATACATTTCCAAAAAAAATAATCATCTATTGATATTGAAGTTCAAAATACGATTCCTATTAATTTTTCTAGAGTGTTCCCTAGAAATCATGAGGGGTTTTAATAGTAATTATGCTATCTCACTAGGTTCCTCTAAACCTAGTCCTCAAGGTTCCTATGAAACATTATTTGATAAAAATTATAATATCCTAGGCTCTATAAACCTGGATATGATTGTTTTATTACGTTATTGGTATAGAATACATTAGTTTTCGTAGGATATGAAATCTTTTTAGTCTTACAATACTATATTCATACATACATTACATTTGAAAACATATGATATATCTTGGAAACATTTTGGGAATATTATTATCCATTCCATAATATACCTAAAAATTATCTATATTTATCCTCTAGGTTTCCTAATAAAATGAAAAAAAAATAAGGGTGAGATTAGATGCTTAGTAAGGGATAACATATAGTGGAATCTATTAAAACAAAAACATGGAATAAGTGATATGGAAGGAATAAATAAAAAACATGAATTAATAATCAACTGAAAATGATAGTATAATATATCCATGGATAGTAATGAAAATAAATATTTCACATGGATAACAATATATGGTTCCATTGTGATGAAATTCATAATACCATGCAACTAATTCCATACCATAATCCAACACATCATGATCTTAGAAATTATGATCTTATTGTCAAGGAACCATCTTGTTCTATGTAGACATACACCAAAATACCAAATAATGATTGTCTCATTAGACCTAGTAATGCATCAATGGGATATAAAATTTCATGTCCCAACCATCACTTTAAGTCCAATTAATTAAATAAAAGAGAATATAAATAAAATATTCATGATTAAATTTTCCAATAATCATCTATATTGGAATAAAAATAAATGAAACTCCAATATTTTACCCATATTAATAAAATGGATAACATGATCAAAATACATCTAGAAAAATAAGTTGGATAGTTAAAAATACATATTCAACTTTCCAATAATCATTCACATTGTAATAATGACATATGAAACATCAATAGTTTTCCCCCAAGTCAATAAAATGGATAGCATGATCATAAACCATCCAGAAAGAGAACGTGGATGGTCAAAAAATACATAATCAAAATATAATCTATGAGGTATTATCAATTTAAAAGAAAGTTATATTATCAAACAAATAAATATAATGTAGCTGAAAAGGGTATTTTCAAAGTGTTGGGTTAACAATAGAAGATTGAAATTGAGATCAATAGTTTATACTGGTAGGAGAAATCCCTAATCATGGTTTATAAAGAGTATATGGATACCCCAAAGAATATCCCACAGGAGTATCTATCCAGGTGTATAGTCATAGGCCCACTCATCATGAATCATGGTGGTGGTTGAATGTATGCTTCAGCTAACCCTTTTCAGGTTGACTTACCCCTAGGTGCATTTGTACCACAACTTCATCCACATGTTAGCATCCAGATAGGGATTTCATTTCTAGGAAAACCATTCACTCTTTTCTTTCCTAAAATTTAGGAATTTTGGGAATTATGAATGCTTACTCAAAGGATATAATGATAGGAAACTCTCATTTTAAATATATCAAATGGGTGATATTTCCAAATAATTACAAGCATAATGGCTTTATAATAATTTTTTGTAATTGAAAGTTGAAGGGGAAGAATGATAACCCTTATGTCAGTATAATAACGACATAGGGAAAGAATATAATGAGAGGACATAAGTAGAATCTCATTAACAATATATAAAATGGGAGGTAATACCATCAAGGATTAGTCAAGGAAATGTGTGGAAATTGTATTATAATAAATCAATTTCAATTAAAAAGAAAATATATGGATTGGAAGCCCTTACCTTAAAATGTAGAGTCTTAAATAATAGGAGGAAAACAAAGAACCTTGTGATCTCCTTATGAGGGATTTATAGAGGGGTTAAAGGTTACTTCATGATCAATTCCTTTGGATGGAGTGGAATGAGAGAATGGGTGGTTGTTATCTCCTTTTATAGGTGAAAAATATAGGCTTTTAATAGAAAATAAAGTTAGGTAATGGATAAAAATTAAATCACATGGTTGTTAGGTGGGTTTAGTGAGTTAGGTAAATTATGTGCATAAATGGTAGGTGAGGCATGTGGGTTTGATTATCATACCTAATAAGTCTTTCTATAAGGTTTAAGTGACCTTTAAATTATTAAAAATTTTATATACCTCATTTACCCATTTTACCATTATTAATCATGAATGAAAATTAACCTTGAAAATTATTTTATTATTAAAAATATAACATGGACTTTCTTACAAAATTTCAATGTTACGAATCAAAATTTATGATCAATTTAACCAAATTCAATTTCTAAATATAATAAAATTTAATTTAAAATTAAAACAATATATATAGGAAAAACAATTTTTATAGAAAAATTTCTCAATATATTACATACTTGTTATTATTATTTTATATTAATTTTTAATTGAATAAGTTGTTATATATTTTTATATGTTTTTAAAAAATATTAGAGTTATAATTTACAGTTTATTAATATAATTTATTTAAATAAAAATTATATAACTCTTATAAAATTAATTCTTTGAAAATAACCATTTTACTTTTATTGTGATAATTAATATTTAACCTATTTAATCTAATTTTAATTCAAACAAAATAAGATTGGTATAGTTAAATAATATATACATAATTATTATAAATATATAATTTCATTTTATCAAATAAAATTAATATGTGTATGGAAATTTAATTTTACCATTAATGCGCATCAAACACTTTTTAAAAAAAAGTGTATTTTTTAAGCATACAAATTATGTTTAAGATTAAATTGTCAATTATTTTGATTTTCATGGAATAAATTTTTTTATTGTAAAAAAAATAAATTTTTATTGAATTCCAAAATTATAATAATATTTAACTAAAATAAAATACTAAGAACATTTACTTTTAGTGGAAAATATTAATTAAGTTCATCAAATATTGAACATAGGTTTATAATTTAAGAATAATATTTCAAAAACATATAGTTTTACTCCTTAAATACAACTTTTTTCCATTTAAAATGTTTTATAAACTTATCATTCAATCTTATATAAATAAAAGTAATGATTTTGGTAAAAACTATTCTTTTATTATTCACTTAAAAATCAACTATTTTTGGAAAATTATAAAATTACATCTTATGCTAATATATTTATGAATATTTCAAATATGAATTTTATTTTGGTAAAATTAAATTATAACATTCAGAAATTAAAATATTAAATATACTCTTGAATAAAGTCTATTTAGAGTGCACATTTCACAATAGTTTCTAGATGTAGCATTTACTTGATTTAGTAGCCTCTTGGAAATTAAAGTATCAGCAATCATCTTGTTTTATGATAGTTCATCCATGCATCATATATAAAATTGAAACAGAATTAACCAATAGGCACCACTATATAAGTGTGTCGGAAAAACTTATACATGTGTTCTTTAATGAGGATTCAAAGTATTCTAATATCAGTTATATATATTTATTGTGATGTAAAACACAATTTTTTCTAATAATAATAAAATATGGAATCAATTTTATATCATCAATGTAGGAATTATTTGTTTGATCCACATAAAACCAATGTTTTATTTTTCTCCTTGTTTTATCGATAGTGCATCTCTACCCCAATCAATTATCACATTAATATTATACAAAAGAACACTCATCATGTGATAATATAATTATTAATATTTAACTCTTTGAATATACAAGTAATTAAAAGTAAAAAAATGTATTTGTTCTAGGGTTCCAACTCTAATTGACTCCTAATTGCACTGGAGGCAATTATTAACAACTTTAAGTGTGTTAGAATTCACAGGTTATTTATGCTTCTCTTGAGATAAGGATTTATTCAACAGGTATAAATTTTTCTCTTCCAGGGAAGGACTTCTTATTATGACATCACCCCTCTAAAAAAATCCTTCAAGAGGTGATGCTTCTAATTTATATGCTTTTTCCACTAATGTGGTCTCATATACTTTCCTAGGACCACCATTGTAGTATTATGACCATAATGTGTGGTATAATATTTATTTTAAGACACCACATCATGATTTTTAATGATTTTTTATATCTAAAATGATTATTTTGCTATATTAAAAGCCTAAATATACTTAGAATATGATATGGAATCAGTGAACATTGGTTACTTTGAGCTCTTCCAGATCACAAATTCTTGATTAAGGTAGAATTCATATCTCTACAGTGATTTCAGGTCATTTTGGTATTCTTGGAAACTAGAATTTATGTATCCCTTGGTGACTAAATCCTCATATCCTCTATAAAATAGAAACATATCTTTAGTATATATTAGATACTTCATAATAGTTTTTACAAAAATTCAATGTTGTTATCCTGGATCTCCTGGATATTTTCCTACCATGCTCAAGAAATAAGAAACATCAATCCTAGTATATAACATGAAATATATGATAGATACCATCACTAAAACTAAATGAATCCTACTCATCTCTCCATATCTCTCCTCTTATGTCTGATGACACATTTTCTTGGAGATATGTATACAATGTGACACTAGAAAGAACCCCGTCTTAGATTATTCCATACTAAATCTTTTCGGTACCTTATCATTGTAAGAATGATATCTCGTTTCCCATTATTAACATATCATCAACATATATTACTTTCAAAATGATTTCACTCCCACTAAACCTCTTATAGACACAAGGATCATAGTCATTATTTATGAAACCTAATTTCCTTATGGCCTCATCAAAACAAATGTTCTATGATCTTGATACTTTATTCAACCCATAAATGGATATATATATATATATATATATATATATAAATTTAATGCCTTGTTTGTATCCTTTGGATTCACAATCAGTTTATGTTGTTTCATATATATATCTTCAACAAGGTTATCCTAAAGTATGGTTGTTTTGGCATCCATATTACAAATTTTATAATCATGTAAGGTTATATAGAAAGTATAATTCTAATGTATTTTAGCATAAACTAGTGAAAAGTTTTTCTAATAGTATATTCCTTGATGTTTATTAAACCCTTTGGTAACTAGACTTGTCTTATAGATGATGAATTTACTATCCATGTCCAATTTCTTCTTGAATACCCATTTATACCCAATAGTATTTACATATAATGGGGGATATACCAAAACCCAAACATGATTTTGTTATATGGAATCCATCTTAGAATCCATGGCTTCTTACCACTTGTAAACTTATGATTTGTTTACTAATTCCTTATAGGATATAGTTTCAACATTATCAACAAATAATGAGTCACTATCCTCAGATAATAGAAAACTATATCTCTCTAGTAATCTAACCTATACAGTTCTCCTATATAGTGTGTATATTTCTAAAATATCCACTCATATGGGAATTTGTAGAATTTGTTCCTATACTAACACATATGTATCATAATCCTCCATTTCAAAAGAATAAATCTTTCTCCCATGATCAATATTGAAGAATAGTTCCCTATCAAGAATGGTGGAATGGTTTTCAACCAAAATCTTTTTATCTAAAAAGTTTTATAGATAATAACATTCAGTTTTCTTAAGATATCCCATAATGTAAGGCCTATATTTTTTCCAAACCCTTTCTTTTTCATTCTCAAGTGTCGATGGCTTATGATGATGTTTTCTTAATAGTGTTAGAAATTGTGAAAGACTTGTTTAATTATAAGTAAATTGATATTATTGAGTTTTATGACCATAACTGAAATATCATAACCTTTATAATGGTTCCAATTTCTATAGTTTTACATCTTATATTATTGGTCTTGTGAATGTTCATATTCTACATTATCCCTTATATAACAAATATCAAGGCTCTATATTCTAGTAGAGGATCTATGACTTCTATTTTAATACTTTTAAGTGTAAAATTATCATATTTTTGTTTCCTTCATTTAAATAGGTTTAATTAACCATAATTAGATAATAATATAGAAAATAATTCCATGAAAAAATTTTATTCAATAACTTGTAAATATGTAAAGGAATAATAATAATTATTAATACTGAATGAATCTATTTTAATTAATTACTGTAATTAATCGCATGGTGTTGAATATTCATAATATTATCTTGATATTATAAGAGTTAAAATAGAATTAATAACTCATGTTTTTGTTTAATTTATTCTATTTTAGTTTAAATGATGTTGTAATATAATAATTTAATTCTCAAAATTATTAGAATAAATATAAGATATGATTGTATGCTTTAAATTTATTTTATTATTCAGAATCTAGAATAAGCATGTATTCATTAATAATTTTTTATAAAATATAAATTACGTACAATTTAAGAAAAATTATCACATTATTTTGGAGTTTAATAAGGAACAGGAAAATTTTATTTCATATATTGAAATATTTTAAATGTAATAATATTATTTCATGAATTGGATTATAAATAATATCACATGTAGTAGATAAAAGTATTAATATTTTATAAATAAAATAAGTATCAAATAGAAATAGAAAATTCAAATGATACTTGATATTTAATCAGATTATAGAAATTAGATAATCACATACTTAAGTATTATCTATTGGATTATTTAAGATAATAATTACAATTATAATTCTTGATAATGGATAATTGAAAGAGAATAATTATCGCATGAAATAGAAAATTAATATTTCATAGAAATTAAATAAATGGTAAGGTTATTATGACCATATAAATTTTATTTTATGTTGATTTTTTCTCTTATTATCTATTAAATAGTGTTTTATCTATTTAGTAGTATTTTTTATTTTTTTAGCATTTTTTAATTTCTTAAAATGGATAAACAACATAATATCGGTTATACTAATTGATTAAATGAAAGAAGCATGAGTAAGTTAACTATTTCTATTCTTGAATATGATTGAGTAATTATATAAATAATGTGTGTAGAATGTTTTTTTTGATATTTAACTACTATTAGATAATTTCTATAGGTTTATTATCATGGAAAAACTATTAATAATAAACCAGTTAATTCAAGATATAATTAAAATGATTGCTTTCTAAAGAATAAATTTTTGGGGTCGAAAAATACCATTATTTATTGCAGAAGACATGATAGCCATTATTCCATAACCATAGTACCTTTTTTATGTGAAGAAAATATTCTTAAATATATTTCTGGTTAAGGAATTTAGATCCTTCATGGGATTTAATGAACCTAGTATGATTACAATTATATAATGAGAAATTACCTAGACGTTCAGAGTATATTGATGGTTGGTTATATATTGAACAATGGGATGGAAACTTGATATTGTAGTGATAGTTAATGTTAGTGATAGTGAGATAGATTATACCATGTATAATTATGTGGGACACCGGGGAGGTTAGGATGTACAATAAATACTCCTTAAAAAATCTTCGGTTTTTAGACAATATTTCGATTTATTTCATTTCATAGGACCTTTCAAGTTTATATTTTTATAGAATTAGGAAAACTATTACATTTCATAGGAAAAACTAGCACATGGTGTCCATTTTTTCACAAAAATAGGATTCATTAGTTCATGGTACGATTTTAACTCATGACATACTTATTCCATTTAATTTTAATTTTCTTTATTTTTAGTTAGACTTCATAATAATTATTACTCATCCTTAGTCCCTATTTTTTTTTTTTTGAAAATTTGGGATAAACGCAAAAACTCGGTAAGGTATATAAAGGAAAGAAAACATTAGTCAAGTGAAAAACATGAAAACCTATAAAAAATTACCTTTTCAAAATTATTCTTTAGGTGAATGTAATAAATCATATACACATGGGGTAAACACTTTTTCTAAAAGAAAACATTTGAAACCCACAACAATAAAATAGAATCCCTTCTAGGAATATTATTGAATTATATTCATAACTCATGTTCAATTATGTTATAAATAACTAGATCCCATTTAAATCTATAAGATAAACACTCCTAGTTAACTCCCTCCTTTCATTTCAAGACAATGAACATCACTAAATTCATTGGATAGCTATATTGGGTTCACCCATCATATAAGTTGTTTTGGGATCACCCTTCATATAAGTTGTATAAAGATAATTCATAATCATCAATAATGATCATGTACCATATCATGAAAAAGTATTTTTAAGCTTTCATATTTTCACCATAAACCCTTAAAAACTCTTTTTAACCCATAAGAAAAACAGTATCCATGTCCACATAAAAATATTGAGAAATATGCCTTTATTTTGAAAACTCTTTAAAATGAAAAATTGGAAAAATATTTTATAAATTATTTTATTTGCAAATAAAAATGGAATATTATAAATTAATATTTAAAGAAATTAAAATCCATAATGGTGAGAAATTTTTTTCATTCCATAAAATTTAAATCATTGATTCTTTTCACAACATTAGTTAAATTAAATCATGTGCAAAATGATAAGAAGATTCCTTTTTAAACCTTTTAAAGAAAGTAAAAGGTAGTAAAAATGGCCTCTTATAGTCCTTTAAGTGTAAATAATAACATTATTAAAACATTTTAATGATAATTGATTTAGAAGGAAAATATAATAAAAACTTTATAACTTTTGAAATAAGTTTTTAATGAAACATCCCTTACGACATGATAAATTTTAAACCAATGAAATATTGAAGGAATGAACATGGAATAGATTTTCAAACACATAAATTTTATAAATTAATGATTAAATACCTTCATAATTTATTTTATACACTATAAAAAATAAAAAATGCGGTGAAAATAGCTTAAGACTCAATGAAAGGGAATTGAGACTAGAAATCCCTTACTTAAATATTGTCCAGCATCAAACATTCTTTAACTCCAGAATAATAAAATTATATTATTTATTTACTTGTTTAATAACCATTTTCATTTTTATTATATTATAATTATCGCATTTATTTCATTTATTACATTTTTTATTTACTTACTTAATCAATTATGTTTTAATCAGACATTTTGAGGTTGTTCAACTCATATGTCCAAAATGACTTTAGTGGGTTGACTATGGTGAAAGATTTCATTGTTTCATCATCTAAATAATCTTAATCATGAAATAATCATAAATTTTATGCATTAAATATAGTTTTAGAACCATCCATTGATGTTATACATAAAAAATTAATTGCATTGCTTCGTGGAGGTAGTAGTCCACAGATATAATCTATTGGAGTTATAATTTTTCAATTGATGTAAAGGAAAGAAAATATATCATAAATTATATTTAAAGAATAATAATTGTTTATTCAATATAATATATAATAATTAAATCAACTATAATAACAATCCTTGTGAGTTGGTGATGAAAAAAAACGCATCGCTTTATTGAGGTGGAAATCGACACATACGTATGAGCGATGTTTTCATTTCCCAGAGAATGGAAAAGATGATGAAAATGGGTTGTACCACAATAATAATAATATTTATTTATGTTTTAGATACTAATTTATTATCTCATAATAGTTTAAAAAGGTTTGAAGGAGGTAGAAGAATAAATAATCTTGAAATATGTAGGTTAGGACCTACACCTTATCCTCGTATAACTGCTCTATATTACACCTCAATACTTATAGGTTCGGTTTTTTGGTGAGACTCAGACCTGAAGTACATGGGGATGGATGTTTGGTAGAGACTTGGGTGGATATTGACCAAAATATAGTGCTCAAAAGGTGTTATAAAGATAAGACAGGAGGTTCCCTTTTATAAGTGACGGGCAGGTCACCCTTTTAATTAATTAAAGTATTAAATTAATATATTTTAATTTTCATGTTCAGGTTGTGAAAATTTTAAATATTCCTAAAATAGGATCATTATAAGTCAGAATCATCTCATAAAATATAATTTTGATAATTTAAGGAGATATTTTCATCCTTAACTCTTAGTTTTAACCCCCTTGTTTACCCTTTTGATGATTACAATGATATAAATGTTTTTTACTCTATAGGAATCAAAAAAGTAAATATAAAATGAATAGTGATACATAAATGTAAAATATTTTATATTCTCGACCATATCCCATTCTTATCAGTAAATATAAATTTTTTTGAATTTTAAATCATTAAATAAAATAAAATTTAACATAATATACAATTAAATTCATTCTTGGTAATATTCACATAGTTTCACTTTAATGACATCAAGAGAGTAATGGAATTAAAATATAAAAATTTTTACATATCAATAATATATTATATTTATTTAAAAAATAATTTCATATAAAAATTAATCCAAATTATATTACTTTTAATTCTGTTAAAATCAATTTCTTGATTTTTTTTTATTACTTGAACATGAATTCTACGGCGTTGCGCAAGCATTTAAGGTAATTATTTCATCACTAAAAATTAAAAATAAATTTACATGATAAAAAAATTAATTATTATTTTAAATAACCATTTATAACCTAACATAATCTCTTTTTATCCCTAGTAAATTATATTATATATATTAAAATAAGGAGAGTGAAATTTTTTCTATTCATTACATAAAATCATATCTCGGTCACTATCAAAGGAAAGTTGAAATAAATTTAAACAGTTTCGAAAAATGGATGGTCATTGTAACACCCCAAGATTCCGTAGTGTGTTATTTCTTCAAAATAATTCAATAACTTTCACTACACGCAACACCGAGTTCAATCACACCATGACTTACAAAAAAATCCATTCAAAAGAGGTTATGAATAGTACTATCTAAATTTTAAACTTTATATAATCCTTATAATTTTAGAATCCATATTATAAGTTTCTTAGATATAATTCAAGAACAAATTCATTTTCAGTATTGCACTTTTATCAACTTTTAATAGTGAACCCTTTTTAAATACAATATTTTAAACTTTTTGACTAAATGGGGACATCAAAAATTTAAAATGAAACATCCCAAGCTTCCACGGTACGCTTTCTTTGAATAATACAGTAGCGTGTGTTGTACGTAACCTTGAGTTTTAACACACACCACAACCAATCAAACTAGCCGTTATGAATAGTAATACCTACTTTTCGAAATTATATATATTTTATATTTTAAAATGGACTTCATTTCTGGATTCAGAATATCGAATTTAGCCTAAGGTGAAATTTTGGTACTTTTCGGATAACTTTCATATTTTGATGAATAGTGAAAATTACTAAATTTTAATTAAAAACAACTTTTTTAATCAAAATAATTAATATTGATAAATTATGAATTTGAGTGGTTTTAAAGTATATTTAGAATATATTTTTACCATTTAATATAATGTTGGTCATTGGACATAATTTTACAATTAAACCGAACACAAACAAGTGTCAATCTTTTGATAGTTATTATCTCTTAAAAACACGCTTTTTGTTTTGACAGCGGGAATTAATTTTAAATTAATTTCTGCCACTTCTGTGTTTTGAATTTAGGAAAATGGATTCCATATTTGGAATCAGGATGTTCAAATTGTGTAAATAGGTAACTTTTATTTTTAGACATTTTGAATAATTACTGCGGTAAATATTTTATTTACCATGGTTAAGGGTAAATCCGGTAAATAAGGGTTAAAAAATAATATTATAATAATAATAAATTACCCTAAAACGTGTCTTAACCCTATTTTTTGATACATGGTCGACCATGGGCATCTTTGGGTCAATTTTGGGACCCCATGGATCCACTTGTAAGTGATAATGACACTTTATTTTAATTAAGTTAAAATGATTACAAAAATGACACAAGCATATATCTTTTAGAAAAAAAATTGTTACATAGGGTTATATATGTTGGATTTTAGATTATAAATATTAATTAGAAAGATAAAAAAATTTCCTACATAATGATATTTTATTTATAATTTTTAGACATTAAATAATGTATTTTATTTATGACACAATGATGATGCAGTAATTACTAAAATAGTGAAAAATTAAAATAATTGATATTATAAATACCCAAATAATTATAATATGAAACTTTTAATGAATTAAACTAATTTTATAGGATAATATAATATATTAGGAGTGATTTAATTGACTTTTTTCGAAATAATAAATCTGTTATGAGTTTCACAAAAATCAACTATTGAATAGTGTCAAAATTGACATAAAATAGTTCTTAAACAAAATATTATATTATTAATTGATATTAAATTCCTAAAAATCTAAGGTTCGGCCAAGAGACTTATATCATTATAGTTTCATCATTAATGGACCAGTTGGGGGTCTCTTGGATGTATATAGTAAGTTTATTAACCATATTATATAAAAATACAAAGAGACATTGTAAAAGTGAAACTAATTAACTTAGAGTTAATACTTAAAGATAAGGTTAATATAAGTACCCCAACCTGTCTAAATTCTATTGGTTGAGTTGTTTTCGACCCATACCCACCTTAACCTTTGAATAGTAAACTTTGGAGCCATTGGAAACCGATTATGAATTTATTATAAACTAATATCTCTAGCTTTTCCAAAGGTGCCCCTCACCCCTCTTATAAAAGGGAACTCCTCCTTCTCATTTCTTCACACCTTCAAAGCCTTTTGGTTCGGCCAAACTCTGCCCAAATACTCTCCCAACTTCCCTCACTACAACCTAGAGGCCTTAGTTTGATCAGAAAGCCATCCTAAGGAGCCCTTTTGATCAAATCAAAAGGAAGAACCCAAAGAAGAGGTAATGATTTCACCACCTTTTTTCCAAGTTCCTTCTTCTTCCACTTCTTCTTAATTTGTTGTTACCATTATAAAATAATAACTCCAGTATCATATATATACTGTGATGTTATTATAAATATGGTACAACCATATTCAGTATTCTATCCACCCTTTGAATAACATGTCACCATACGTGCGTACGTACGACTTACTGTCTCCACGTCGTAATTGTTATTCAATATATTATTATTTGGATGGGTATAATAATGATGTGTAAATAATGTAAATAATAAATATAACATGTTTGTGATTCTTTATATATGATATACCATTCATTTATATATTATTTTAATATCAAAAGAATGATATTGTCGCTCGTGCGTACGTACGGACTACCGTCTCCACGAACGCGATGAGATTCATTCTCCATCATATCCATTAAAGTATAATTATCATTTGCTGATTTAAAAATTATGTTTAAGGACTTGATATCATTCTGGATATGAATAATATACAACCTATCCATTACAAACATGGCTTACTTAATAAAACATATAAAAGAAAACGAGTAAGTTAACACCCGAAACAACGATAATACTAAGACATTATTAACAAAGAAAAGTTAAAAGATAATATATGATATGATATTAATATATATGATTCTTGTATAATTTAATAAAAATTATTTCAATATTATACAGGAGGTTAACCTACCCCAACCAAGTAAAAGTACAAGGTAAGGGATTTTCTTATCTCACATTCAATTCCGTGAGATTTCCATTATTCGCCACTAAATTATTGAAAGTGGTGTATTGTGTACTGGAATTTGATATATATTATCATGATTATCTTTATATTCATGTTATTCTGTAAATATTTTGGTGGTTATTAACTTTTGGCCATATGACTCAGTTGATTAACGTGTTAAGGGGTTTTCATCTCGCTCTTTATTTCCGTGAGATTCATGCCATATTTCCACTATTATCTTTTGTGTGGTGTATGTACTGCCCATAATTGTATTCTTTGTGTAATACACTTTACCTTATGTGTGTTTACATTTTCATTGTATGATACCTCTTTCATGGTTTGTATGTTTCATAAGTTACCAAATTGATAAGGGTTTACTTCACAATCTCTTTAATATCCGAGGTTGTCTTTACGTAAGTATCTACAGGGACATATTTACTATCCATGTCCATATTTCATAAAAGAGTTTTCAAAGGGATTATTTCTAAGGGAACTTTTACTAAAACATCATTTTAAATGTTTTAAATATTTATTCTTATAAATCATCATCATTTATGTCCACGTTTTCAAAATGGTTTGTAAGGATTTATTTATATGAAAATGAATGTTTTAAAAGTGTTAATTCCATTCAAAAGTTTCAAAGTGGTATGGGACACTTTGATTCAAAAATGTATTTAAATGCCTTACTTTCTAAATTGTGTAACATTAAAATGTTTTCATGAAAAAGGGATATTTCTCTCAATAATTTTTTAAAAAAAACATTTTCATTTATGTCAACATCCTTTGATGGATTTTAAGATTATTTGAAGTTAATTTATTATGATTTAAAACTTCCATATTGTAATGAAGTTTTGTGATATGTTTGACTGTAGATGTGTCATTTATATAGAATTCATGGTTTATGAGTAAAGTATTGACATTTCGTATGCTAGTTCCAATATGAATGTTTATGTTATATTTCAACCTTTACTTCATATGAATGTGTTGGACAAGTATGTTCCAGGTTGGGGACTGGTTAAAGTAAGCCCTCCATGTTGGGGACTGGTAAAAATAAGCCCTCCAGGTTAGGGACTGGTAAAAGTAAGCCCTCCGGCTTGGTCTCCGGTTATTAGAGGCACTCCGGGTTGGTGTCCGGTTATTAGAGGCACTCCGGGTTGGTGTCTGGTTATTAGAGGCACTCCGGGTTGGGTTCCGGTTACAGTTAGCCCCAAGGTCTTGGGACAAGGCTTTGACAAAGGAATTAAAGTTTAGCATTATGCATTCCATCATTATGAAAGAGGTTATTGATTTTGCGTGTGATTATTCGATTAGTAGATTATCCATGTGAATAAGTAAATGGCATTATTTAATTTTACTTTTTCCATACTATGTTGAAGTTCAAGTTTAAAAGGATTTTGTTTTAGTAATGCATTGCCTTAAATGTTTATGCTTATTTTGAATGTTCCGATATATTGTTATCCTTACTGGGCATTTGAGCTCACCCCTTTTCTATGTTTTATTTTCCCTAGGATGTGAATAAGTAAGTTATGAATGACCTGCAGGGATATTATGAGGGGATAATAGTGTGGACTGTGGAGACATTATGTTGTTGTAGTAGTTTTTCATTTTATGATGTAATGTAAAACTTATGAATATATCTAGTGTTTCCAAGTCAACTAAACCAATCGGTCTTTCGAGATTTGATCTTTCTTGTGATCATTCCAATGTTATGTAATAATGCACCGACTCTGGGTAACTAGGGTCGGGGCGTTACAGTTGGTATCAGAGGAAGTTTAGTACAAACCTTGGAAGCTAGATTTAGATAAACTCTGATTAGAGCACGTAGACCTAAGATGAACTTTGAGGATTAGTGTAGAAGAATTTCCTAGAATTTTGGTATTGTAGATATTTTGTGAGTTTTCCGAGCAATACATCCCTGTCTGGATACGAGCAGGTAGAGGCGGCTCTGGCACAGATGTACCAAGGGGTAAAACCCGAAAACACCGCTTTGAGCTAGACTCGAACGGGAACTGGTGCACGACAACGGGCCTTGCTGCACTCTTGGTTACGACACTCCTGGGGGATATGCTTAGGATAACTCTCATTTTATTTACAAATCATTATGAAGGGTTTATGAGTATATACATCCTCAAAGGAGACATTTTTATGATTATGGATTATATCCATAAATAGTTAAATTTATTTTAAGTATTTTATAAGTATGGGATTATGTATTTTGATTCATAAACTGATCTAGTGTATGCCATTGTTTAGAAATGGTGCCCAGTAGAAGGAATGAGAACTCCAGATATGCACATGATCCAAAGAGAAGGAAGGATCATATCTTTCATGGACTTAAGCTAGAATTTATAAGAGAAATAGTCTCCCATGTATTATCATCATATGAAGAAATAATATCTTGTGTTGATAAGATAAGTAAAGAGTTTACTGAGTCCTATGGCTTTGAAGGGAAGCAAGAGAAGAAAAGGATGGAAGAGAGAAAGATGGATAAAGGGAAGAGGGAAAAGAAGAATTTTCCCATATGTGGTAACTGTGGAAAGAAACACCCTGGAACTTGCCTGAAAGGAATGGGAGTTTGTTATAAGTGTGGAGGAAAAGGGCACAAATTACGTGACTGCAAGGGTAAGAAAATGGTTTTAAATGTACAATGATTAATTTGCAAGGAGTTTGGACACTACGCGAACCTATGTCCGAGTCATCAGACTATGCCGCAAATGATGTTATTAGATAATAATCAAGTTATGATACTACCACAGATGAAGAAGAATGATTAGAGTTCTTATGTTGATTATGTCAATTGAGTGTTGTATCAACAATGTACTTGTTATAATAATTATGGAGTATATAAGGATTGTACTGCAGTACTATTTCATTAAGGACTTGAGATTGTGTGGAACAAAGAAATGTGACTCAATAGAAGGATAAATGTTTTGGAAAATATATGGTTGAGAGAATGATAAATCATAATATAGTTCTGATACTGAGGTAGTGATTTTGGAATAATATGTGATTGTTTTGGATAAATTATATTGGATATTCTTGATTACCTTGGAACTGATTAATGATTTGTATATTCCATCATTTTTGGGGTTTAAAACATTTTTATATTAATAAAGTATATCCAGTATTCTATATGGAATAAGGGAGCATGAATGTAATCAATAAGGAATATGATAATACATGATGAAGGTATTCATATGCTATTACGGGGTAAAAAGGATCTATATTATGTTTACCTTCCTTATAAATGTTGGACTGTGAGTTTGGACAGAAGTATTTTGGATAGTTCTAGTTTGGATTATTTTGGATTGCCATAAAAGGACAACCCGGAGGTCGGGCGGCAACCCGTCGCGTCCGGCAAGGCTGTGAGACTTGAACCCGCAACCGAAGGGCGACAAGGCTGTATCACCTACCACTGGCCCACGAGATGTCCTGGATTAAATAATGTAGTTTTTATTAAAAGATCTTGTAGATGAATTATAAATTCGTTTATTTTGGAACCCTATACGAATAGTGTAAATAGAATTTTTTTACATTCTATTATCTTTTAGAGTGAAAGATGAGTTTGTGGTAGAAATTTATTAATGGATAAAACTCTAATTATAAAGTAAGTATATCTCCTTATGATCTTAGCCAATCTCATAAATAAATTCCTCAATATTAAGAAAATCAACATAGAACAAAAATGTTTTCCTAGATAGTACCTTAAATCATCACTAATTTATGGCTTTGGGATTGTTGGCCTTTTCATAGCCATGTTCTCTACCACTCTCCATCAGATAATTGATGGTTAGATTTTTCTTCCATATCCATATTTTCCTACATGGAACCCTAGTATGTGTTATTTTCGGTAATCTTCATACTTTCGACTCTTTATTTTAAATAGAGGCCTCATTAATTCATTTTTCGATGTGGGATTTCAACTAAGATATTTTGAAACGTCAAAAATGTGTTATCCTAATACCCTATGTTTTGTTGAACCGATGGTATTTCAAATCATCATAGATTGATGAGTTTAAGGACCTCAATTTTATACTTGTTTTTGATTGATGACCTCAATCACTACCTATAAATATTTACGTTTTTCCTCCAATTATATGTCTCTAATTGCCACCAATGTTCTCCTAATCGAGATCATAATTTTGTGGTGACCCTTTCATTTCTCATTTCCTCATATTAAGACTAAATTTTAGTAACCCAATTTCCGATGTGGGTTTTCCCCCAAATATATTTTCTATTTTCAACCTTTTATTTTTGAAGAACAATTTCAAATTGCGAGGACGCAATTTATTGAAGGAGGGGAGAATGTAACACCCCAAGATTTCATAGTGTGTTATTTATTCAAAATAATTCAATAACTTTCACTACACGCAACACCGAGTTCAATCACACCATGACTTAAAAAAAAATCCATTCAAAATAGGTTATGAATAGTACTATCTAAATTTTAAACTTTATATAATCCTTATAATTTTAGAATCCATATTATGAGTTTCTTAGATATAATGCAAGAACAAATTCATTTTCAGTATTGCACTTTTATCAACTTTTAATAGTGAACCCTTTTTAAATACAATATTTTAAAGTTTTTGACTAAATGGGGACATCAAAAATTTAAAATGAAACATCTCAAGCTTCCACGGTACGCTTTCTTTGAATAATACAGTAGCGTGTGTTGTACGCAACCTTGAGTTTTAACACACACCACAACCAATCAAACTAGCCGTTATGAATAGTAATACCTACTTTTCGAAATTATATATATTTTATATTTTAAAATGGACTTAATTTCTGGATTCCGAATATCGAATTTAGCTTAAGGTGAAATTTTGGTAGTGTTCAGATAACTTTCATATTTTGATGAATAGTGAAAATTACTAAATTTTAATTAAAAACAACTTTTTTAATCAAAATAATTAATAGTGATAAATTATGAATTTGAGTGGTTTTAAAGTATATTTAGAATATATTTTTACCATTTAATATAATTTTGGTCATTGGACATAATTTTACAATTAAACCGAACATAAACAAGTGTCAATATTTTGATAGTTATTATCTCTTAAAAACACGCTTTTTGTTTTGACAGTGGGAATTAATTTTAAATTAATTTATGCCACTTCTGTGTTTTGAATTTATGAAAATGGATTCCATATTTGGAATCAGGATGTTCAAATTGTGTAAATAGGTAACTTTTATTTTTAGACATTTTGAATAATTACTGCGGTAAATATTTTATTTACCATGGTTAAGGGTAAATCCGGTAAATAAGGGTTAAAAAATAATATTATAATAATACTAAATTACCCTAAAACGTGTCTTAACCCTATTGGTTGATACATGGTAGACCATGGGCATCTTTGGGTCGATTTTGGGACCCCATGGATCCACTTGTAAGTGATAATGACACTTTATTTTAATTAAGTTAAAATGAATACAAAAATGACACAAGCATATATCTTTTAGAAAAACAATTGTTACATAGGGTTATATATGTTGGATTTTAGATTATAAATATTCATTAGAAATATAAAAAGATTTCGTACATAAGGATATTTTATTTATAATTTTTAGACATTAAATAATGTATTTTATTTATGACACAATGATGATGCAGTAATTACTAAAATAAGGAAAATTAAAATAATTGATATTATAAATACCCAAATAATTATAATATGAAACTTTTAATGAATTAAAATAATTTTATAGGATAATATGATATATTAGGAGTGATTTAATTGACTTTGTTCTAAGTAATCAATCTGTTATGAGTTTCACAAAAATCAACTATTGAATAGTGTCAAAATTGACATAAAAGAGTTCTTAAAACAAATATTATATTATTAATTGATATTAAATTCCTAAAAATCTAAGGATCGTCCAAGAGACTTATATCATGATAGGTTAATCATTAATGGACCAGTTGGGGGTATCTTGGATGTATATAGTAAGTTTATTAACCATATTATATAAAAATACAAAGAGACATTGTAAAAGTGAAACTAATTAACTTAGAGTTAATACTTAAAGATAAGGTTAATATAAGTACCCCAACCTGTCTAAATTCTATTGGTTAAGTTTTTTTCGACCCATCCCCACCTTAAACTTTGAATAGTCAACTTTTGAGACATTGGAAACCGATTATAAATTTATTATAAACTAATATCTCTAGCTTTTCCAAAGGTGCCCCTCACCCCTCTTATAAAAGGGAACTCATCCTTCTCATTTCTTCACACCTTCAAAGCCTTTTGGTTCGGCCAAACTCTGCCCAAATACTCTCCCAACTTCCCTCACTACAACCTAGAGGCCTTAGTTTTATCAGAAAGCCAACCTAAGGAGCCCTTTTGATCAAATCAAAAGGAAGAACCCGAAGAAGAGGTAATGATTTCACCACCCTTTTTCCAAGTTCCTTCTTCTTCCACTTCTTCTTACTTTGCTTTTACCATTCTAAAATAATAACTCCAATATCATATATATACTGTGATGTTATTATAAATATGGTACAACCATATTCAGTATTCTATCCACCCTTTTAATAACATGTCACCATATGTGCGTACGTACGGCTTACCGTCTCCACGTCGTAATTGTTATTCAATATATTATTATTTGGATGGGTATAATAATGATGTGTAACTCATGTAAATAATAAATATAACATGTTAGTGATTCTGTATATATTATATACCATTCATTTATATATTATTTTAATATCAAAAGAATGATATTGTCGCTCGTGCGTACGTACGGACTACCGTCTCCACGAACGCGATGAGATTCATTCTCCATCATATCCATTCAAGTATAATTATCATTTTCTGATTTAAAAATGATATTTAAGGACTTGATATCATTCTGGAAATGAATAATATACAACCTATCCATTACAAACATGTCTTATGTAATAAAACATATAAAAGAAAACGAGTAAGTTAACACCCGAAACAACGATAATACTAAGACATTATTAACAAAGAAAAGTTAAAAGATCATATATGATATGATATTAATATATATGATTCTTGTATAATTTAATAACAATTATTTCAATATTATACAGGAGGTTAACCTACCCCAACCAAGTAAAAGTACAAGGTAAGGGATTTTCTTATCTCACATTCAATTCCGTGAGATTTCCATTATTCGCCACTAAATTATTGAAAGTGGTGTATTGTGTACTGGAATTTGATATATATTATCATGATTATCTTTATATTCATGTTATTCTGTAAATATTTTGGTGGTTATTAACTTTTGGCCATACGACTCAGTTGATTAACGTGGTAAGGGGTTTTCATCTCACTCTTTATTTCCGTGAGATTCATGCCATATTTCCACTATTATCTTTTGTGTGGTGTATGTACTGCCCATAATTGTATTCTTTGTGTAATACACTTTACCTTATGTGTGTTTACATTTTCATTGTATGATACCTCTTTCATGGGTTGTATGTTTCATAAGTTACCAAATTGATAAGGGTTTACTTCACAATCTCTTTAATATCTGAGGTTGTCTTTATGTAAGTATCTACAGGGACATATTTACTATCCATGTCCATATTTCATAAAAGAGTTTTCAAAGGGATTATTTATAAGGGAACTTTTACTAAAACATCATTTTAAATGTTTTAAATATTTATTCTTCTAAATCATTTTCATTTATGTCCACGTTTTCAAAATGGTTTGTAAGGATTTATTTATATGAAAATGAATGTTTTAAAAGTGTTAATTCCATTCAAAAGTTTCAAAGCGGTATGGGACACTTTGATTCAAAAATGTATTTAAATGCCTTACTTTATAAATTGTGTAACATTAAAATGTTTTCATGAAAAAGGGATATTTCTCTCAATAATTTTTAAAAAAAACATTTTCATCTATGTCAACATCCTTTGATGGATTTTAAGATTATTTGAAGTTAATTTATTATGATTTAAAACTTCCATATTGTAATGAAGTTTTGTGATATGTTTGACTGTAGATGTGTCATTTATATAGCATTCATGGTTTATGAGTAAAGTATTGACATTTCGTATGCTAGTTCCAATAAGAATGTTTATGTTATATTTCAACCTTTACTTCATATGAATGTGTTGGACAAGTATGTTCCAGGTTGGGGACTGGTTAAAGTAAGCCCTCCAGGTTGGGGACTGGTAAAAATAAGCCCTCCAGGTTAGGGACTGGTAAAAGTAAGCCCTCTGGTTTGGTCTCCGGTTATTAGAGGCACTCCGGGTTGGTGTCCGGTTATTAGAGGCACTCCGGGTTGGTGTCCAGTTATTAGAGGCACTCTGGGTTGGGTTCCGGTTACAGTTAGCCCCAAGGTCTTGGGACGAGGCCTTGACAAAGGAATGAAAGTTTAGCATTATGCATTCCATCATTATGAAAGAGGTTATTGATTTTGCATGTGATTATTCGATTAGTAGAATATCTATGTGAATAGGTAAATGTCATTATTTCATTTTACTTTTTCCATACTATGTTGAAGTTCAAGTTTAAAAGGCTTTTGTTTTAGTAATGCATTGCCTTAAATGTTTATGCTTATTTTTAATGTTCCGCTATATTGTTATCCTTACTGGGCATTTGAGCTCACCCCTTTTCTATGTTTTATTTTCCCCAGGATGTGAAGAAGTAAGTTATGAATGACCTGTAGGGATATTATGAGGGGATAATAGTGTGGACTGTGGAGACATTATGTTGTTGTAGTAGTTTTTCATTTTATGATGTAATGTAAAACTTATGAATATATCTAGTGTTTCCAAGGCTACTAAACCAATCGGTCTTTCGAGATTTGATCTTTCTTGTGATCATGCCAATGTTAGGTAATAATGCACCGACTCTGGGTAACTAGGGTCGGGGCTTTACAGTTATGGTCAATGAAAAATTATATAATAAAATAAATAAAATTTTTAGGGATATTCTTATTCCTTATCTAAAAGTTTTAAACATATTTTTGTAACATCTCAGATGAGATTCCACTAAAACGGTTCCCCAGTCCATTTGGTTATGAGGCCTCAAGCTTGCCTCCTCATATTCTAGAGTTTTTTGACTAAAAGAAGGGGCGTAAAGTGTGATAGTGGGGAGACTATGACCATATAACAGAGTAATAAAACATTGGAAATAACTAAGTATCATACGCATTAAAAAATCAATAGAGTGTGGAGAAAGAAAATAAACTGAAATATAATATGATGTAATAATAAATGAAAATTATATAAAATACCAAAGAGTTATGTCATACATACAACACTAGTAACTCACTATGTTGACCATATAGATACATAAATTCATAATAAACTAAAATAAAAGTACAGGGATCCACTACTAACACTGATCCAAACCAAATACTCAGTCTCCATACACTATTGAACTGAATCATCCTAATCAAAATAACCCACACAAGTGGATCATCTTGATCATGAAACTCTAGGCCTCATCCCTGACCACTATGAAATCTATTCTCAACCTAAAATTCATGCATAAGGTTTACATGTACACTGAGGTGAACATGCAGGGATGAAAAATAATCTCAATAGGCCACCCCAATGATGAACCTATAAAAACACTATCATATGTTCATGAAAAAGTAAAAAGCTCATCCTAGCTAATACAAAATGAAAATATAATTAAATCCAATTATTTGAAACCATAGTCGAACCCTAGGTCCATAATCCTAGTCAACTAGGAAAGTTCCACCATGCATATCCATATCTATATGTGTATACATGTATAGTCACATACTTATAAATATATACATGAATATGAATATTCATGAGTAATGTGAATGAAATCACATAAAAACCGATCAGCAGCCGATACTTAGGGCCATAATCCTAATTTCCTAGATATCATGTGCAAGGGCATTGAGCTAGATGTTGTACCTCTCATGTCATGTATCATTAATTCAATATATGGGTCTATAATCACAATAGATTTAAACCTACGTTTTTTATCTATGGAAATGACTTTATGAAAGATACATCACTATAGGGGGATACTCTTCCTACACATGGGTTCACACATACTCACTCCAAGAACAATAAAGAAGGATTTCGGGGAAGTACATTCAGATATCGTGTAAATAGTCATTGATCTAGATGTTATCCTACTCAGTCCATGTAAATTCAGTCCAATTTTTGTGCCCTAGGTCCTAGTCTATAGGCAGTCATGACATTATGACTCGAATAAACCCTAAGGTTTAGACCCTTAGGTGATATGTAAGGATATATCACAAGTGATATGTCATTCCCATCCCTCAATATCCAAATTTGAATGTCAATCATAGGTTTGAGACGCCATGCTAAACCACCCTGATAATGAAAGTGAACATGAGCCTAATCCTAAAGATAATTTCTGGAGATTCATAATATATGAAAAATTGAGGAGAACATAGTCATCCACCATAATCCATAGGTCTAGGAGAGAAAAATCATCTTCTATAGACTATAATTTGAGGAGAGTGTAATCAACCACCGATAAACCAAGGTTGAGGAGAGCATAATCATCCTCATTTAACCCATTATCCAGGGAGAGAAAAATCATCCTGAACATATAATAACTCAAGGAGAGAAGAATCATCCCCAACACTTGGGAGAGTGGAATCATCCAATAGTATTATTACTAGGGAAACCATGCCTATATATCATAGTATTAGGATCAACAGTCAGATTCTAGTAAGCACCTATGGAAATACCAATAATATAATAATCAATATATATATACTGGTTGAACATCCAAATCCCATATAGCACCTCTAGGTATACAAATAAATATATTAAATAACATGGATCAAGAGCCGAATACCAAAAATAAAGTCTAAGAATCCCAAAGAGAAATAAATGCGTCTCATGTTAGGCTCAACAACCACCAATTAGGAAACACCCCTAGCTAATATCGCTGCATTAGAAATAATCAAGTGAATATTTGAAAAAAAGTTAGGGTGACCATATTCTTAAACGCACCATTAATGTCACATCCCCATGGGCTTACATGTTTGGCATGGGTTATAAGGTGACACCAGATACGATCTCTACCCAAACTCGAAGTATTATCTCAGAGTCAGTCCAACATTGGAGAACCCATTAGGTCCCTCAATTCAAAAAAATGAGAGGAATCCTACTTGTGATCCTCAAGTTCAACAAATAAGTAATGTAATACTACTAGGTATTCTTAATATTGAATTTAAGAGGAGAAATCCTACAACGTATCCTCTAATGATAAGAAAGGCCAGTGCATCCAACACGGGATCCTTGGAACAACCCATAGGTGAAGTAATCTTATAGGGGACCTTTTATAACCATATAAGAAGGAAGACGCATCCAACATGGGATACTAAAAACGGTATAAAGGTAAATGTATCATATGAGAGATCCCTAGGTCTACGTGAAAGCAAAGGAAACCCATAGGGGTCCTTTGGTAACCAGTAAAAAGATAGAGGCATCCTACTCAGGATCCCCAAGGTCAAAACCTAAATAGAGTAATCCTATAGGGTATCCTCGATAATAACTATTCTCATGGCCTAGGGAGACATCCTCAAAGGAGAATATAAAAAATAATTAGTCAGGAGAGATACCTCATAGCCCATCTTAGATCAGGACCTCAAACTAGGTTGGTCTGAAACCCCACCAATCATTACCATTTCAAGTCTCTCTCTCTCTCAGGAGACAATTGGATTAATTTAACATAGGTTGAACCCCTGCATTTAGTAAAATTCATAAATGTCATCTTGGATTACTTAAAACACCACTAGGGTTTTCTCATCGTGATCTACAAGGAAAACTACTCTGAATGTACTCATCTTATTTCCAAATTAGACTCTGAGAAAAAAATACACAAAAAACACAAAGTGGGTTGAAAATTTGGGAAGTACACTGAATTCCTACCTGAGCACATGCTATGTACTCCCAAAGCCCCACTTGGGCATCTACACTAGCTGAACTTGGCATTTAAATGTCTAAGTATATGGCATGTAAGATCGGTACGTAGTGTGTATCCTACACGTGGTAACTTCCCATGTCACCCCCAATGGATTTTCCATGTATTTTTCCAAATCATGTACCTATACATGGCATGTGACCCACACAAGTTCTAGCTATGTACTCTACATGGCATGTTCCCCTAACACATTCAGCCTGGTCGAGTACTCAACTACAGGGATGAGTACCTGTACACAGCGTGTATGAACCATAACCAGTGTTTACATCAAAAATCGTATCTTCTATAAAGTGGAATAACAAAAAATGTGTTTTCCCTAAACCACATGTTGGGTAGATGGGTTTCCCAGAATGAAAAACCCTCAAATCACCCTAAAACCCCAGTTTTTTACACGAAAGTATTTGATTGACCCTCAAGGAATCCTCGAAAAGAATAAAAGGGATTTAAAACTTTAAAACATAAAATATATGGGAATTTTTTGTGAAAATTTAAAAAATGATATATCTTTGGGTGGAATACGCTAATGATTTACCCATTTCCACGGTCCATGGTTGTTGCACAATTATCCAGCGCATCTTGAGCTCCATGGTGGTACCTCCTTATCTCCTACTCTATATATCTCTCTCCACCTCGCCCTATCTTAGTTGCATGTTGAAGGAAGCCCTCTGGGGGAGTACATGATAATACAGAGGAGGAAATAAGAAAATAAAAATAAAATAAAGAAAAGAATAAAATAAAAAGAAAAATGAAAAGAAGGGGGGGACCGGCCAGCCCCGGTACCCAACTTGATTTTTCACCCCACCTAGGAAGAAATACTCATTCTAGACTTAATGGTGAACATAAAATCTCAATATGACACTCCATTCAAAATATATATATCCGAACATAACTTTGAAAATAATTTAATATTTAATTTATTTAATATTAATTATTAATTATTCTGATAAAATTTGAATGGGTTGGATTTCTACCACACTATTATCCTATGGTACATATCCTATTCCATGGCCAATGAAGTGGTCATAAAAATTACTTGAGACTATATTCTTGAGGAAAAAATACTATTTTTCCCATGCAAGTATCTAAAAGCAAAAAATTCCAATTTCTGGTCAAAAATTCAAATTTCTGGTCAAAAATCCAGTCGGAGAAAACATAGGTCTTTACAACCTTCCCACTCTAAACCTTCTCGTCCCTAGAAAAACTTTTGGTAATACTAGAATCCATGATCTCTACATAATCACCTACGCAACCAAGCTATCTGGACTATCCAACCACTAGCCTCATAGTATCAACAACTATCTCATGCATGGAATACACTTAACTATGACTGATTTGGTACTCCCCACCATTGGAATACCCTTATTTTCATCTCAATCCCAACTCCAAGATCAACAGCTCATGTAAAATTATGTATTTCAACTAAAATGAGGATCACCACCCTCATAGGGACAATTGTGTAATCCCCACCAGTAGTCTCACCTTACACCGCTCCTCAAGAACAACCTCAATGGGTTTCCTTCCCCAACCATGTAATAACATTTAAATTAAAACAATATTGGTGTAGGGTTGATTCTCTCTTATCATACTCATGAAAAATTATTCATAGAACATAATCATCTCTAACCAAAAGTACAATAAGATTCCATCAAATGGAATATACATCTCTCCTCGAGCCACACTCACCATCTTGTCAATACCTGACCAAGATTTTTCCCTGAGTCAACCATATTATAGCACCCGTTTCATTTTTATATTGCCTATACCATAGAGGAACATTCATCATTTAAACCAAAACTCTTAGAAAACCATTCCTATGGAAAGTCTTGAAACCATCAGTCCTCATCTTTCATCCGGTCACACACTAATTATAATTTAAAAGGTACCACATGCAGCCAATTTGTGCCTTTATCACCAAACTCACACTCTAGAGAGTCATCAAACATGAGGCTAAGCTAACCCTGCTACTAGGTACATCAGTACAAACAAGCTAGAATATATCTTGGAACTTCTTTTTAAAATTGGGTACCTAACCTATTCCATGACTTTTTTCACCCTACGTCATTCTGGTCATGAGAATCTACCCACGTTCTGACTACATTAGCAATAGTGGAAACATTGGTCAACTAGGCCAGGCACCTAAACAGTCCTTCCCATATAATACAAACTTTTCCAAATCACCCAAGGTGTTTTTCAAAATCTAAAGGCATCAACATGTCTGTAATTCAAAACTTGAGCACCAATCATGCATTGATCACAAAATGATTATAAAACCAAGCTCATTTCCCAAACGGTAATTTGAAAACATGGTCCAACATCTCACACAAGTTTCCCCTAAAAAAAAGGATGTTGACCTGTATGGTTTTGATTCAAATTAAGGGACTCTAGATCTCCCACCTATCCCTACAGATCAAGTCTCACAACTAGGTCACAAGGTCTAACCATCTAGCCCGAATGTTCAAACCTCTCTAAAGAAGGTAAAGATCATAATGAACTATAAGGGTCAAAACTGAAAACATAGCCTGCAAGGGTCTGATCTTCATTGACAATCCTTATAAGGAACTTCTACATGGAGATCACAATACCAACATAGAAAAGAAACTAAATTGACACTCACTAGGCATCTGAATATGGTAATACCACCTGGAGGTCCGGTTAGTAAGAAAAGACTTGGTATTTATCAGCATCATACTCAATGATCTGACTAGATAACCATGACCTAAGAAACAAAACCCTAAAAAGTGTTACAACATAATGGCATCATGCACCATATTGACCTACTAGGGTCACTACACCTCCCATACATGAGGACTAATTAATAAGCCTCACACTAACACCTTAACATTTATTCACATGACCTTCCATCAGAATGACATATATACATGTAATTATAGAAAATTAAATAGGACTCATTATTCAATAAAAATCACACACTAGTAGGCCTATATGATGTGAATCATATATGTAAAATATGATGAAGGATACGCCTCTTTCCTTTTCTGGAAAAGAGTCAAAATACATCATTTTCCTTTTACTAATGGACAAGAGCTCGAGATCTATATTAAATCATAACATCCACACAACATGTGTGTCACTCAAGAAGAATATCATATACAACTATAACATTTCATATCAAAACAGTAATCCAATAACCATAGAAACTATGACTTCCTATCGAAAAGAGTGTTATATATGTGCCAGTATGATATCCATCACTTAAAATAACACATTCTGAATACTTTTGTCTACTATATCTAAAATAATAATAACTAAGAAAATAATATATTTGAAACCACTTTGTAACATACTAGAAAAGATGCACTAAAATGGTGCCCTGAGCTGGTTGGTTTTGAGGCCTCAATCATGCCTCCCCATATGCCAGAGGTTGTCCACAAGCAGCGAGAGTCGAGGGTGTGCCAGTGGGTAGACTATTCCCTCCTACCAAAATAAGAAAACAATGGAAATAGATAGGTATCATACCCATAGTAAATAAAAAATGTACTGAATCATAAAATATAGTGAATTAGAACATGATATAATAATAAATGGAAAGTATATAAAATCCCAAACAATTATTCCATACATACAAAACTATTCACCCACTAGGCCAACCATACAGATAAAAAATAAAAAATAAACTTAAAAACAATATTGTTCTCTACTGCTAACTCTAAGATATACTGCATAAATAGTCTCTAGACACTATTAAACTACACCAACCTAATTATAAGAACACACACAAGTATATCTACTTAATCATGCAACTATGGGACTCATCTCTATCCACTATGCAATCTATTCTCAACATAAAAAAGAATACATAAGGTCTACACATACATCAAGTTGCACATGTATGGGTGATAAATAATCTCATTGGTCCACCCCAATGATGAAACAGTAAAAAAACTACCATAAGTGCA
Source organism: Viscum album (assembly GCA_963277665.1). NCBI lineage: Eukaryota > Viridiplantae > Streptophyta > Magnoliopsida > Santalales > Viscaceae > Viscum > Viscum album. Next base: position 21,469,706 of record OY728132.1, on the reverse strand, counting down.
TGAAAAATAAAGAATCTTAGCCTAACAGAGACACAACTGAAAAGATAAGTAAATCTAATAATGTAAAACCACAATCAAACCTTTGGTCTATAATTTTAGTCAACTAGGAAAGTGCCACCATGGATGTCCATCTCTATATGTGTATACATTTATATTCCCATAACAATAAATATATACATAAATATGAATATTCATGATTAAGGTGAATGAAATTAGATAAAAACCAATTAGAATTTGATCTTTGGGCCCGTAATTCCAATTTCTTGGACATAAAATGAAAGGTAATTGAGCTGGATGTCGTAACACTCATGTTTTTATCATTAATTCAATATTTGTGTTTGTAATCACAATCTAGATAAACCTTCTTTGTCCATTGGTGGAAATTTCTCTGAGCAAGCTATGTCACTGCATGGGGATACTCGACCTACACCTGGGTTTACCCATTCTCATTCCAATCACTTTAAAGAAGGATTATAGGAATGTAAAGTTGGGAATCCTATAAATGGTCATTGAACTAGATTCCATGCTACTCAATCCATGTAAAACCAATCCAATGTCTGATCCCTAGGTCTCAATCCATATGAGGTCATGACATTGATAATTAGATGAACCCTAAGGGTATTACACTTAGGCGATCTGTAAGGTGAGATCACTAGTGAGACATCATTCTCACCCCATGATATCTAAATGTGAATGTCAATCATATGTGTGAGACACCATGCTCAACCACCATGATAATTAAAGGGATTATAAGCCTAATCTTAGAGAGAATGTTTGGAGTTCCTCATCATATAAAAAAAATTCGGAGAACATATTCATCCTCCATAATCCATGGGTTTAGGAGAGCATAATAATCCTCTATATACCACAAGTCAAGGAGAGTGTAATATTCTACCAACAACCTAGAGTTTAGGAGAGCATAATCATCTTAATTTTACCCACAAGATGAGGAGAGTGAAATCATCATCATCACCATATAAAAACTCGAGGAAATTGGAGTTATACCCCTCACTTAAGAGCACGGAATCATCCATGATTATCATTATTAGGGACTCCATGACCATATATCATAGTATTAATATCAATAGTCAGATTCTAGAAAGCACCTCTATAAATTCAAATAATATAATAATTAGAATATATATATAGGCTCAACAACCAAATCCTTGGTAGAACCTCTGGGTATAAAAATAAACATAATAAATAACAAGGCTCAAAATATTGATCCCATGAAGAATATTCAGGCATCCCAAAGAGAAATAAAGATGCGTCGCATTAATCTTAACAACCAACAACCAAAAAGAACCTATAGATAACATTGTGGAAACAATAATAACCAAGTGAATGTATAAAAAATATTGAGGGTGTCTGAATTCCTAAACCCACTGTTACTTACACAACCCCATGGGGTGATAATTTATTCATGGGTTCTAAGGTGACATCCACTACCATCTCTACCAAAACCCGATGTACTAACTTGGTATCAGTCAAAAATCAGTGCACCCTTTGGGTCTATCAAGAAGAACACTGAGAGTCATCCTAATTTGGATCCTCAAGGTCTACAGATTAGCAATGACATCCTAATAGAGATCCTCAGTAGTAAAGGTATGAGAAAGAATCCTATAAGGGATCCTCAAATGGGAAGAAAGATTGAGGCATCCAACACGGGATCCTCGGAACAACCCATAGGTGAAGAAATCCTATGGAGAACCCTCTAAAATAATATAAGACGTAGATGCATCTTACATGGGATCCTCATAACAATATAAAGTTAAAAAGATCCTAAGAAGGATTCCTTAGGTTATCATGTAAGAAATGGTAACCTGAAAGGGTCCATCAGAAACTAGTAAGAAGATAGAGGCATCCTACTCGAGATCCTCTAGGTCGAAACATAAACAAATGAATCCTAAAGGGTATCCTCGATAACAACTAGTCTCATGGCCTCATATGCTATAAGGGGACATATTTCAAGGGATAAATCATCAAAGGAAAAGCTAAAAAATAATCAGTCAAGAGAGATATCTCATAGACAATATTAGATCAGGGTTTCAACATAGGTTGGTCAAAACACCAAACTTATCATTCCCATTTTAATTTTCTCCCTCACTCTCAAGAGACTGTTAGATTCACTTACTAGAGGTAGGACCTCTAAATTTAGAAAACATCAAAAATTCCCCCCTTGGAGTCCTTAAAATACAACAAGGGTTTTACCATAACAATATAAGTAGAAAAATACTTAGAATGGATTCCTACTATGTCCAAATATGACTCTATGAAAAAAGAAATGAAACCCCAAAGAGGGTTGAAAAGGGGGAAATACACATATTTTCTCCCTGAGCACATTGTATGAACCCCCAAAGCCCCACCTGTGTAGACTTCGCGTGTTAGAACCCAATTACACCGTGTGAAAGATAGGTACACGACATGTAACATGTATGGGGAACCTACGCATGTCCCTCCCATGGCCTAAAAATGTATTTTCTTGTACTTTTACCTGTACATGGTGTGCAACCCACACGAGGTATGGCCATGTACTCTACATGATATGTGTCCCTTAAATGGGAACATGGCTGAGTACTTAGATAGATGATTGAGTAATATTACATGGCATGTATGACGCATACACTTCATTTCCTTTCAAAAAAATTTATTCCCCAAATAGAAGAAAATACAAAATGTATTCCCTGAACCACACGTTATGTTAATGGGTTTTCTTGAATAGAAAACCCTCAAATCACCCTTAAACCCATGTTTTTCACTTGAAAACAATAGATCAACCCACAAGGGGTCATAAGAAAGAATAACAGAGATTAAAAACTTAAAAACATAAAATATACTAGGATCTATTGTGAAAATATAAAAATATCCTACCTTTGGGTGGAATCTGTGGAAGCTTCTCCCATTTCTGTGGTCCACAATTGTTGCGCGATGATCTAGTGTGTCCCAAGATCTACGGAGGTACCTCTTTATCTTCTTATATCTATAATTTTATCTCTCTATTTTTTTTTATTATTCTCATGGTGGAGGAATAACCTAGGTTTTTATATGAGAATCCATAGAATAAAATAATAAAATAAAAAAGAAAATAAGAAAAGAAGAAAAACAAAAGAAAAAAAAGAAAAGGGGGGCATCCCCAATCCCAACTTGATTTTACACCCCACCTAGGAAAAACTCCCCATTATGGACTCAATGGAAGAGAAAAAATTTCAATTCTATTCTTCTTTTAAATATATATTTGAATGAACCTGCATGAATAATTTAATATTTAATTTATTAGATATTAAATAGTAATTATTCCAATAAAATTCGAATGGTTTAAGTTTCCACCAAACTACAATCCTAGGGTAAAAACCCTATTCAGGGACCAATAAAATGGTCAAAATTTTATTAGAGATCATATTCTAAGGTAAAAATACCATTTTACCCCTTATATGCATCTAAAAAAATCAAATTTCTACTAAAAAATTTTGTCCGAAAAAAACATGGGTTGCTATAGTTTTACCCATTTTACCCTTACCAAGGTGATAAATATTTACTATAGATACTATTCATAATTAACAAAAATGAAAGGGTCCTTTTTACCAAATTTGAAACTACTAATTTTATATATGGAATCAATTATTTAAGATTAAATTTCTAGAAGTGGCGGAAATAAATTTAATTTACATGCATAAAACGCAATGAAATTGGATTTTAGATAAATACATTTTTAATCCCAAAAATCAATTTATACCAAAAACATGTATAATTGTAATTCTTATGTAATTAATTATATAATTTATAATTAAATAATGCTTATTTTATTTTAATACCAAATTAAAAACATAATGGGACTTATTTATTAGGAATTAATCAATACTTTTACATTATAAATAACCTTTATATATATATTTTATAATGTGGTTATTCATATTCATGCCTTTAGTTTAATAGATATGTTCTAATGGTAATATTTAAATAATATTTTATAGTATATCACAATTTTCTTAATGCCAAGTTTTTCATGTTAAAAATATTTTGATCATAGTATTATTTTGAACTAAATTTTTAGGGTGTTACATTCTACCCCTTAACTAAATTGCGCCCTTGGAATTCAATCTTATTCTTGATAAAAAAAATTAATAAATAAAAAAAAATTAATTCAAGGGAGTGGAAGATAAAACATACAACCATGAGAGGAAAACCACTTTTATTATTTAAAAATACCTTTCTTTAAAACCCACATCATAAAAAAAGGATAATAAAACCTAATTTTTAAAAGTGGAAATGATGAATATAAATTCCACCTTTAATAAAACATAATTAGGTTCCTAGATATGGAGAACATTGGAAATAAGTGAAAATATAAACATTAAAAAAATAACATCTAAGGAATAATATAGAGTGATATAGAACATATTAATGAGAAAGTTCGTGACCAAAAAACCATAAATCAAAAGGGGATAAAGAATACTATCAATTCATCATAAATGAAGGAAATAGGATAATGTTTTTATTTCAAGATCCTTTTCCTAGAGTTGAGGAATTATTTTACTATCAAGATAGATAACATTAGAAAATATACTTACATGATTTATTTTCATTCCAAAATCACAATTTAATCCTTGGGTTATGCTTGGATCAATTTACCCTTCTATCTTATCTCTTACTCAAAAAAATAATACTCAAGTTTATTTTTTTCATGCCTAATATAACACCCCATAATGATAAAGAGTTAAATAATTAATTGATATGACCCATGTTAATAAGGTGCACATTTATTTTTAGGAGCCTACCATTTTAGAAATCCATAATTGATCATGCTTGGCATGAAGCAGTGGTTAGGATGGGTTTCCTCCTCAGAACTTTACCAAGGTGTGTGTGAGTAAGGAGAAAGCACACTGGAAACAACATGTGTTGGCCGGTGGGGACAGTCATTTGTATGATGAGTCGTTCAGGCACATGGGTGGGCCCTAGGATGGGGACCATTTGTCTACGGGACAATTGGTGGTTCCTGGAAGTATATGAATTGAAGAATATTTTAATGTGGGGTTATCATTCTGTAGTAAGTCCAATTTGTTATACGATATCATAGTAGTACCCTACAGGAAGTACAATGGAACTTCCTAGGTTGAAATGTAGGGTCCATAACAAGGGTGTTTTATAACATCCTGTTACCTTTCTATCAAGTTTTTTTACCTTGTTTTGTTTTTCACTTATCATTGGTAGTGGTATACCAAAAAGGAATTGGGAGGATACCTTTAATAGTGATGTCAGGTATTTTTTGGAATTTTTAGCATTAAAACCTTTAGTTTTTTCTGCTTTTTTGGAACTTAAATTCCATGTAAGTGAAGTAGATTTTGTTTAATGGCTATCAAGAAGAATACATGAACTAGATACACAATATTAAGGGTTTAAATTTTGTTTAATAGGAACATGCCATGTAATGGAAAATATCTAGTTTATATTGAAAAAAATGGGGTTTTGGCGTATCTAATTCTTGTGGAAAACATGACATGTAAGGAGGTTACACATTATTTAATAGTTAAAATTCATACTTTTAAGGTTTTGTTTGAAAATTTAATTTATTCATTCATTTCCAGCTTCTATTTCCTTGACCAATAGATCTCCCTAGGTTATTTTACATGATTTATTCCCATATAGATCACTTTTTTTAGTGATTGATAATCATTGTTGTTGGATTTAATCTCTTCGGGTATTTAATACTTTTGGTTCTTGGTTTTTTATTTTGGAAAAGTTTTATCTATTTTTTATCATTAGATTGTTTTTTTTCTATCCTTTTTAGTTTCTTAGCATTCCTTGTCTTAAAAAAGTCGTTCTCTTACTTTCCGGACACCATTGTCGAAAGAAGCTAGGTTTCTTTAGTGGTGAGGTAGTTTTTTCTATATAATTGGTTAATTTAATTAATTTAATGTTGTTCTTAATAAATTCCATTTTTTTCATTGATTTTATGTGATAAATGGTTTTAAATGATTTCTTGGAAAGGAAAATGTTTTCAAAACGGGGGTTTTCTTTGAAATAGATTTTCTTGATTTGGAAATGGGTTTTCAAACTCCAAAGCGGATTGGCTTGGTATTGAAAATGTTTTATGAAATTTTGATCATGGTTTTGAAAATTTATTTTTTAATAGTACATTGGGAACCTTGGGTGTGTCGGGATAGAGACACAGGTAGACTTATTGAGTGTTACACCACTAGGAGGTAAAAATTTTTATATCAACTGGGAGGACTTGATATCTACTGGATTCAATATATGCCTCTTTAGAATTTTGAGAGTATAGAACATAGTGTCCCATAGGCTTGAGACTAATATGTGAGGTTATTTGTCTTTTTCTTCATTTATGTTTTTTTATCGCATTATTATTTTTATATCAAGTATTCCTACTCACAAATTTTTTATGAGTTTATATCACATACCTTCGCAAGATAGACATTTCATGGATATGTGTTTACTTGTTTACTTGTTTACTTATTCATGTCAGGATACGATTTCCTATTTTATCACTTCTACTTATCATATTTATGGTTTAAGAATAAAAAATTATTTATGAAAACCAAAGGAATAAAAAGGGAAAAATATTTATAAATGGTTTGGATTTATGATAATTCTTTGTAAAACTATTTTTTTTTTAAATATTGAATTGTTTCATTATTGATATTAGACCATGTATAGATATAGTGGTGGTATAATAAGGGAATTTAATCCCACCCTACTTGCACCTTTGGGTGTTCGTATATATTTTATTATTGGATTCAATAAAATGGAAGAGCATCTTGTATCATGTAGTCTTCTCTTGTTGTTGTTTCTTTAGGTTAAGGTTGGTCTGGAGGTGACTATTAGTCATGTGCGGATATGAGTTAGTTTTTAGTTCAGCCTATTTTGTCTTAGATTATATGATTTTTTTGTATATTTTTTTTCTCTTTATACTATGGTTTTATGTCTTATTTTTTATAATCAAGACTAGTTTTTATTATCCTATTTTACCCATATTATGTGACGATCTGGTATGGGTGGGATGTCTAGTTGGCTTGGTTTGGTTTGTTATAATTTTGAATCAAAGGGATGATTAGGAAGAATTGGATTATCACTTCTTGATAATGGTTCTTTGTCTTAGGTAGACTAGATTTAGGATTTTCTCAATTCAAATAGTAGGTGCGGAAAAGGGACCTGGCCGGCTCACTTCCATGGCTGAAATCGAGTTACCATGGGTGGTTAGGGATTTTTACTAGGTTTGAGACTTGGATTTTGTGTTCATGTGAATTACATTTATGGGAATATTATTTGAATTGACTTATTCCTTTTTTAAGTAAGTTTTTTGTGGTTTATTTAAAAAAGTTAATGTTTTAAAGAATTGTTATCAATGCCTAAAATTGGTCTTTTTATTTTTGATTTTTCTCATGTTTAATTTGGTTTTTTCTTTTGTTGGAAAATTCCTTTGAGAATATATCTTCTAAATATGATATAGGACATTGTGATATAGGTTCCATATATGATCCTTCCAATGTCACTAAATTTTATAAAATAATTTATCCACACTATTTAGACTTTGGTTCAAGTGGGAGGTTGGAACATAGGAGGTGTAGTGGATCATGGATCATAATTTACCAAGTAGCATCCACCCATCCTTCAAGATGAAAAAGGATCCTAGGAATTTAAAGAGTATAAAGATTATATAGAAAGGATATTAAACTTTTTAAATAATCATGAAGAATCTAAGGTGTTTTTCCCATGTATATTCTCGAGGGAATATGAAGAATATTGTGGGACTCTATTGTGCAAGTTAAGTTTTCTGAGGATCTTAGCTAGGATTCCTTTAAGAAAATATTTAATTAGTTGTTATATCCCAAGACATTGTGTGTGTAAATGACCTTGGAATTGTTGACCTTAGAGTAAGGGGAGCATACCAATCTCTATTATTCTACCCATTTTTTTATGTTAGTGTATCTGGCAATGAAGCTTGTCACTAATGATTACCTGAAGTCTCAAAGGTTTGAGTTTGAACTGAGACATGATATTTAGTCAATGTTGATATTATTTTTCCTTACAAGATTTATGGAGGTGGTTGACAAGGAATATTTATATTATGTAGACATGGATGGTAATATAGGTTTGGGTGGAGCTTCAGTTAGTCTGGTATTTATCCAGGGTGTATCTTCTGGCTAGAAAATGGTGCAAAAGAGTGTTCATTTTTCCTCAGGACCAGACTCAAGGGAGACAATAGAGTAGAAACATGTTGTATTATACCAGTGTGTAAGGTGAGTTTATACCAATACTAACCGTGTGTAGGATCCTAATACTTGTCATATTTTTGGATGATTTTTCCATCTACAACTCTTTTGTGAAAGGCTGTATCATGGAAGTATGGTAGGATCCACTCTTATCAAGGGTTCACAAGTTTTTGTAGATTATTACATGGGTGGTGGGTCTAATTCTTATACCAAGGGAGATTTTCATGTGTCTAAGACCAAAAAAATTTATGCATCAAATTGTGTCCCATAGGAATTTGAATCTAGTCCATCTACGGTTAGAGGTACAGTGTTTATTTCATCTTTTATGGTGTTATATTTGTTTGATATGGGTGATACTCATTTTTTTATATCATCAAAGATAGTTGATGTGTTGTTATTTAATTTGGAACTTATATATTTCTTGTTGTATCTTTACTTACCTTTTGAAAAGAGTTCCAAACAAGGTTTCATATATCCCACATGTTGGGTTATGATAGCTAACTTGGAGGTGGAGTGGGAATTATTAGTGCTTGATATTGAAATATTTTACTTTATTATCAACCTGGATTATACGATCAGTGTTAAGGCCTAGATAGATTGTTGTCACCATTGGGTTCAGTTATTATATAACTATGGATTCACTCAAATTTTCTAGGGTGAGTGGGACTCTAGATCAGGAAGGACAGGTCCTGCTGTGAATACCCCAACCTCAGTAGCCCAGAATTGTTGGTTAATTTCTCACATTTGTAATAAGTACAGGTGATAATATCCCAAAGGAAATAATATTTTAGTTATTTTGTTAAACTAGATATATACTTTAAATCCACATTAAATTTTAAAACATAAAATACACAAATAATATCATTGAGTCTTCCATTATTTCCACTTTGTGTAACACTACATATCATTCATAATATACTTCAGTGAATATTGGGGGAAATGGCACTTATGAAAGGGGTAGACGAAAATTATAAGTAAGGATAAGCATATAGAAGAATCCATGAGTAATTATGGAATAAATAATATGTCCAGGTAAGTAACTGAAACATAATCCATTTAATCGATAACTTGATAATAATATGGTCAGAACAAAAGATAATCAAATAATTCCATATAAACAATCACATAAGCTTGAAAACTTATCCATGTAAATTATACTAACCTAATAATTACATATAAATAAATAAATAATATCATAATTATATAATTAATAATGTAAAACATATGAAACATATCATCAAGGCCTCATCCAAGACATCTGAAAATAAATAGGTAAGACCTCGACCAATTACCAATCTGGTTTTTCTCATGAGACCTACTAATGTATCAAGGGGCTATTGTGGGCCCTTCACATAACTTATTAAGTCCAATGCATTCCTAATATAAATGAAGTGAATCATAAACAACATATACATATGAAATGTAAATAATTCTCCCCAATCATTAAATATAATCACAAACCATTTTTAGTAATATAGTGAATCATATCAAAATATCACATCCATGGTCAAACTGATCACAAAAAAATTAATAAAATATAGAATATGATATCATAATAGATCAAGCTTTATGAATAATATTATTAAATAAATGTTTTTTACATATATGAAAATACTCTAATAAACTCATTGAAAAATAATGAGATAAATACCCCTTTTATTACTTTGAAATCATTTATTTAAAAATCTATGAGATTATAAAAAATCATTAAAAAATAACCTTTTAAACTTTTAAAGGAAGATTCAAAACATTAAGGTGTCATGATATAGGAAAAATCCACTCATTCTGCATAATTTAAAAAACATTCCTTCCGTATTTTTGTAAAAAACTATCATAATGTACCTCATTTGGAAAACGACAAAAAGATTCTTTTCAAAAAAATTTATAAAAAGTTGAACATGGGTAAAAAGAATTTAATTATTTGTAGGATAATAGTAAAATAAATATTGAAATTTTTTATAAAAAATGGAAATAAAAGAAAAAATGTTCCCTATTGTAGACTTAAACATAAACAATCCTGACTAATAATGATATTGTGAAATAACCCTTACCTTAGGACTAATTTCCTTTATACAAATCTTAACTTCATGTATAATGGTTTAAATAATGTTAATAATTTATAAAAAAAACCATATTCATATTTATGGTATCATATATGATCCTATTATATTATCTTATCACCTATTTTTTAATAATATTTCATTATTACCCTTGTTTATGGTGTTAATTACTTCATTTTCTTATGCAATTTTCATCATGTCAATCCCAATTATTGTGAATATGATATAGTTTTGTCATATCTAGAATGATATTAATGTAATTGATATAATATGTATTAATTATATATATTTATATCATCATTATTTAATGGTAAACATGGAAAATGAATTATATCACACCATGAAGATGGTATATCGTACGTACACATGAGTGATGGTATCATTTCCTTATTCGTGAAAGTGTAACGAAATGAATGGTATATTAATTTTTTTCAAAATCAATATCATGTTATAATTATCATATATATATATTATTTCCATCATCATACCCATCCAAGTAAATTGGTTATGAAAAACAGAGTACACCATAGCATGGAAACGGTAAGTCGTACGTACGCACGCACGGTGCTTCCATTTTTCATAGGATAGATAAAAGGTGGCATATGGTTGTACGATCATCAAAATAATATCTTAGAAAATATATGATAATAGATTTATTATTTTATCATGGAAAAAACATGTGAAAAATAATTAGAAGAAAAATGAACTTGGATGAGTTGGTAAAAATGATTACCTCTTCTTCGGTGGACTTCTTTTATATCAATTCTTATGGGATCTATGGTTGATCTTTTTGGAAGACTATGATCTCAAAAACATGGATAAGTATGTTTTTAAGAGAAATATCTATATTTATATGAAGATATGAGGATAAAAGTTGTGTGAAGAAGTGAGGTAGGATGTACCATTTTATAATTGAGGTTAGGGGCACTTTTGGAAACTCAAAAATAATATTAAATTAATAGATATTAATTTTCAATTAAAAATGTTTCTAAAGTGATTTATTTATAATATAAGATGAGAATGGGTTTAAACCTCTTAAACAATAATTTTTTGAGAAGTTTATCTCACATTATTACCATTATTTAATCCCTTTAACATTTACTATGACAACATGTGTTTTTACACTTTAAGGGTTAATATAGTCACTAAAAAATATCAAAAAAACAATAAATGGATTATTTATGAAATTTTCAACCTTATAAAAATAATTTTTGTGAATAATATATTTTTATTAATTTTATATCATTTAATAAAATATTATTTATTTTAAAATATCATTAATGTTAATTTTGATATTATTCATTACTTGAATTTTAAAAAACAATATCATAACAACATGATATCTTCAAACCAAACATTTTAAAACATAGCTAAAATATAAAATTCATCTATAAAATCCATTTTTGATATTAATTATTTAAAATTATATTTATTTTAATATTTTTAACATCATTTATTTGATATTTTCATTAATTAAATAATTATTGCATCATCATTGTGTAAGCCTTTATGGTAATTATTTATTTATTAAAAATTAAAAATAAATCACCATGATTAAGATAAAAAAATTATATTTAAAATTACTATTTATATTATATGATATATTCTAAATAACAATGTATTAAAAATGTAATACTTATTAAAAACATGAGTATGAAATATTTGACTTTTCTTAAAATAAAATACTATAAAAGAATTAAAATCATTCAAGTGGCTGTAAGAGGCCATAAAATCATCCCAAGTATGGATTTGGTTGATACTTAATCATCCAATAAAATTTTAAAAGCGTTTGGGTAATTTTTCTAATGTTCATGATAATGTTCTTTTACTCTTAGTTACCAAATTTACTATTAACCATGGTAATAAAAATTACTAAATTTACTATTCATATTTTTCCAAAAAAAAAGGAGCCTTTTCAGAAAATTTGGAACATATTATTCCAAATATGGAATCCATTTTTCATAGTTCAGAACATTTAATTAGATAAAAATAATTTAAATTTAATCTCATATACGGAACTAGAAAATGAGTTTTTAAAGTGAAAATGTTCAAAAGATTGAAATATTTTTATATCAAAATTCAATGTTAAATTTATTACAATAAACTAAATTGGATTACATTATATAAAATTTATCTAATTATACTTTAAAACAAATCAAAATTATAATTTGACACTATAAATTATTTTGATGAAAAAACAGTTTTCAATTAAAATTCAGTATTTTTTCACAATTTATCAAGGAAACTAATCATAAAAATACCAAAAATCAAACCAAAGTAAATTTTGATATTCTAATTTCAAATAATATGTTTATTTTTTCAAATATTATTTATAAAAGTGTCAAAAACTATATTTAAAACATGTATTTCATCAAAAGGTGGTAAAACTGTCTTTTTATAAAAATACATCTTTTATACGTAAAATTGGATTTGTTATTAATTAATTTGTAGAAAATACATAGGTTGAATTCTGAATATTAGATTAAATATTATATATATATATATATATATTCTTAATATAATCCAAAATGTGTGTTTTTTTATTTTATTGGTATAAAACACACTTATTCTCATTTAAATAGTTCATTAGAAAAAGATTTCCTTTTATTTTAAAAAGGGTTTTATTTTTCATTTATAAATGATTTGTCACCAAAACATCCATTATATTTAAATTTATAAACCATATTTTCATAATTTAGTTAATCATGTTCATTGTCGTTATTCTAAAAACTATGTTATAATGGAAACATTTAAATAATAATATTTAGTTATTCGTTTAAGCTCGATATGGAATATCATGTACACTATTGAACATAGTGTTTCCTTTTAAAAACATGGTATGTTACACATATTGTTACTTATAATAGAGTAACCTTGTGTCTATTTTTAGATATGTTTCTTGATAAAATTAACCCTTTCCTGGGTGATCAATTTCTTGAAGTTGTGTGTGATTACCCTAAGGTCTTTTCAAATGATTTTTCTAGTTTTCCATCATCAAGAGAGGTCAAGTTTACTATTGACCTAGTGCTTGGTATTATGACCATTTCTATGTCATCTTATGATTTGGAACCTATTGAATTTTTGTAACTTAATGTCCATCTTGAGGTATTAGAGTCTAAAGTATTTATTCATACTAGCACGTCACTATAGGATTCACCTATCCTCTTTTAGAAGAAGGAAGAAAAGATATCTAAACTTTTTATTGATTATAAAAAAGTTGAATCAGGTGATGATTAATAAAAAATATCATTTTTCAAGGATTGATTATTTCTTTGAACAATTTAAACTGGCACTTTGGTTTTCTAAGATTGACCGGCAGTCAGGGCATCACATGTTGAGAGTTTGAGAAGAGGATATACCTTAGATAGCTTTTAGAAGTCAATATGGGCATTTTGAGTTTCTGTTTATTACATTCAGTCACACTAATGATCTTGTGTTGTTTATGTCTTTGATGAACTGTATCTTTCATCGGTTCTTGGAATCTTTTTTTATTGTGTTTATGGGTGATATTTTGGAGTAATCTAAGTCAAAGGAGGATCATATATACCATTTAGATATCATTATTTTAACCTTGAAAGAACATCATTTGTATAGTAAGTTTTCAAAATATGAGTTTTGGATCTGAGAGGTGATGTTTATGGGCATGTGATATCTGAGAGTGTCATAATAATATATCCTAAAAAGGTATAGGTATTTATTTATTGGGAGAATCCCAGAAATTTTTTTGATATCTCGAGCTTCATGGGTTTGGTTGGTCACTGTAGATGCTTTTTTTGGTCTTCTCCAATATCACATCTTTGATGATAGATTTAACCCATAAGGGTGTAAATTTTTAATGGAATAAAATGTGTCAAATATATTTTTAGGGGATGAACATGAGGTTAACTTCAACTCCAATTTTGATTACTTCGAAACCAGGGTCAGGTTATGATGTTTTCTGCATTGATTATGGTATGGGTTTGGGATGTGTATTGAGGTAGGGGAAACAGGTTGTGACTTGTGGCTCTATACAGTTATTCCATTATGATAAGAACTACCCTACCCATGATATTGAGTTAGAAGAGGTTATGAATGCACTAAAAATTTATCATTGTTATCTCTTTAGAGAGTGGTTTATAGTATATTCTGATCATAAGAGTCCGGAATATATTTTTTCATAGAGGGATCTAATTTTTCAAAAAAGATTCTGGATTAATTATCTTAAGAATTTTTATTTTTACATTTCATATACCCCTAGGAAAGGTAATGTGGTTTTTGATGTATTGAATATAAAATTACCAACACAAGTCATGAAATAATTGGTTTAGTAGTGGTATCCAATGATTTTTTTTTACTGAGATGATATTGGCAGAGGAAGAGTTTGGTGGATAGGTGTTCTTGGCTTCGATTAAAGATGTCACGTCATTTTATGAGTGAATACAGCTCAAGAAGGTGGTATACACTGAGTGAAAATGCATTAGTGAAATCCTTTCTGGTGGGGATACCTTGAGTGAGTGGTATCGTTCTCCCAGTAGAGATTTGTGCTTTTGTAGTAGGTTGGTTGTTCTATTTTCCTTGAGATCAGATTTGTTGGATAGTGGAAACAATTCTTGATGACCCATTCACCCTGGGGATACCATGATGTATCATGAATTGAGGTGATGATATTGGTGTCAATGGATGATTCAGTTGATAAATGATTTTGTTTTGTGATGCCTTACTTGTCATAGAATTAAGGCGGAGCACCAAAGACCTACAGGTTTGTAGAAAAATTTACCCATTCTGGTAAGGAAGTGGGATGATATCTCCATGGATTTCATTTTTTCCATGAAATTATTTTGGGAAGGATTTGATTTGAGTGATCATTGATCAACTCACAAAATCGATGCATTTACTACCTATCAGAGTGGCGATGAACATGGAATAGCTCGAGGAATTTTATGTTCAAGATATTTTGAGACTTCATAGGGTTCCTTTTTCAGTTGTTCTTTATATGGATCGAAGGTTCACATAAAGGTTTTGTAATGGTTTTTAGGAATCAATGGGTTCCTAAATTAAATTAAGCACAGGTTATCATCTACAGATGGATGGACATGCAAATAGGGATATCCAGGTTATGGAGGATATGTTCCAGGATTTGATTCTTGATTTCAAAGGATCTAAGGAAAATCATTTTCCTTTGGTTAAGTTTTCTTGTAATATAGTTATCAGTATTAGATAAAAATTGAACCCTTTAGGGATTTGTATGTGTGGCTGTGTAGATATCCCTTATGTTGGGAAGAGTTTGGTGAGCGGTCTTTAGTTGGACTGATTGTTTCTTAGGGGGAGATGAAGATGTTTCAATTTATCCAAATGCATTTTATCAATGAACAAAGTCTTCACAAATCTTATGCAGGCCATCAATGTCAGACACATAAGTTTGAAATTGGTGGTTAGTTATTTTTCAGAGTTTCACCTCACTTGGGACATCATTTGTTAGGTAGGTAGGGTAAGTTTTCACTAGGGTTTTTGGTCCCCTTTGAGATCATTAGATGACTTGGTAGGGTGGCCTTTTAGTTGAAATTTTCATATATCTTTACATATATCCACAATTTGTTTTATGTTTCCCAATTGAGTAAGTATATACCAGATCCTTGCCATGTGCTTAGATGAGAGGAAGTTGATCTTGATCCTGATACCACGTTGGTTGAGAGGCTAGTTTAGATTATGGATCACCAATATAAGGTACTTCATTGTAAAAATAATAACCCTAGTCTAGGTACTATGGTAGTGCAGATAAGATATCCATGAGATGTGAATGTGGGATTTGTTTATGGGGCACTAGTTTCCATCTCTTCTTGTGGATGTAGGATCTTGATAGATTTCGTGGGGCATAATGATTTTATGGGGGGGGAGATTGTAAAACCCATCTACCTTTTTGTCAGGGTTTTTTTACCCTTTGTTTCATTTTTCCTTTTTCATTGGTTATGGTATGCTAAAAATGAATTGGGAGAATATATGTAATGGTGAGGTCAGGGATTTGTTGTAATTTTCAGCCTAAAAACCTATCATTTTTTCTGCTTGTTTGGAACTTACATGTCGGGTAAGTGAAATGATCATCATGTAACACCTTCCTAGAAAAATATATTAACTAGATACACAACATTAATGGTTTACACACTATGTAATAGGTACATAATGTGTAATATAAAATAAAGGGTTTTTATTAAAAATAAATGGGTATTTAGATGTCTCATATCCTCATGGAATAAATTATGTGTGAGAAGGTTACATTCCCTATAATATTCATGATTTATAATTTTAGAGTGATGTATAGATGTTTAATTTATTAATTCATTTAAAGCTTCCCTTCTCTCAAACTAGAATGATCTTTAGGAAATTTTGGGTGATTTGTTCCCATCTAGATCACTTTGTTCTATGATTGATCAACATTATGGTTGGATTGTTTCTCTTGGGGTATGTAATCCTTTTGGTTATTCTTAGTTTTTAGTTGTGGTAATGGTTTGGCTGTGGTTTTTTGATCGGATAGTGTTTTTTATTAATCATTTTCACTTTATTAGTGTGTCATGTCTTGCAAAGGTCTTTTTATTGGTTTCTAGACACCATTATCGAAATCAGTTTGGTTTCTACTATGTTGAGGTAGGTGTTTCTATACAATGGGTATATTAGATGAATTCCATGTTATTCTTGATAAATTCCATTTGGTTTTTCATTTATTTTAAGTGATAAATTATTTAAAATGATTTCTTGGAAAGGAAGATTTTTTCAAAATGTTGTTTTTCTTTGAAATGGATTTTCTTGATTTGAAAATGGTTTTTAAAATTCCAAATAAAATTGGTTAGGATTTGAAAATTTATATGAAATTATGAGAATGGTTTTGAAAATGTATTGCAAAATTTCACATTTATAATCTTAGGTGTGATAGGATAGAGACATGGGTAGCCTTAGTGTGTGTTACCCCACTAACTGACTGACAATTTTTTTTATTGAAATAAACCCCCTTTTTAGGGCTGAGGGGAAAACCATCAAGACATCAAGACTTAAACAAAATAATAGAGTCTTCAATTGACTGAACCAAAGATCAAAAGCATAACTCTCTACAATATTGAAGCTCCTCCTAGAAAAAAGAACCATTAAGACCAGCTTGCATTGTCTCATCACAGCACGGCTAGCTGTCCCATGCCAAAGATTATGAGCCTAGTACCGATGGCCAAAGCCATACCCTCTCAAACATCTGATTCCAAAAATCCATGAAACAATGAAACTTATTTTCCCTGAACCTCATTTGGAGCATCATCTTGTCAGTGAACGACTGTATAATCCTTTGAGTTGCAGTCCATTGAGACCATAACTTCCATAAAATCGTCATTGTCCTCCTTCTGACCAAAAACAGAAAACCTAACAATGAAAAATCAAACAAACACTATACAAGAGTATGATACAAACTGAGAATCAACTATCGCATCAAATTTGTGCCAGTTTCAAATCCTTCAACAGAGATAGCACGAGTCACGAAAGCTCATGCCGTCCAGACAACACACCCCAATACGCATCCACCGCAGCACAACCAGGAACCAATCAACACTCTAAGGACCAGAAAACCGCACCAAAAGAGAATCTCGCCAAAACCGAATTCACAGCGACAACAAAAATCACCCAACAAAAACATGAAATAAAAGATAAAATCCCATCACCAAGCTTCCAAAAATTAGAGGTGATATAGGAGGGAGATTTTCCACAAGTAGACTGAAACACAATGAGGCCCATTGCCACCATCACACTCAAACGAGGATGCCATAGAGACACCCAAAGCATCACAGGTGGAGAACGAAGCAGTAACCTCAGCCCACAGTAGACCAGAACTCGATCTCGAACCAACATCGCACTGTCATTGAAGTCGATCCCACCAAATAACATGACCATCGATGCCACAGAAGCCTTTTCAAACACCATAAGAAACCGTGAACCCCCGAGATGAAGGGACTAGACCATCAACACTGATGAATATTGGATCTCGAATCAACTCCACCATAGAGAGTGTATCAAGCCGCGAGACCACTGACAAGCATCAAGAAGTAGGACCTCCATCACCCGAGGTAGAGGAGATGGCGGAAATGGGGAAACCCTAGAATCATGGATCCCTTTACAGGCGCATCTCTTCTCTTTCAATGTATCATTGGCATTTTGAGATCTAGTACCAACTCACCATGGTGTATGGAATCATATGTTTCACCACTATGAGGTAACTTTTGTGATATCAACTATGAGGACTTAATATATTTTGGATCAATTGTATGCATGTTTAGGATTTTTAGTGTCCACTGCATAGTGTCCCATGGTCTTGATCCCAATATTTGAGGTGATTTTTTATTTTTCATTTATGGTTATTTATCGCATTATTGTTTTTATATCATTAATACTCAAATATTTTTATATGAGGTTGTATCACATAGATTCAGATGATAGATTATCTCATGGATATATATTTAATTTTTACCTATTGATGCAAGGATATGATTTCCTATTTTATCACTTTTACTTTTCATATTTTTGGTTTGAGAATATTAAAGGATTTATGAAAACCAAATGAATAAAAAGGGAGAATTATTTATAAATGGTTTGGATTTATGAAAATTCTTTGTAAAACCATTTAGTTTTAAAATCATGAATTGTTTCATTATTGATATTAGACCTTTTATAGAGACCGTGGTGGTATCCTACTGGGATTTTTCTCACATCCTAATTATGAATTTGGGAATTTGTAGATATTGTATTGTAGGATTCATTAATAGGAAATAGCATCTATTATCATGTTGTCTTATCCTTTTGTTATTTCTTTCGGTTCTGTTAGTCTGTATGTGACTGTTGGTCATGTGGGGATATGACTTACTTTCTGGTTTATCCATTTTTTGCTTAGATTATATGATTTTTTGGTATCTTTTCTATTTTCACTTCATAATCTAGTTGTATGACTTGTTTTTTTATAATCAAGACCATTTTTCATTATCCTATTTTACCCATATCATGTGACGGGCTCCTTCGAGTGGCTTTTCTAGTTAGATCGGGTTGGTTTGTTATATGTTATGATCTAAAGAGGGGGTAAATTTAACACCCTATAATTATAAGTGGTTAAATGAAAAACTGATATGACCCATGTCAACAAGGTGTAGAATTCTTTTCATAATTCTACCTAATTACTTCTCAACAGTTGAGTGTGCTTAGACAAGAGTAGTGCTTAGAGTGGGTAACCTGCTAGGAAGTTTCCCATGGTTTTTGTGAGTGAGGAAAAAGCACATTGGAAAGAACATATGTTGGCATATTGGGCAGTCATTAGTCAAATGATTAGTTTGGGCATTTGGATGGGCCCCAGATAAGAGACCACGTGTCTGTGGGAAAACTAGTGGTGCCTAAAGTTCTAGGACCGTACATCCTTGTTAAGATAGGGTGCTTATGTTGTAGCTGGGCCCAATTATTATGCCTAAAAAACTAAAATTAATCTAAAAATCGATAGAGTGGACTAGTTGTTATACCTGACTATAAAACCCCATAATGATAAAGGGTTAAATGAATTACTAATATGATACATGTCAATAAGGTGAACCTTTCTATTCAGGAGCCTACCTAACTAGAAATCCATAGTTAATATGCTTAGACTGGAGTAGTGGTCAAGATGGATGATGTCCTGGGAAGTTTCCTAAGGTGTGTATGAGTGGGGAAAAATAAAACTGGAAAGAACATGTGTTGGACTATAGGGACAATAATCAGTCTGATGATCTATTTGGGAAAGTGGGAGGTCCCCATATAGTGGACCAAGTGTCTATGGGGAAACTGGTAGTGCCCGGTGGTCTAGGACAAAACGATCATGTTAATGCAGGGTGCATGTGTTGTAGTGGATCCCATTTTTTACTCCCAAAGCATTAAAATTAACTTTTAGTGGATCAAAAGATTTGAAAATCTATAGTAGGTCCCAGTTGTTACACTTGAATGTAACACCCCATAATTATAAAGGGTTAAATGACTAACTGGTATGACTCATTTTAATAAGGTGCACCTTTCATTTTAGAAGCATACCAAATCAAAACTCAACAGTTAACCATGATTAAACTGGAGTAGTGGTCATGATGGGTGACCTCCTAGGAAGTTTCCCAGACTGTGTGTGAGTGAGATAAAATTACAATGGAAAGAACAAGTGTTATCCTTTGGGGACAGTAATTAGACTAATGATTTGTTCAGGCATGTGGGTGGTCTCCAGGTAGGAGGCTACACGTCTATGGGGAAACTTCTGGTGCTTGGTGGTGTAGGACCCAACAAACATGTTAATGCAAGGAGACTATCATATAGAGAGGATTAGTTGATACAATTATAGCACTAAAATTAACTTTTAATGTATTATAGTATCCATAAATCTATATTGGGGACCAATTGTTACACCTGAATCACTAAAATTAACATTTAATGGATCATTAAATCCACGATGGATATCAAGTTATTCATCCTCTCTTTATACATTAATCAAAACCAAAATAATTACCATAACATAAGATAATATCCAATATTTATAAACCTTTATATGATGAAATATTATATTAATCTCTAATAATTTAACAATAACACCCAAATTTTAACTTAAATCCTTCCATAAATATCTAGCCTTAAAAATATTTAGAATATTACTAACTAAGATTGAAACCCAAATATTATAATTATTTGATATCATATTCTTCCATGGTTAACTTATCAATTATCTTCAAAAAATATTAATCTCTCATAAATCCATATACCAAAAATATTTTCACCCTAATTATATAATCTCAAAAATATGTTAATCTTTTCCTAGAATAACCTGAATCACCATAAAGTCATAATAAAATCATATATGCTTCCAAAATATAATTCAAACATTATTTTTTAAATAAAATCTCATATTATCCAAAAAAATCTATTTAACTTAATCATATAATGTTCCCAATATAATGAACTTCTTCAAGAATAACTTTAATCACTTATTCACTAAATCATATTTTCATCCCACATTTATATATATGATAAATAATATATCCCCAAAATGTTTTAACCATTTTACCCAAAATAACCCCAATTACCTCAACATCAAATATCAATACCTTTCAACTTATGTAAAAAAATATAAAATCATTTTTCCAAAAATAACCTTTTTACTACAATAAAAGTTTAACATGAGGGTTACATATATATCAAACATTTATAAAAACTCAATAAATGTCTCTCAAAGTACTCCTTTTACATAAAACCTGAAAAGGTTCTAATTCCTTTAAACTTATAATCATCCTTAAATTTATCAACCATTAAAAAGTATACCACTTCATAAAACTATTTAATACCAATATTTAGACACTTTTAATCATTCAACATTCTTCATAATCCATTATCCAAGATTTTCCATCATATTCCTTAACACTTCCTTCCTATAATCAAAATTATGAATCATGTCCTAAGATTCATCAATATTAATCTATTCATGTTTCGTATATAAAAAATAAATAACTCATGCCTTTGAGATATATATCACCATTCATTCCAATCCCAATTTCGAATACAAATTCCCCAGGATCTACTGGGTTGAGTCCATACATTATCAAAATTCCTCAAAACCTTGATAAGTTCCTATGATTCCTTTACCCTTGTATAATTATTATACCTTGATTGAAATTCATTTTTAAAGTGATCAAAATTTATAAAAGATTCCGTCTTTTGAATATATATCTTTGAGACATCATCTCAAACATGTTACCCAAAATAAATTAGGATGTGGTTTGACTTGAATTTTTCAAATAATGTTTGGTAGTTATAAAAAAATAGTATAATAAGATAAATGTATAATCATCTCAAAGGTCACCCTCCATTGTAGCTGAGCATAGGGTTGGATGTCCTTTTTCTGATTTATCCATTTTAGAAAACAAGATAAAGTCACTTGTGATATTTTCTAAAATGGGTATGTTAAGATAATTGTCTTTTCAAAACATAGCCAAAGGTATCCCAAGGTACTTCATGATATAAAATTATATAATAGTATTACATAACATTATAAATTGTTTTGTTTATAATTTTATTAATATATAATTTTTCTAAATCACATGATAAATATTTCATAATTATTATTACAAGTGAATCATTTAGAAGGGAAAGTATTTTTTGTTTGATTTCTTCCTAGAATCCTGATAAAAGAAACTTGTGAGTCAATAAAAAATAATTTCATTAAGGAGAACAGAGTGAATAAATGAATAAATTTTATTGTGAATGTCTTAATCTACGACACCCTTCCTTTATTATACTATACTTTTTGATTCGCTATAATTTTAACCTAGGTTTCCATAAGTTTGGTTATTTTATAATTCCAAACCTAATGCCAAAATAACCATAATTAATATTAAAATACTAAACTTTAAGTTTATATAAGAATTATAACTTATGATCCCAAACCAAAATAGTAACCCTTAAAGTTTTATAAATCCTTAGTGACACTCTATCCTCTAAATTTATTTAAAATCCCCCATTGAAGCCAACTATAAAGACATATCCTTAAAACATTAAATAATATTGAGTTTTTAGAAAGGTGTTAACTTTATTGTATTCTTGATGACCTTTCTGGATTATATTTTTAGATAATTGAGAAACCCATTATAATACAGATGAAAAAATGACACATAGTTTTTCCACAAAAATAGGATTAATCCATTCGCATGCCTATTTTAACTCATGACACACTTACTTTGTTCAAGACCAATTTTATTTATTCGGATATAGAATTCATAATAATTTCTACTCATCCTTAGGCCCTATCAAAAAAAATCAAAAATTGGGATGAGAACAAAAGCACAATAAGGGATATAAAGGAAATAAAACCATTAGTACATTATAAAACTTGAAAGCCCATAAAATTTTTAGCTTTTTTATATTATTTGTTGAGAATATAAAATAAATCATATCCATATGAAAAAGACACATTTTTCTCAAATAAAACCATTAAAACCCATATTAATTAAATAGAAACCATTCTATGTATATTGAATAATTACTTTCATAACCCTTGTTCCTTAATGTTAGATTTAATAGTATACCTAGTAAATCCATAGAATAAACCTCACCGGTAAAATCCCTCCTTCTTTTTTTTCAAGACAAGGAACATTACTCAATTCATTATAGAGCTATATCAGTCTCACCCTTCATATAAATTGTATCAGGATCACCATTCATATAAGTTTTATCAGTTTCTCTCATCATCATATATAATGTTCAAGCACCATATAATGAACAAAAAAATTCAACTTTCAAATTCTTTATCATAAATCCCTTGAAAACCTATTTTGAACCCATAAGAAAAGAACATTCCATTTTCATATAAAAATATGTGGAAATATCTCTTTATATTGAAACAATATTTAAAATGAAAAATTCCAAAAATATTTTTGAAATAATTTTTATTTTTGAAAATAACCATGGAAAATTTTAAAGGAGTCTAAAAATCAATGAAAATACATGATGGTGTGAAATTCCATTAATGTCGTAAAAGATAAAACAATGATTCTTTTGACACCTTTATTAAAGCACCTCTTTTGGAAAACATCAAGAAAATTCCTTTTAAACCTTGTAAATAATGTAAAATATATTTTAAAATGATCATTTATTGTCCTTTTTGTGTAAATTATAACATTCTTGAAGAATTTTAATGAACACACATATAGATTAAAAATAGAATAAAAACATCAAAAAATTTAAAACAAGGTTTTAAAGAAAAATATCTTACGACATGATAAATTTTTTACCAAATAAAAATTTAATTAATGAACTTGGAATGGATTTTAAAGCACTAAAATCTAATAAATTAATGATAAATTATATCCATAAGGTATTTTATAGACCATAATAAATAAAACATATGGTGAAAATATCTTAAGTCTCAAAGAAATGGAATTGAGACTAGAAATACCTTACCTTAAATATCTTATAGCATTGTACAGTATTTAACTCCTAAATAATAAAATTATATTAGTTATATAATTTATTAATAAATTTTTTTATGTTCATTCTATTATAATTATCCCATTTATTTCATTTATGATAATTTTTGACTTCGTTGATCATTTATGTTTACGTCAGACATTTTGAGGATGTTCAGTTCATATGTCCAAAATGAATTTGGTAGGTTAACTATGGTTAAATGGTCCATTGTTCCATCATCTCCAAAATCATAATAATGAAATTATTATCATTTTAAATAATTAAATACAATTTTATAACCATCCATTAATATCATATTGGAAAAATTAATCACATCACTTCAGGGAGGTGGTAGTCCACACTTACGCAAGAACGACGTTATCGTTTTTCAATAGATGGAAAGGTGAGAAAATATATGATATATTATCATTAAACAATAATAATAATTTCACTAATATCATTCATATTAATTAAATCCATCATAATAACCATCCTTGTGAGGTGGTGATGAAAAATGTAACACATCGCTTCGCGCATGTGGTAATCCATATGTATGCATGAGTGATGTTTTCTTTTCACATAGGATTAAAATGGATATGAAAATAGATTTTAATATAATTATAATAGAAATTATTATATTTTATATATTTATGTTATTATAACATTAGGTTTAAAGAATATTTCAAGGAGGTAAAAGAAGAAATAAACTTGAAATATGTCAGTTTGGACTTATAACTTCTCCTTGGATAACCAATTTGGATTAAACCAAAATCCTTCTATATTTGGTCTTTTGGGGAAACTAAGAATTCTAAAAATAGTATTGTATGTTGGTGAGATACATTTTAGATATTTTCCTAACTATAGTACTCAAAAGGTGTGAGGAAGAGAGGAGTGGAGGTTCCCTTTTATAAGTGGGTGGAGGGGAAACCTTGGAATTACATAAAGTATTAAATTAATATAAACTCATCTTCATTTTAAAGTGGAAAAAATTGAAATATTTTGAATCTAAGATAAAAATTATTCAAAACTTTCTTATCATATAAAATTTGGATAATTTTAGGTGATTTTTTCACCCAAATCTATTATTTTTAACCCATGTTAACCCTTTTGACAATTACCATGACCTAAATGTTTTTTAATCTACAGGAGTATTGAAAGTTACCATAAAATAAAAAGTTACCCATAATTTTAAAATGGTTTATATTATCAACCATATCCCTTTAAATTGTCCAAATATAATATTTTTCATGAATTTTAAATCGATAAATATAATATTATTTCATATAATATACCATTAAAGTCATTTTCAAGACTATTCACATAGTTTGACATTAATGACATCAATATAGAAATGTAATTATAATATTAATATATAACAAATTAATAAGATATTATTTTTATCTAAAAAAATTTTGAAACACAAAAATTCATTTAAATTGAACTACCATTAATGTTTTTAAGATCATTTTTATTTATTTTTCTATCACTTGAACAAGTACTATATCGGTGTTGAGTAATCACTTAAGTAAATTACTTCGTCACTAAAAATTAAAAATTATTTAGAATGATAAAAAATAATTTATATTTAAAATAAACATTTATAACCAAGCATAAAATATTTTTCCCCCTAAGAAAATTATTAGAGATATTAAAATAAAGAGAGTGATATTTTGTTTTTATTCTTTACTTAAAATCATTTTGATGTCACTATCAAAGGAAAGTGGAAAGAAATTTCCATATTTGTAAAAATTGTATGTTTATGTCAGAAAAATAATTATCAAATAAAATAAAAAAACGAGTCTAATGGATATTTTTAGTCCTTATCTCAAATTTTTTACCATGTTTTTCATGTATTACCCTTACAATGGTGACAAATATTTAATACGAAAATTGATCAAAATAACAAAAACTAAAATGGTCATATTGACAAAATTTTAAACTCCTGATTCAAAATATTTAATCCATTTTTTAAGAGTAAACTTCTATAATTTATGGAAATTAATTTAATATAAATGATTAAAAAGCAAAGAAAAATTATTTTTAGAAAAAATATGGTTTTATGCCAAAAATTAACTTATACCAAAATTAGTTATAATTTTCATTCCTATATAATTATTAAGATTATTTATAATTAAATTATAATTAATTTACTTTAATATCAAATTAAAATTATATTGATAATTTTCAATTACTTGATTTAATAAAAAGAAATAGTGGTTTTACAAAAATCGTTATTTTTCACATTTCACTAGAAAGTCAAGCTTTTCTAAAAAACCCAAAAAAATTACCCTCAGATAATTTTGATATGATTATTTAAAAAATTATATTCATTTATAAAATACAATTTCTAAAAATTGTTAAAATTAATTATAATTTTTTGTGCACAAAATTTAATGAAAACCATTTCTGAAAAAAAAAATATTTTTAAATCATAAAACAACTTTATAGAAAATTGAGTATATATTTATTATGAATTAATAAATAAATTTACATAATATAAAACTATTATAAATAAATTTTATAATTTTTTTATTCTTATTCATACCATTAATTTAATGGTTAGGTCATAATGGTCACATTTAAATTCTATTTTTATAATATATCATAATTCACATAAATTTTAGTGTTGCGTGTTAAGAAAGCTATATAACATAGTAATATTTTAAAATAAATTTTCAAGGTGTTATAGGATGAGTTTAGATCATGGATTCATAATCTATATATATTAATATTTATTTTTTCTTGCATTATAGCCTAATGGAAAAAATTTATATATATGTCCAGTGTCCAAATGCTTAGCACAGTTCAACTCTATGTACAAAAATCATTTTTGTTGTGGTGCCTTAGGGTGATTCATAGAGTATCCAAAAAAAATTGAAATGATAAATGGAATTAATAAATAAATGATTATAGTTATTACTATTTCAAAATTATTATTACATAGTTGAGAATATAAAAATGTAAAGAATTTAGTGTACTGAAGGCACTGACTTAAAGGATTAAAGTGTTAATATTTTAAATAAAAATAAAATAATATTAATTAATGGATAATTAATTAATTAACATGGAAATTGATTCATGAACTCTTATTTGATACCTAGACCTTAGTGGTGGTAGTCGGTTGTCCTATGTGGTGATAGTAGTAGATGAGTTTAAGGCTAAGTAGCTTCCCTTAGTGTTGTTGTGCATGATATTATTCTATATTTTCTAATTCCATACACTACCCCACCCACATCAATAGGGAAACCAACACCCAAATTTTTTGGGGGTATTGTCTATAATATACATTATGGTAATGAGACAAATATTTAATTTCTTTATCTCCCCCACTCTCCCTTCAAATATAGTTGGCGTGGGTGTATCACATATTATAATGAATTATAGTATAGGGTGTGTTCCAACCCAATATATGATGGATATTTATTTAATATAGATTTATGTATGAGATATAATGTATTAAGGTATATAAAATAATTTTATCCAGTAATAGTGGCTATGGATTTCTATGGGTGTCCATGTATGGGTTTGTATGGCTTTAGGAATTATGAATTTACATAGGCTATTCTGAATTCTGAACTTCTACCTGGTTACTATTAATATGGTTGCAGAAGGTGTAGGATTTGATGATGAGTTGTATATATGTATTGATTCCAACATGAGATATTGGTCCATGTGCAGTACTATGGTAGGTAGGGATGATTCCAGATTCGTATCAGTGATGACTTTAATTATGAAAGGGATAATCATAGGATGTATTTATTTCGGTGTGAGAGAGATAAATTAATGGGAAAGTGGGATTAGAGTAAATTCATTTATATATATGATTTCAATAAATATTGACTTACCTTTATTAATTATTTGTGGATTAATCCATGGTGAGGTTGGGAAATAGTATTACTTGTTAAATTATGAGTTGGTTTCAGTTATTTATTTATTGGTATTTAGTATTGTTTTTTGAAATTTTTACAAGATGTTTTTGGGATGATCCTATTGATTATACATTTAATTCTCACCCAATGTATTTTTTTTTCAAGTCCATGGGATCTATTTGATGATCGAGATAGGAATTACACATTTAATGAGTTATTCAGGATCCATTAGAGTGTCATGTTCACTATCAAGTATTTTTTTTTCTTTTAATTGTATTTGGTTATGTATGATATCACATCATTTATTGAGATTTCTTATTTTATTTATGTATAGTGTTGGTTGGTGTCTTTTTTATCTTATCTCATACTATATAAATCTATATATAGAGGATAATGTCTCCCATGTGTGTGATTTATATACCCTCAGGGTAAGTCATCAACCCATGACCTACTAGAGGTGAGATTAAGGAATCATTATCTCTCTTTATCAATTTTTTACTTAAGAGGGGTACCTTTAGAGTTAAGGGACATAAAAAAGTGGTATCTATCGTTGATGGCTGATAGATAGGATGAATTTTTGATTTAGGCACTGATTAGGATGCATGGGTTGGTAATATTACAGTATCAACTAATTTTAGTACATTTTTTAAACATGGAATACTAGCAAGGATATGTAATTTTAGGCTCCCCTAGGATCTAAAACAAGTACCTTAAAGTTTACTAAACATGTTAAGTTAAGTTATTCTATTTTCATAGTAGATACCTAGTGTTGGGCAAAAATCCCTCAAGGTATCATTGAAGCATTTTTGAGGTGATTGTGTTTGTTGACAAAGTGGACATCTGAGTTGTGATTGTTGACAAAGAGGATTTCATGGTGGAATGTCGAGTTTAAGAGCTGAGGTCAATGATCCATGTTTGATTCAAGAACGTCGATAAAAGGAATGGTTGATCTGGAGGCGGTACAAAAGAACAGATACAAGGTGGCGTCGTTTTCCAGTGTTTGCCAAATTTTTGGGCCTGAAAATCGGCAAATGAAGAAAAGTGTTTTTGGCAAAGGGACTTGCGCGCCGTGGACTTGGAGTATAGGAAACTTGTGCGCCATATATTTTTCAAGATCAGAAGATCAAAATATGGCTAAAGAAATAGGTTCGCGCAAGTTTGGGAGTTGGTCGCGCAAGTGTCTAAAAGGAGAGAAGACTTGCGTGCCGAGATTGGGTCGCGCAGGTGACTTGGCGCCGTCGCGCATGGTGGTCAGATTTCCTATAAATACCGGACCACCCCTCCTCATTTCTCACCGGAGTTCAAGACGAGAGCTCCCGTCGCTCAGGTGTGGTGGTCGCACAAGTTGTGTGTGTGGTCGCGCAGGTGGGACTTGCGCACCAGTGGTTGATGTTGTGCGCCGGTGTTAGAAGTTGCGCGCCGGTTGGCAGTTGCGCACCAATAGTGGTTTGGGCGTAAAAGGAAGAGAGACGCGCCAGTTTGTAGTTGTGGAAGCTTGTGTCGCACAAGTGTTAGAGGGTGACTTGCGCGCCGATACTTGCGCGCCGAGGTTGACTTGCGCGCTAAGTAAGGTTTGTTCCAGCAGTGTTTTTCGGGCTGCGTGGAAGCTGGAAGTTTGCCCGATACCTTCGGTGCAAAGAGATATTCATCAACGGGTGAAAGTTAAACTTCAACAGAGCATCTACATACAAGAGAAGATGCATTCTTTCATGAAAATGAAGAGACCTACAGGTCTATAAACTGTGAGTGGATTCCATCCAAGAGCAGTGAGCTTAGGAAGAGGAAGAAGGTGATCCTCTCCACCGGCAGTGAGCCAGAGAGAGAGAAACAGGGAGTGACCCTTGGGAAAGCAGTGAGCTGACCCTAAACATTGTAAAGGCAGTGAGCCTGGGCATAGAAGTGATCTATCCCGAACCTTGTAATCCATATCTAGTGAAGATTAGTGGAATTTGGTACGACCGGCAACCTGTCGGCGTATGCTCCTTGGACGTAGCCCTTAGCGGTGAACCAAGTAAAATTGCTATGTCCTGTGCTTGCTTTACATTCTGTTTATATCGTGCAGCAGGAAAAAGAGAGAAGAGTGTTTTTCTTAACAGCGAAACAAGATCAGAACGGGCATTAATTTTTAATTAGTCATACCCTGATTCACCCCCCCCCCTCAGGGTATCCAGCCTAGTGGACCTAACACCTAGGAAAGGGTTATGCATCATGATTTTATACACCTCTATTTTAACTAGATAGAAAATGGGGATTAGGTTAAAGTCAATAAATTAATTAATTAACCATAAATAGTTTGTTTCATGGGTTAAGAGTCCCTAAGGATTACTATTTTTTAGAAATGGATCTAATTCAACATCTTATCATGTTTACAGTAAATATGGTCAACAAGATGTTCTAGAAAATCACTATAGAGCGGAGGTCAATGGTGATGATACTGAGAGAAGGATTATTTTAGATTTTTAACACTAGAGTCTATAGAAGTATGAAGGATTCATTTCATATCATGGGACAAAGGTTTTGTTTGAGGAGGTGTATATAGACTTTATTTTTATTTATGCTCATAAGGATCACTAGGTTTCTTAAGATGTGATGATGTTGTGTGGATTATCTTGATGGTGTTGGTTCTTGTTCCTTAGGTATTATGAGGAGTTGATTATTTTGTGGGTGGAAGTTCCATGAATAATTTTTAGGCTGAGTTTCTTTTTTCAACCATAAAGTTGGAATTTCAACTGGTGAATTTTTCCTCAACTTAGGTATTTTTGAGTTATTATCTTGATAAATTATGAGTCCTTTGAATTTATTCCTTGATATTAATACCCTTAAATAATTATACCCATGAAATTAATGAAAAATATTATCATCATTCTTCAATTTCTATCCCTTCATAATGAATTCAGGGAAACCTCCTAGTTTATTCGATTAAAACCACTTATTTAATACTTGATCCATGATTGTTTGTAGCACTTCAAAATTTAGTTTCCAACTTAAATTTAACTAAATCTACTTCAAATAAGATATGTATAACTCATTACTCAGGTCTACTGTTGAGATAGAGTTGTATTCTGAGGAAAGGGCTTCTCTAACCTTATTTATGTCATTCCATGAATCTCTACCTGAGTTTGAAATTTTGAAGATGTGGTCTAAGGGGAGGGGATGTTATCATCATATACATTATATAACCCTTATCATATGATTATTGTGGTGGATATTTAGTTTGATAAATGGGTTATTGTATGTTTTATTTTATTTTAATTAATATACACTTCTTCTAAACTTAATGAAATAGGCATCGGTCTGAGAAAAATGGATATTATATATTTTATCCTTCATTTTTTTCCTTAACTAGAATTAGATTTTTTTTCTCTATGTTTTGAATAAAATTCTTATGTGTCATAATTTCGGAATTTGAATCTATTTATGATGTATCAGTGATTCTATATGCTTGTATTTATTGGTGAATTTCTCTTGCACTAGTAACATATATTATGAACTCAAGAATATAAAGAGAGGCAACACTTCACCCATCATGATGTGTTATTTTCTTGATGTGATGAATAACCATGTGGGAAAGTTTGGTCCATCAAAATCAGTTAATATCATTGTGTGGTGGATGGGTTCCCTTGATTTTTATGTTTTTGGTAGCTCTATTTATATTGATCTATGTACTTTTATTGGTCGAGGAATACTATGAGGTATTAAATTAAAAATCTTAAAAGTAATAACATTGACCTAGATTAAATAATAAAAACAAATGTTGAAACTTTTTCAGTATTTTCATGACTTTTTCTTCATAAATGAATATTTTTTAACAATATTGGGATATTTTTTATCTAAATAAAGTGTATTTCTTCAACCTCATTTTTTTATAATTCATGTTATGTGTTAAGTTAAATTATCTAATTTTTAACCAAACCTAGTAACATATATAGATATGAGATGAAAAAAATTTAGAAATGGAAATTTAGACATCTTTCTCAGAATGTTTACAATTTCTCAAAATTATCAATTATTTTAACAGTAAACATTTTGTGTTTTTAATTATAATAGTGGTTGGATTATTTAAAAAATGAGGTGCCTAATAAATTAAATTGGTTAATATACTATCATTTTGGTTTGTATAATTAATAATAAAATTATTTTGTGAAAATTAACATTGAGTGTGATAACATTAGGAATTTATTTTAGGCTTCTTGATTATCTGCATAGTAATATTCAATGAGACTCTTCTAAAAAAATTACTTTATGGTAACTAGTTTTATTAAATAAATAATGAATGTTCTTTTATAGAAATTTCATTTATTTTAAAAAAATTATAAAATGAATTAGAATTGTTTTTAAAAAAAGTGTTTAGATGACACATTGTTATGAATAAGGATTATAGTATTTTCATTTAATGATTTTCAATATTCTAAATTTTAAATGTAAGATTTTTAGTGAAATTTTTTTACCATCATTATTTTAAAGAAAATTTAGAGTGAAAAATCTAAATAATAAAGTGATTTTTTATGCATGTAAAATTATTTTTAATAGAATTTCTATGATTTTTAGTAACATGTTATGTGAAATTTCTAAGATATGTTTCATGTTAATTAATTTTTTAGTCATGTAATCATGATAAAATTATTATTTGATCGTATGGATAACTCAAAATTTTAATGTTATATATAATATCATTTATTGTAAATAAAGTTTTAAGCCTTTTTTAAATTGTGTGAAGTAATTGATTGATATTCCTTATATAATTTTTATATTACTATATTGATAAATTGATATGAATTGTTCTCTATGTTTGTAATAGCTACCTATATGACCTTTATTGTGATTTAAGTGGATTTAATTAGAAAAAATAGTTGTAGATATGTGCTCAATATCCCAACTTATTTGATGATTGGTTGTGTTGAATGCTTTAGTGATTGCTTGATGTAATGATAGCTTGATGTTTATTTATGATATTTTCTTATTCCTTCCTTGTATTATATTCCAATGATATTGGTGTTACTATTTGAGAGGTATCTCCCCTGGTATAGTGCTTATGGATGTTAATGTCACATGTCTATGTGCATAGTTCATCTAGTGAGTTGGTTGTGTTTTTAATGTGTCAAGATCCCTGATAAGTATCTTGCAGGGTGGTTGATTTATTCCCCATATTTTTTCTCTCCTTTATATTTTTATTTTTAATTATCAAGGATAAGAATTATTTTAGTGGTATCTAATGTAAGGGCTGGGAATTATTTTGAATCCCTCTATTTTCATTCTTGGGTTTCAAGGGGTTTCGATGATGTTTTCCTAATAATTTTAGAATTTTAGGATGGTTTATTTAATTATAGGTAATTCGATACTATTTTGTTTTGATAGTGTAGCTGAATTTCCCTAGCCTTCATAAAGGTTCCACATTTCTATGGTTTTTACTCATACATTCTTAGTTTTGTAAATGTTCTTATTCTACTCTAGTACTTATGCAATGAACATTGAGGCTTTATATACCGATATGGTATTTTCAACATCTCTGGTAATTAGATCATGAGTGAAATTATAATGTCTTAGTTTACTTTATTTAAATTGGAGATATTAACTATAATTAGATAATAATATGGAAAAGAAACACAAGAAAAAAAATGTTATTCAATAATCTAGAAATATGTAAAGGAATAATAATAATTATTAATATCTCATATTCCTATTTAAATTAATTATAAGAATAAATCACATGATATATAATATTCATAATATTCTCAGGACATTCCAAGAGTTGAAAAAAAATTAATAATTCTTTTTGTTGTTTAATTTATTCTATTAAAATCTAAATTATGTTGTAAGATTATAATTTTATTTGAGAAATTATAAGACAAAAAATGATATGATATAATGATTTATATTGATTTTATTATTCAAAATATGGAATTATCATGCAGTAGATTAATATTTTTTTCATAAACTAGAAATCACATGAAATTTAAGTAACATTGTCACATTATTCTAGAATTTAAGAAATATGATGTAAGTATTATTTCATGCAGTGAAATATTATTAAGATGATAATATTATTTCTTGAATTGAATTAGAAATAATATCACATTAATTAGCATAAAGTGTTTATCTTTTATAAATCATATAATTATCAAAGTAAGGGAATGAAAAATCACATGATACTTGATATTAAATTAGTGCATGGGAATTAGATAATCATATATTATTGTATTATCTATTTATTACATTAATATAATAATTTTAATTTTAATTATTTAGATTAGATAATTGAAACAGAAAAATTATAGCATGAAAAAGGTAATTAATATTTCATGGAAACTAAATAAATAGTTGGGTTATTGTGATTTCATGCATTTTATAATATGTTGATGCTGAATATTTTTAACTTGTAAAGAGTGTGCTATATTTTTAGTTGTATTTTTTTATTATCATTCAGTATGGTTTAATTTCATGAATTGGATAAACAATGTAATGTTGATTATATTAATTGATTAAATGAAAGGGGAATGGATAAGTCAATTAGTGATCTTCTTGAATATTATTTAGGCATAATAGAAGTAATGTGTGTGTCATGTTTATGTTTACAATTAGTTATTGTTAATTGGTTCCCATAGGTTTCTTGATGCTGAAAAATATATTCACAAAGAACTGATTAATTCAAGATAGAATTAAAATGGTTATTTTCTAAAGAATAAATTTTTGGGACTGAATT
Source organism: Viscum album (assembly GCA_963277665.1). Lineage (NCBI taxonomy): Eukaryota > Viridiplantae > Streptophyta > Magnoliopsida > Santalales > Viscaceae > Viscum > Viscum album. Next base: position 21,434,893 of record OY728132.1, on the reverse strand, counting down.
AGATCATTCTTGATAGTGGGAGGCTTGATATCCTTAATGTTATGGCCTTAGTGCCTTTATATGTGTGTGAAAATACATTTTAAATGTATTTATGATCTAGGAATCTAGATCCTTGATGTGGTTGACTAATAGTCTATCATGGTTGGAATAATTTGATGAGAAATAAACTAGAGGCCCATGCTATATTGATGGTTAGTTATATGCTGACCAATAAGCTGGGAGCTTAGGGATACAATGATGGTATATGCGAGTATTGTGAAACCTATAGGTCACTAAAGAGATTAATTTAATTTATTTTATCTTAACATGGATCGTTCTAGGTCCCAAATGTTTTTTGGGATGAAATATTTGGGTTTTATTAGGTTTTTTTGGGTTTATCATGGTTTACCCACATGGTTAGGATTAAAAGTGCGATGTTCTTGCAAAGGGGGTTGTTATTGAGATATTTCCGTTTTGTGTGGCTTTAAAAAAAATTAAAAATATACAGAGAACCCCAGAAACCTTGTGGTTGGTCTTTTCCAAGGCAGTGGCATGTGCATAGCTTGTGCATAGTTTGTAAAACCATGTGGCCCACCCAGAATCAATTAAATTGTGACTTGACCAAAATAACCTCTTTAATTTTAATAGGATTTGAAGCCATTATTTTCCCATAGTAATAAATCAACCCTTAAGAGACCAAGGAGGGGTTCCATCCTCTTACTTTCTTTATTATTGGTTGGTTCGTATTGATTTCCAAGTTGTTCTAAGGTAAATTTTCCTCTATTTCTCACTTTTTCCCATCCCTTTCTCTTTTCTATTGGTTTTGGATTATCTCATGAATCCTATAACTCTTATGGCCAATTTTAGTGTTTTAAGGGGACCTAATGTAGGGTTTTTTGGTGTATATGGTATATCGACACTGTCTTTATCCTTTTTTGGGTGCTCATCATTGTTGGAAATGAGTTATGATGTCTTCTCACTTAATTTAAACCACTTTAAAGTAGGTGTTTCTATGAAATTTTTTCATTTGGGAATTCAAAGTATGCATAGGATTTCAAAATTAATTTTCATTGAAAGTATAAATATGTTTCATATTCATGTGATGATTTGAAACTGTTTCAATGTGTTTTGATCATGGAATAAATGTTTTATCTTTTGAATTACATGTTTTTATGTTTGAAATGTATTTTTTTTGGTTAAAAGTTTTTAAAATGAGTACACGGCTTTTATAAATGGTTTTAATGGTGTGTGTTAGACTTTGATCCTATTTTTGTTTTTGATTATTAAAAACTATGTTTTAAATTTTATTTTTTAAAAAAGTGATTTGTTGAACTAAAAATTTGATAAAGGGGTTATTTAATGAATTTTAAATGCTTTCTTGAAATGATTGTGTGGTTTTTCTCTTTTGAGAAATTCCTTAATGACTCTACTAATTTTTTTATGTAAATAGATGGCCTTTGACCTTGTTTTGGATTTCAAAGAAAAAGACCAATGTTTTAAGGAGCGTCTTTGAAAGAAGTAGATCCATGTTTTAAATGGCGCATGAGATTTTGATCAATTTTAAAGAGTGACCAAAGTGGTATTTTATGAAATGTGAAAGGTATTGTAATTATAAGTGATTTTTTTAATTTTAAAGTCCCATTTTTTTACATTGGTTTTTATAATAGTTTTTTGTGAAATATCCCTCTTGATTTCCCTATGAGTTGTCTCCCCTTTGTGTGTTTTTTTATCACTATGTTATGCTTGTTGCTCCTATTGTGTGAGAATGATATTATTTGTGCCATGGATGTATTTTATATATGGGTATATTAATTATGAGGGTATTGAGTTGTGGGGGAGGTTTTTATTCTTCCTTGCATGTTTGGATTTTAGGTTAATTTACCTCACTAATTTATTAGTAATGTGAACGTGATTACTAAGTGATAGATATACATTTATCTTATAATAGATGGTTCACAAGCCTCTAATGGATCTTTAGTCATGTAAATCACTAGTACTAAGAGAAGTGTATCATAATAATGATGTGGGATAGTTATATCTCCTATATTTTTTCCTCAAAATTTGTTGATAGTCAGTCTGTGAGTGGAAACTCTTAAATGATTTGATATGTCACCCATTAGGAATCATAGGATAGATCCCATGAAAAATTATTTTTCTTGTTTTTTGGTTGGTATTAAGGTTTCTTATCGAGTTCTCAATTGTTTCATTCCCCTTTATTTCATTATTGTGTCACCCACATCTTTCCTTCATTGGTTATATGCCTTGTGAATTATGGTGTCTACTTTATTATGCGAGACCTGTGTGTGTTTGGATAATTTTTTTTTGGAAATTTATTTCGAAGATGTTTGTATAAACCTATTTTTAATTTAAAAAATATTGTGTGGGTTTTAAAATTAGATTGAAAAATTGTTATTTTGGGTTAAACAATGATTTATCTAGTCAAATGTTTAGGATATGATCATTTTCATTAAAATAAAACAAATGGGTTATTTTTAATAAGTGTTAATGGGTGTGTGGTTTTGAAATGGAATAGGTCAATGGAAATGTTTTCAAAGAATTTATTTTTTGTTTAAGAAATTAATTGGAATTTTTTTAATGGTAAATATGAATTTATTAGTTTTTTACATGCATGTGTCTGTAAACTAATTTTTCAGTTATATTTTGAAACTAGCATTGATGAAATTATTTATTAAATGAATTTTGTAGTCTCAGTAGGTGGAAACCTACTAGATTGTCTAGCTCATGATATTACATATTTCAGGTTCTTATCTTTCAGTTGGATTTGGTTTTTGTTCCTTGGGGCTGATGTGTGGTGAGTTGGGTATTGGTGAGAAACTAGATATTTCATAGAGATGGTTTTAGGCTTGGATCTAGTTGTTCTGTGTTTTTTTATTTCTAGTTAGTGTTGTATTGGACAATAATTCCACCCAAGTATCTACTTTTAGTTTTTTATAATTTTTTATACCATGTTTTATAATTTTGTTTGTGTATGATTTTTATATTATGAAAATGGGTCGGTTTAGAGTTATTGGTTTTGTCTTTTTTGGAGTGTTTTTTTATTTTGGATACTTACATAATTAAAGTTTCATAGAAAATCATTGTGAAGACGATCTATGTTGGACTCTTTATTGATGTTCTTCTATCTTATCTCTTATTTAAGGTGAAATTATTCCTAAATGGATACCTATGAATCCTAAGCACTATATTTCATCAAGTGGGGATTGGGAACACCCTTTGGGCCTTATAGAGATTCGGTTTGGGTGCTAGGTGGATAGAACCATGGGTTGGTTCTCTAAAAAATGGTATCAGGGTTTTTTCTGTTAACAAAATCCTTAACATTACAATATTATCCATCTTGTTATTTGGGGATGTCTTGGTATAAATAAGATTAAGGTTTTCAAAGCTAGGGAGGTAAGGGCGAGGAGAGTCTGGAAAGTTCTTTCTTGTCTTGAGCCTCAAGCTTCTAGGGGAATTTGAGTTTCAAATTGTGAATTAATGTTTTATTTTAGTTTTTTTTATATATTTTGATGTGAATTGATATTTTTTTTATTCCATTTGATTATAAAACTTATTTTTGGGGTCTCTATTTAGTTTAATGGTGAAAATATAGAATAACTTAAGTTGGATAGTTAGCTTACATGGATTAGAAAATCAAGTGGTTCATGTGTGGTTTGGTTCAATCACCTTGTCAAAATATGTAGCATGGTTAGAGCATGGTTTATCAACCCATGTTGTAAATCATTCATAACTCTATTTCTTTTAGGGTTCAATTACATTGACTCCTATCGATTCTAGATTTATCCTAAGGTGATTCTAACTTGTTTGAGGTTGATTTAGGAACATTTTTATTCCTTTTGAAGATGGTTATTTAGAACCTCATTTGAATGTTTTGTAGGGAATTTTTTCATTTTTATTTAAATTATTATTTTAAATAAATAAAATTTGGGGAAATGTTTAATTTATAAAAATGGTTTTATTAATTTTTAAAAAGATTATAATGAATTATTTGTCAATAAATTTTTAATAAGTGATTTTTTCCAATGTGGTGTTAGGAAAATATTTATAAAAGGTGAATTTTTTTTGACTAGTTTGGGAGGTGTTTTAAAAAATAGAAGTGAGTTTTGATGATAATATGTTAGATGATTTGATTTCAAAATGGAATGGAATTTTGAAATTAATTTTAAAACATTCTTCGATTGGGTGATTTGTGTTCCTGAAATGTTGAAACGTTTTAAAAGAGTGAATCTGGCTTAGTTTTCAATTAAAATCCTTCGTGGAGTGTGTTTTCAAAATTCCTTAGTGAAAATTTATAATTTTGAAAGAAAAGTTTCCTTTATTGGTGTAAATTTGTTTCACTTTTCATCAGTGGATTATGTTTTTGTTTTTGATCCTTAGTTTATGAGGGGATTGTTGGGATTATTTTTTTAGACCTTAATTGATGTCTTTCATGTATTGTTTTATTTATTTTATGCCTCTAATAATGGTCAAAAGAGTTTATTTAATCTCAGGGTCTACCCATACTCTGAGTATAGTGGTGTACAAGGAACCTTCCTTATGAATAGACCCCATATTAGACATCTTGAATCAGTATCCACCTTATTTTCATGGTGATCAAGGGTCAATGAAAGTGGTAAAGTGGTTGGAATGGATTGAGGTGATCTTCAATTCTCTTTAAATGCTATAATATTCATGGGTTAGAGTATCTATGAGATTTATGGTCAGTTATAATCGAGTTTTGTGTGAGTTTATATTACCTTCTCATAAGCATCAAGGTATTCCTTGGGATATTTTAAGTATGATGTTTATATAATAGTTATTTCCTAAGGTTGTGAAAGTGGAGACAGTTATTGAGATTGTGATCCTTCACCTAGGTGATTGATCAGTGAGGTAGTATATTGATCACTTCTCAAATTTAGTCATCTTCTCTACAAATTTGTTTATTAATGATTATAAAAATATCATTTCTTTAGATGTGTTCATAACAAAGATTTTGATTTAACTATACTTGTGTCTCCCTCGAATATTTTTAGGAGGTTATAAATGAGACCATTCGGATGAAATTTATCCTGTCTAGAAAACTACTGGAGGGTGATTCCTTAGTTACATATATTGGTAATGAGGATAACTCAGTGGGTGAGGAATATAATAAAGATGAGACAAGGATAGATACAAAGGGTCTTTCTCATGGGAATAAGAGATCTTTTATGTGTTTCCAGTGTAGGGATCTAGGGAATTCTAATCCCTACTCTTTTAAGCCTCTAAGATTTTTCATTTATTATAACCACATAGGTAATCTTTATTTGTTTTTTAATATGGGTTTTAAAAGTTTTTTCTAGTTTAATCCTAATATTGATGTGTTATTTTGGGACCCATCATTTCTTGGTTGTAATCTGGGTTAATCATTTTTATCTTTGAATGTTGTTATTTGGAATCCTATATTTGGTTTATTTTTATATGATTCTTATAGATGGATTTAAATGACATTTTTTTGGAATTCATTATTATTTTTTATATGGTTGTGAGTGATGTTTTATTATGCTTCATTGGTTGGGAAAACCTTTCTTGAGAGTTGAGTTGGACCCTTTGTTTGTGTTAATCTCTTGAGGTTCACATTAGTTGGACATAAGAAGGAACTCGTGTACATGATTGGCTAACTAAGGTGAGTGTTCCACTAATTTATTCTTCATACTATATTGTGTTTGGATTAGGTTGTTTTGGATACAATGTGTGAGGGTGATTCAATTTTTGGCTCTAGGTTATCTGCATGTTTTTTGGCCTAGTGTGGCTGATCATGTCCTTATTTTGATATTACTTTTGTTTTTTCCTTACATATTTTGGTTTGGAAGTGGTTTTTTTATGAGAGTGAGTTTCGATCATGGTTTATCTACTATTTTGAGGATGTGAATCTTGTTAGTTTTCCCCATTTCCACCATATTAGTTGAATTGAAAATAGCGGGGAAACCATGTTTTTTCTCCCTTGATTCTTAAGACTTATTGTTTGAGGTTATTTTTTTGGTTTCACTTTGTGAAATTTGTAAATCTTATGGATGATTGGTTCAATAATTTTTTAGGACCTTGGTTATTTAGCATTGAGGTTTGATCATGTTGAGCGGTTCTTTTTGTTAGATCCTATTTGGATCTTTCATTCTCTCTCACCTTATATTTTCAACCATGGACTTTATATAGGTATAAAGTGGAATGATGGGGAGAATTTGGATACCCACATGTCACTATAGAGATCAATTTTTTTAATTTTATCTTATTTTGGTTCGTTCTAAGTCCTAATAAATATTTCACTATGATTTTTGGAGTTTGGAGGCTTTTTTTGTAATACGATTTACCCAAAAATTTAGGAGTAACCATGAATTTTCCATGTTAAAGGGGTTATCCCATGGATTTATCTATTTTTAATAGATTCCTCATGATTTAAAAACCATTTATAGAACCCCAAAAACCATCTGGTTGGTCTTTTCCTGGGTAGTGGTCTGTGTATAGTTTGAAAAACTATGTATCCTGCCTAGAATCACTTAATGTGTGACTTGAGAAAAATTTCCTATTTTTTAAGATTATTTCACCCCTTTCTTCCCCCATATTCTTAAGTTGAACCTTAGGATTCTAATTAATATTTTTAACCATTAACTCTCTTGATTATAGACTTGTTCTTAGGGATTTTCAAGTGGATCCAAGGTAAATCTTCCTCCCTTTCTCACTTTTTCCCTTACCTCCCTCTTTTCTCTTGGTTTCATCTACTCACTTTAACCCTAGAACTGTTGTGGAAAATTTTAAGGTTCTAAGTAAACTAAATTTTTGGGTTTTGAGTTTTTAGGGTTTACATATTCCATATTCATCCCCATTTGGGCACTTACTAAGGAAGGGGTTTAGTTTTGATGCATTTAGGATTACTTTAAACTTCTTCATAATAGTTGTTTCTATGAAATTGTTTCTTTTGGTAATTAAAAGTGTTATTATTCTTTCTAAACTCCTTTTTATTTAAATTATAAATATATTTCAAATCCTTATGATGATTTGAAACTATTTCGGTGTGTTTTAAGCTTGGAATAAATGGTTTCTATTTTGAATTCCATGTTTTCATGTTTTAAATTGAATTTTTTTATGTGATAAGCGTTTTTTAAATACCTATGAGGCTTTTTTAAATGGTTTTTATGATTTTTGTTGTACTTTTATCAGGTTTGTTATTTCAATTAGTGAAAAATATGTTTTAAAGAGGAATTTTTCTTAATGTGAGGGGTGTACCTAAAAAAATTTATGAAGGTTTCTTTAATGAATTTAAAATGTTGTTTGAAATGAGTTTTTTATTTTACCCTTTTAAGAAATTCCTTAATGGGTCTTCTAAAATATTTTTTATGTAAAAAATGGCCTTGTTCCTTATTTTGGATTTCAAAGAAGAATATACAAGTTTTAAGGGGTGGATTTGAAATGTTTTAAATGGTGCATGAGATTTTCATCAAATTTAAAGAATTAATAAAGTTTTGTTTTATGAAAGGTGAAAGAGATTGAAATTTTAAACCATGGTTTAATATTAAACTATTACTTTAAAAAAAATTAAATGGATGGTTATGAAATACCCCTCTTGATTTCCCCTTGATTTATTCCCCCTTTGTGTGGATTTTTTATCAGTGTGTGATCATTTTTTCTCTCCTTGTATAAGAATGTGCCTGTTCATTCCATAGATGTATGGGATATATAGATATTTTAATTATTAGGATATTGGGGATGAGGTAGAGTTATTAATTATACCATGTTTTTTAATCTTGGATTATATGTTCATTCACCTCACTTCTATATTAGTCATGGGAACCTAGGTACTAAGTGAGAGATCTGTATTTGTTTTATGCTAGTTGGTTCACACACCACTAGTGGACCTCCATTTATTCTTAGCAATAGGTCTTGGATATATTTTTCATAATAATTAGTCTTTTGTCCTCTAGTTGGATTACTTGTGTTTTGGACTCAAAATATGCTGGAATTTGGTCCCCTAGTGGAAAATCTAAAAAGATTATATGTGTTTTACATTATGGATTCTGGGGTAAATCCCATAATAATTTATTTTCTTGGTTGGTGGTTGATATTATGGGTTTTTATCAAGTTATTGATTATAACATTCTCTATGTTTCTATTTTTTTATTACCCACATCATTATTTCATTGGTTTTATGCCTTTTGAATTATGATGTCTTCTTTTTTATGCTTTATTTATGTGTGTTTGGGTTATTTAATTTATAAAAGGATTTTAAAAGTTGTTTGCATAAAATTATTTTTAATTTAAATGCTCTTGTGTGGTGTTTTAAATTGGATTTCAAAATGTTTATTTTAGGTTAAATAAGGATTTGTCTAGTTAAATGTTTATAAAGTGATCATTTTCATTTAAATAAAATAAATGGGTTGTTTTTTATAAATCTTAATGGGTGTGTGGTTTTTAAATGACTTAAGAAAGTGGAAATGTTTTCAAAGAATGTGTTTTCAATTTATGAAAATACATTGGAATGTTTTTAAATTTAAATATGAACTTGATATTAATTTTCACATGCATATATCAAAAAGCCTACTTTCTTGTTATATTTTTAAAATATAATTGATGAATTAACTCATAAAATGAATTATATAGTATCATAATTGGGTTACCTATAGGGTTGTTTATATCATACCTATATATTTTAGATTCCATGTTTCTTATTGTATTCCTATTTTTTACCTTGAGTACAATATGGGGTCAGTTGGGTGGTAGTGAGCAATCAAGGGTTGCAAGGAGATGGTTTTGGGATCATCCTGAGTTGGCTTGTGTTTTTTTATTTTTAGTTAGCGATTTATTGTCCAATAAGGCCATCCATGTATCTGATTTTAATTTTTTTAGCTCTTTCTTTCATGTTATATCATTTTTTATAGAGGATATTTATATTATGAAAATGGGTTGTGTCAGTGTTATTGGTTATGACCTATTTGGCATGTTCATTTATTTATGCTACTTAGATTTTTAATGTTTCATAGATTTTCATTGTAATGATGGTCTATGTTTGACACCCAATTGATATTTTACTGTCTTTATCTCTAGTTTAGGGTAAAATTCCCCAAGATTTTTTACTATTCCTAGGAACTAGTTTCTAACATGTGGGGTTCAGGAATTCCCTTAGGGCCTTATGGCGATTCGGGTCAGGTTCTGAGTGAATGATAGCCCATGATGGTTCTCTAGAAGTGGTGGTGGGATAGATTGTATTATGTGCAAATACATGGGACACCAGGGTGGTTATGAAAAGTTTATATTGGTATTTCTCATCAATATTTCTTAATATTTATTGATTCTTTCTTGATGTTCACATGGATAAATGTTAGTTATGTTTAGTTTCCAACTACTTTACATAGTTCGACTCCATTAATGGTAAGTGAAGTTTTTCTATAGTAGCTTAGGCTAAGACCTAAAGTACGTGGGAAAATTTCAAAATGGTAAATGGAATTAATAAATTAATATGGATAGTTCTTTTTTATTTATAATTTATGATGAAAAAGAATTTATTATGTTGAAGTAAATTATTTAAAGGACTAAAGTGTTTATATTGGAAATGAAAATAGAATAATATTAATTAATGTATAATTAATTAATCAACATGGAACTTGATACTTGTATGATTTTTGTGACCTATACCTTAATGGTGGAAGTCAAGAATCATGTGTGATGATAGAGGTAGATTATTATAAGGATATTTAGTTTCCCTTAATGTAGACTTGCATGATACTATTCTATATTTTCTGATTTTATACTCTACCCCACCCATGAAGATAAAAAAATAAACACCCAAGTGTTTTGGGGAAATTTTATCCAACATCCTTGATGGTGAGGGAATGGATAGTTGACTTCTTCCTCTCCCCCACTCTTCCTTCATGTGTTGTTGGTGTAGGCATATCCTGGGCTATAATGGATTATGGTATAGGGTGTGTTTCTACCCATTAAATGATTACTCTCAGGTTATTATACATTTATTTTCGGGGTATAATGGCTTGAGGTATTCCACATACTTATATATAGTCATGGTGGTTATAGCTTCTCACAGGTGTTCATACATGGGCTATGAGGATTTGAGGTATAATTCATTTACATGTGCTATGGTTGATTCTAGACTACCAACTAGTCACTATTGAGATAGTTTCATGAGGTGTATAATGGTATAATGATATGGATATACATACTAATTCCAACATGATATATTGTTCCCTATACCTGACTGAGGTAGGTAGGTTCGACATGAAACTCATATCAGGTACGACATTACTTTTGGAAGGGATGATAACAAGATGTAATTGATAGGTAAAGAGAGTGAGAAACTAGTGGGAAATTGGAAGAGGGGTGACTTTATCTATCAATATATATATATATATATATATATATATATGTTTTTAGTAAATATTGACAAACTATACATTATTTGGTTAGTGAGACATGGTGGGGTTGGAAAAATAATATTGCATGTTAGGTGATTAGTGGGATTCATTTATTTATTCATTTTGATTTAGTATCTTTTTCTCTTTAAAATATTTCATAACATGTATTAAATAGGGTCATACTAAGTATATATAACCTATTTTTTAGGTCTACATGAGTTGTTTAGTGATTAAGTCAGATATTACTAATTCAAGTAGTTATTCAAGATTTGTTGAATCTTTTCGGTCACTGGTGAGGATTATTTTCTATAATTTTAGTTATATCTAGTTATATATGACTACACATCATTTATTGGGATTTTTTCTCTTATTTATACATGTTTTTGGTCGGTGAATTACTAATTTGATATCTTACTCATTAAATAATTATATATATGGTAATATATCCCATTTGGGTGACTCAAATACCCTGGATGCTAGTTGCTAACCTATGGGCTACTGGAGGTAGGTGTTGGGAATAATTATCTTTCTTTCTCCATTTCTGACCAAGGATGGGTACCTTTAGAGGGATGGGTCATGAATTATAAAGATACACTCAATTTATATGGGTGAAATTGTCTTTCTAAATATATAATTAACAAAACCTTTGCATCCACACATTCATATATGTGAAAAAATGGTTTGATCCAATACCAAATCTTGTACAGATTAACTTTTACCACTTGAGTTGGAACTTATTTTAGTAAATGTGTTGCAGTTGGTAATGAATTTACCTAAAATAGTCATGTAAAACTCGCATGATTCATTATTGATCTCACCATATCAAATAAGGTGTGGTTCCCCCTTTCACAAATGATATTCCACCATCATGTATAAGGAGGAGTGAGTTAAGTAATAATCCCTAATTCCTTTACATGATCGATGAACTCTTGGTTAAGATAATCTTTACTATAGTCTAAGTAGAGTTTTTTTATCTTCTTACCAAGATAATTCACTAATTTATTCATGTATTAATTAAATTTATAAAACCAATAAAACATATACTTTTTCATTCCCTGACCCTTGATTTCCTTATTATTTTATTTATTTATTTATTATATTTTCAATGGGGTTTGGGTTGAATTATCATGAAAATTTTAATTTTGATGTTTTGGGGGAGTTTTTATCTATATTCTATAGTTAGTGTGCACAGTTTAGGGGATATCATGAAACTAATACTATAAAGGTTTCATTTTAGTTCATTTTAATTAATACATTGTTTATCTACATAGGTTCCTCACAATTAGGTTCAAACCATGTGAAATCAAGGGGAAAACATGTAATAGATTTGGTTCATAAGGGTGTTGGACCATGGCTTGCACATAGTTAGTATAAACTATATGACAAGAATTTTAACTTCAAAAATATTTAACATAACTATTTTCCACAGTTGGCGCATGATTTTATAAATCATTCAGCCAAAAATTGTGGGTCACTTGGTGACTCTAGGGAGGGGTACATGGTTGGCACATAGTTTGTAAAATATCACTACATATCCAGGTGTTTAGAAATTTATTTTTTCCCTATTTTATCTTAGGATTTGAAAACCCCAAATGGGGTGTTTTCTTCTCTATTTAATTGACTAGGAACTTGGGAGACTTGCCACAGCCTCACCTCTTCCACTATTGAATTTTGAGTCTTCTTCCACCAATTTTCATAGTGAATCTTCCAAGTTGAGGTCCTTTATTATTATCCAATTACTTTATCTATTTTTTTATTATCCCCTTACCTTGTTGATGTTTTTTTAAAATCCTAGGTAGGGTTTTTCACCTAATATGTTATGGATTTGATTCATAGAGTGTGTGGATTTTTCTTTAGGACATCCTCCTTCTATTTTTAAGTGTTTCTTCACATATTCACTCCACTTGAGGTGGGAGTTTTTGTTCCTTTCCTTTACATGGAACATAAGTGGATTATTAATGTTTTTTAAATTGTTTTTAATTAAATTTCCTTAGGTGTTGAGATTTATAACCTGATTTTTAATGCTTAGTAGGTAGAGGTTGAAATGAAAAAGGATTTTCTAAGGTTTTCTCAGTTTATTTTTTATGTTAAAGTATGTGTATTCCAAGCAATTTCTAAAATGACTAAGATTACATTCTAAATAAATTGGGTGTTTTAAAGTGATGATTGGATTTAAAAATTTTACAAGAGTTGGTTCTTAGGTTTGAATTGTGATTTTTTAGGTACTTGATATTTTGAGGCTTTAGTGATTTTAATTGGAAGATCTTATGTCTTTATGAATGAATTGAATCGTATTTCCTTTATTATTACTTTGGTATTTCCTATAAATTCCCATATATATATGAATTGATATATACATATATATATATGTATATATATTCATAGGTGAATATATATATATATATATATATCAATATTTATATATATAGAAAAATTTATAGGATTCCTCCATAAATCTTAGTTTCTAAAATTGTCTTTAAATTTCAAAGAAAAAAGATTTCAAAAGAGATTTCAAATATATGTTTCTAAAGCATGACTTAGGGGGTAATTTACCACTTTGAGATAATGGATTGACATTTAACAAGGTTTTTTAAAAGTTTTTTAAAGATCAAATACTTTATTATAAAACTATTAATAGTCTCAAATTATAATTTATGACCCCCCCCCCCTCAGACAGTAATGAAGAGAATGAGTGGACCTTGAGTCTTTCCTCAAGGAGGCCCTAGGTTAGTGAATAACAATAAGGGTTTAAAACACTCAAATGGGATAAATTACCCTAAATATATGAAAATAATTGAAAAGAAGATAAGAAACCGCAAAAAATCTCTATCACATAATATAAAAGAAACAAAACCATCCCACCAAGTATGTTATGTAATAAAAATAAATCCCTCAAAGTAAATACTGTCACACCGTAATTTTTGATTTTCTTCTTTTATTTCAGCTTATCTTTTTGTTCTTGGTTTCTCTCTCATGTTTACAGTGTTTTATATTTAAATTATATATTTTGGGATATTTTCATGATGTTTCATGGTTAAAGAGTAATTGTGTGGCCTTTCAAAGTTGGGTCTCTTTTTAGTTCATTTTGAATGGGCATGGTTTGAGTTGCATGGGTTGCGTACGGTTTGGTTTAAATTTTATGGCTCATAAAGAGAAACTATGTGGGTATTTTGGGTGTATCTGGTTGATGTAACACAATCTAAGAATGGTTATATAAACCTTACAGGAGGAATATGCATGGTTCTAAAAATTTTACTGAACCATATCGCACTGTTGGCACACAGTTTGGGAAACTATGTGGTTTAGCCTTTTACAGTTCCCAAGTGTCTCAAAAATGTAAATTGGCCTTTCTAACCTCTTTTTATTTTAACCCTAAAACATTATATTCCTTACCCATTAAATTTTTATGACTCTATAAGGCTCCTACCCTATTCATAATGCCTACTTCCTCCTTCTGATGGTGGATGCAAGTGATTTCTTCAAGTTTTGGGGGTGAATCTTCAAGGTAATCTCTTACTTTCATCATCCTCTTCCTTCTTCGTCCATTTTCTATTTAGTTTTTCTTATTTATTTTTATTTTTTATATATGTTTCATGTTTCTTGGATTTTAAATTCAGTTTCTTTTTTTCTTATGGTTTTACTTGGATGTTCTTTCCTCTTGGAACCCCCATGGAGTTGTTTCAAGATGGTGTTGTTAAAGCACATATATTTCCCTTTTCACTTGTCCTTTAAATTCAAGAATCATTGATTTCTTCCATTTCACACATTCCATGTATGTTAATTAGTGATGTATTATTTTTGGAATACTTTTTTGATGTTAAATGATGTGGTTTCATTCTTGTTTTAAATTTTATTGAATTTATTTGTTAAGTTATGAATTCCAGGTATTTGATAAAATGCCCGGTTTGATTTTTTAAGTGATTTGGGATTTTAAGGCATGGTTTTGGCTTGGTAAATGTATTTTTATTCTAAAATGTTTTTTGGAGTTTCTTAAATGTATTTTTAAAGAGGTTTTAGATTGAAACTTAAGTGTTTGATTTCTTATGGAAATTGGTGGTTTCCAAAAGAGTGTTAAGTCCCATTTGAAACTTTTGTAAAATTAGTTTTCTTAAAAACTATCCTTGGAAGATCTTATTTCCATGGTTATGTTGAATAGTGTGGGAGGTCCTTGGTGTGGGACTCTCTTGTGATCAAATTGTTTAAAAGTAAGGGATTGTTCTTTAGAGTGGTTTAGGGTGACACTTGTGTGTTTATTGTGTGTGATATATGTATATGTGTTGGGTTGCTTTATTGGCTTGATTTGGCTCACCCCACTATAGTATTGAAATGGGAAACTAGCATATCTAGCGAATATTTGGTGAATAGTTACTACACTAGAATAGTATTATGCTTTTGTTAGTGGCCCTTAGTATATACCTTGTTCTTCTTTGGGATTGTGGCCCTCGGTTAGGCCAGGGAGGGTTAGATGAAGAATGTGGGAGAGATTGATGTCATCATGTGAGTAATTCCTATGGGATGAGTCAGGTTTCTAGTATGTTATAGATTATACACTTTTCTCCTAGGATCTACCATGTTTCTTGACACTTAATTGTCTACAGTGGATGATTGAGATGCTTTTTTGTTTGGTTACTCGTGTATTCTATATTCTATTGCCCTTATTATGTGATCATTGATCCTAATATTTGGTATAGTGCTCTTATTTGTTGGAAATATCATTTTGGTTCTCAAATTTTTATAGAAAAGTTTTTTGAATATGTTTCACACTTTCCCCATTTTAAGTAAATACATCTTCCTTCTTGTCTAAAATGATAATGTTTTCTTCTTGGGAAAGAATCTAGTTTTAAATGAAAAGGGAAATGGATTTTGTTTTGTTTTAAAGTGGAAAATGTGTAAAAACCTAGTTTTATATATTTTATTTCAAAACTAGAATTGATTATTCTTTTTTTCAAAGGAAATACATTGTGAATAGATTTGTTCATGCATTCCTACTAAGTTTTAATACTCTCACCAATAGTTTATTCTTATTTTTTAGATGTTGGTGCTGGTTTCATATTGGTTTTGATATTCTTTGGGGATGTTGGGTTTTGCGATTAGAGAGTGACCCTAGAGGTCACATGGAGACATAATGGTTTTCATGTTCATTTTGATTCTGTGGTTCAGTTTTATTGTATTTTAAAATTCTGTAAAAGACATTGTTCAGTTTTTTTGTTTATTATATCAGGCTGCTCAATTTATTTTAAACTAATTCAGCTCATTTATTTTAGGAAAATTCATTCCCTTAGTTCTCATTGATATCATTGGTGCTTGTCTCTATCCTGGGAGGATTGGAAATGCCTCTCGGTCCTTGTTGCAGGCTAACTCAAGTGACCAGTTTGGGGTTGATCCAGGTTGGTTTATGAAAAAATGGTATCAGAGAAGGTTTATTAGAGGTCCTACCATTCAGAACACCATTTTTATTTAGATTTTCATGGTAAATGTGGTATTGATGTTTGATCTTGGGGTGTGGGTCTAGGAAAGTGTATATCCAACACAATCAAGATCTAACCTTGAGTTACTATAGCATTACATGTTTTCTTTTGGTTTATTTGGTTCATTTAGGTTATTTGGTGTTTAGAAAAATAGATTTATAGTAGGTTTAGTGGTCTCAGTTAGATCACGAGGCCTGGAAAACCAAGTAGATCCTATTACATGGTCCTAAAAGACTCTTTATGACAGCGGTGTGATTAGAATACGAACTACAACCATATGGCCAAGTCACCCATCAATATTAGTTTTCCCCTTCATGAGATTTCTTCAATTCCTTTTAATTTTATGTTTTTTATTAAAGTATTTTTTTTGTATTGAGAAATCATTTTTTCTGTATTTTGAAAACCATATTTCAAGAATTAATTTTTTACTTTTTAGAATATGGAAAATGATTTTACAAAATTGTTTCAAGGGAATTCATGGAAAATGGATTTTTAATGAGATGAATTTTAGTAAAATGGTAATTTTTTCATCGAAATTGGATTTCTATAATAAAATATTGGGTTTTATTGAGGTTGGTTGTTTTGGAAATAGAAATTTTTTTTTAAATGGAGTGGTTTTGGGAAAAATTTTGTGGTATTTCTGAAACGTTTTGTGAAATATGAAATGGAAAGTAGATGATTGATGGAATAAGTGTATGGGTTCTTGAGTTGGTATAGAAATATATTTTTATGAGGTTACATGGAATACCATTACTAAGGGTAAAACATACCATGTTTTTTTCTTTACAAAAGTGTTTTTTAGAGGAAAAATTATGGTTTTTTGAGAACCAATGGTGGTGTAGTATGTTTTCTTGTGATTTTAAAATTATTTTTAAGTGGTTTTTTGATTTTGAGTTCATATTGGTTAATTTGTTTTGATTAATTTTTTTTTCTTATTTCTTAGTGTACACCCCCATTAAATATTTTATGGATATTCAAGGTGAAGATATGGGTGGTTCAATGTTAGAAAACACTCCAGTTTATCATCATAAAGATTTTCTCCTTGAGTTTCAAAAGTTGGATCCTTCTCTCTTTAATGGTTAAGCATATCCATTAGAAGAGGAAGAGTAGATGCAGAAAATCAAAAGGATATTTAGTTCCATTGATTTTTCTGAGTCCCTAAAGGATAAGTTCACTACCTTTATGCTTGAAGGTCTAAATTGAAAGTGGTGTAAATCAGTTATTTGAACCAATACTTAGTATAACCTCTCTTCAGAATTCATTATCACTTCGTTCATTTGATAGTATTTCTCTGAGTCTGTAAATGTGAGGAAGGTGATAGAGATTTGTTTCCTTTAGTAAGGTTATGGATTAGTTTTGGAGTTCATTCATCTCATTGAGGATTTATTTTCTTGTCTTCTGAAGTGGGATGAGGATGATTCCATGAAGGCTCAAAAATTTTGAGAACTAAATTCATCTTGACCTGTAGTTGAAGGTGTTGGAGTTCAACCTGAATTCTTTTTTTGATGTGGTGAGACAATATTTTTGGGTTGAAGCTATGTTATCAAGATTGATTTAGGTAAAAAACCTTCCTCCAGTCACTGGAAGCAATGAATGGAATTTTGGTTAGGAGATCTGGAAGTGGCTTGAAACTGGTAGTGTTGGTCATGGAATTAATAGGCCTTTAGATCTTTCGTCAACTTATTCTAGGCGTAGGACCTTGTTTTGTCATAAATTCAAGAATATGGGTCATAAGATGTTGTCATGTTCATGTTCTCTAAAGACATGTCATACCTTTTGACCCATAAGTCACTTTCAAAGGTTCTGTTGGGTTGTTTCCCAAAAGAAATGTGGAGCCAGATCCACCCCTTCAGAAGACACCCTATCCCTTTTTAGGAGTAAATTGCCGGTTTGGGTCGATTTTAAGGTATCTTTTTTTACAAGGGTTATTTTTTATAATGTTAATAGTAAACTTTTTAGTAATATATATTTTAATGGAAGTAACTTTTGTAAATTATGAATTTTTATTTTTAAGCAGAGGTATGTCTCATTATGTTTCTTGTTTATACCTCATTCTCATTGGAGGTGAAATGGGATTATGTGTGTGCGTATCTTCTGAATCTTTATTAGGGTGGAAGTTTCCTATTACAGTGGAGAGAGTCATGTGGTGTGTCATTTTTTTTGTTTCTTTCTTTAGTTGGTGTGAATTTTTTCTAGTCCAGAGTGCCAGTTTTTGGTGGGTGTTTTTGTTTGGAAATCCTTATAGAATTTTAAAATGGAGGAGAGTCCATTATATCCTACAATGTTGAATCTAGTGGGTCTCTATTTTCATTCATATCAACCATGATTTTTTCTCTCATGTTGTAGTCCTGTTTTTTAGGTCATGGTAAGGTATTTGGAATCATTTTTAAGTTTTTCCTTCATCGCATGAGGATTGGATCATTTCGGGTAAAAATTTTGTGTTTGGTTGTAGTTGTGGTTAAGATATTATTTAGCTTGAGGAGTGGAACCATGTGAATGTGTGAACCTTATCCTTTTTAATTGATCAACTGAAGATTTTGTGGCTTTCTAAGGGTATAAAGTGTGATGGTGGGGAGAATTATCACACCCTAACTTTTATTTTCTTCTTTTATTTCATCTTATCTTTTTATTCTTAGTTTCTCTCTTGAGTTTCAAGTGTTTTAGATTAAAATTTTGTGTTTTAGGATATTTTCCTACTATTTAATAATTTAGGTGCATGGTTAATGAGTAAATGTTAATACTCTTTAAGATAAGTATATTTTTAGTTCATTTTGAACTTACATAGTTTAACTTGCATGGGTTTCACATAGTTTGGTTCAAATTGTGTGGCTCAAAAGGGGAAATGGTGTGGGACTTTGGGTGTCTTTGGTTGAGGGAACACAGCTTCCTCATGGTTAGCTAAACCATATAAGAGGTGAATTAATGATTATGAAATTTTTTATAGAACCATATCACACGGTTGGTGCATGGTTTCCCAAACTGTGTGTCTAAACAATTCAGGTTCCCAATGTGTCTAGTATGGAGCGCACAGTTTGAAAATTGTGCGGTCTAACCATGCACAATTCCCAAGTGTCCTAAAAATGTAAATTGGACTTTCTACCCTCTTTATATTTTAACCCAAAACACCCAATTCCTCTCCCATTCGATTCATACGACCCTAGGAGGCTCCTCATCTCTTCCTCACACCTACCACCTTCTTTTAAGGGTGGATCCAAGTGATTTATTCAAGTTTGTTGGGTGAATCTTCAAGGTAATATCCTCCTTTATTCCTCCTATTCCTTTTTCTTCCATTTTCTCTTGATTTATTTTTCTTCTTTGGTCTTATGGATCTATTATTAATTTTTATTTGAGTTTAAATTGTGTATATTGTGTTTTTAGGGTTTCCCTTGGATTTTTTTGCCTCTTGGAACCCTCATGGAGTTTTTTGGGTTGGTGTGGTTGAAGCACTTGTGATTTAAGGTATTTTACCCTTTAAACTTGTCATTTAAATTCTATAACCATTGATTGATTGTTTTTATAACCTTAATTGGATGCTATTTATTGTTGTATAATTTTTATAAAAATAGTTTTGTGTGAAATGAGGTGGGTTCCTTCTTATTTTAAAGTGTTTGTAGTTTTTTTATTAAGATATGCACACCAACTGTTTGAGAAAATTAGCTATTAGATTTTATAAGGGATTTTATATTTTTAAGTAATTATTTTGGATTGGTAAATTTATTAGGATTCAAAAATAGTGGTTTGGAGTTTCTTAAATGGATTTTAAAGTGGTTTTGGATTTAAAAATGAAGTTTTCAATTTCTTATGGAAATGGGTGGTTTCTTAGAGAGTGTTGAGACCCATTTGGAACTTTTGTAAAATTGGTTCCCTTGAACGCTCTCCTTGGATGATTATCTTGCCTTGTCTAGGTTTAATGGTGTAATAGGTCCTTGATTTGGTACTCCCATATGAAAAAATGGTTGCAAGCCAAGGTATTTTTTCTTGTAGTTATTCAGGGTGATGCTTGTGTGTTTCTTGTGTGTGATATATGTATATATGGTTGGTTTCTTGATTGGATTGATTTTGATCACCCCAATTTATTATTGACATGGAAACCAGACATATCTTGTAGATGTTCGATGAACAGTTGCTTTACTATCTTAGGATTATGCATTGTCTAGTGCTAGTCAGTATGGACCTTTTCTCTACTTTGAGATTGTGCCCCTCAGTTAGGCCAAGTAGGGTAAGACTGAGCATGTGAGAGATATTGGTGTCATCTAGTGAGTCGCACCTATGGTATTATTCAGGTATTTAGTATGTTCTAGATTATCCACTGATCTTCTAAGATCTCTCATGTTTCTCAATAATTATCTCTCTATAGTGGATGATTGAGATGCTTTGTTGTTTTGTTACTCATGTATTCTATATTCAATTTTCCTTATTATGTGATCATTTCTCCTACTCTTTGGTATGTTTTTATTCTTTTTTAGAAATTTTTTGTTGGTTCTAAAATTCTTATGTAATTTTTTTTGAAAATGTTTCACCCTTTATTTATTCATTTTTAAGTAAATACATCATCCTTGTTCTCTAAAATTCCAATGTATCCTTCTTGGGAAAGAATCTATATTTAATTGAAAAAGGGTAATGTATTTTTTTTGTAAAGAGTAAAATTTGTATAAAACTATATTTATATATTGTATTTCAATCATGTAATTAATTATTCTTTTTTTAGTGGAAATTCATTGGGAGTAGATTTTATAGGGCATGTCAACTTAGTTTTAATGCTTACAACTATAGTTTCTTATTGTTTTAAAATTTTGGTGTAGGTTATATCTTGGTTTTAACAATTGTGGGTGATGTTGGGTTTTGGTATCGTAGAGTGGCCCATGGGGTCATATGGAGACTTAGTGGTGGTTAGGTTCAGTTTGGTTTTGTGGTTTAGTTTTTTTTATTTTCATTTTTTGGAAAATGAATTGTTCAATTGTTTTTTTATTTTAATGGGATGCTATATTTATTTGTTTTCTACTTTGGTTTATTTATTTTAGAAAAAATAATTCTCTTAGTTCACTTTGATTCCTTTTCCACGGGTTTATAGCCTGGGAGGATCGAGAATACCTCTTGGGCCTTGTCACGGGCCGACTCATGTGACTAGTTCAGGGTCCACCCAAGTTGGTTCATGAAAAATACTGAAAAGAAAACTAAGACATCATCTCCATGATAACTATAATCTCTAAGGTAATAAGTAATAATAACAAGATAACATCAATAAAGGTTCCATATAACCACTTACCCACTAAGTTTCCACTCTCACTCCCTAACCTCAAATTTCATGTGCTCTCATCCCTTTTATTCTATATCATCCCCACATATCCAACCATCTTTGATGTAGCTCAATTAGAACCCCAACCTACTCTATCCACCTGTAGGGACTATCATCTGATTTTGGAATCAATTTCATCATGAAAATCTCTCATAGCAATACTACATCATCACACATCTACACACAACATCACAACCAGGACAATAAGGTATCATGAACATAAAGTACATCATCCTTATTCCCTCATCCTACCATGCATGACCCCCACTACATATCACTTCTTGTCATCTTCATGCATTTTCACCAACTATGTTATCATCAAGGGAAAGGATCCACCACCAACTGTGCTATTTCTTGATACTAAAATTGAAGGAAGATAGGGGAAGAGGGGTGACACCACCCAACTGGGGGGTATGGAAAAAGCTACATGTTTCCCCCAAAGGGTGTAGTGTTAGATATGACCTAAGTCATCTTCCAAGAGTTTTTTTTTTAATCAAGATATAACGGATGCAAAAGTAAAGTAAAAAATCAGTAATTTTAGTGACTAGGTAGCAAAGGACTTGGTTTGTTAAAAATAAATTTAGAGAAGAGTGGCTGGGTTTTAGGGTTGTCTTCCCTTATATAATGATATCATGGACCCTTTAAAATTAAATCATTGTGTTTGATTAATTATCTTAATTAATGGATTAATAATCATTTATCCCGTTCCACCCTTGATTAAAAAAATTGATTGTGGTATTAATCCTTATAATTTTCTTAGCTTGGAAATTATCCTTCCAATTTTGAAAGGCATAGTGGATCTATCCAAGATCACTTAGGAAACTCCAAGTTAGAAATTGAGTACCCTAGGTGCTCGAATTAACTAATTTTGTCTTCACCTAGTGTTTAGTAATCACTAATTACTTCTCTACCAAATATTGGATAACCCAATCAATGTGATCTAATACCAATAATAGGGAGAATAAAATTATTTAATCAAGTCAATTTAAGAATGTTCAATTTTGAAAACAAACATATTTACGCCTTATTAAAACTCTATATTTATTTATTAGAACCCATTAAATAAATAAAATAGGTAGAATAATTTTATTAAAACTAAAAATCTATAATTATAATGGGTTACCACCCGTTCACCCAATCATAGAATGGGTCTAGCCCTCCATTAAAAAGGAAACAATGGAGGCAGACAAGGTAGAATACATAATAGAATCAAAAGAAAAATAAAATTGTAAAAATAGATTCTTTATAGAAGAAAATTTTATTTATCACTTTGGGTTCTCTACACCTCCCCTTTATGATGGGTTGTCTCTTAATTTTATACAAAGTGAGGGTTTCCTTCAGGTTTCATTAAATCTCCCCTAGATCTTCTTCCCTGCTAGAATATCTTCATTTAAATTTGAATAATTAAGACCTGTGTGACTCAGGGTGTTAATTTGGAAACACCCTAAGTGATTGGATACTTTAAAATCTACCATTGAACGTGAATTTGGTATGACCCTCTCTTAAAAAGTTCATATTGTGATTGAGGTGTGGATTCCATGTAAATAGATTGAGGGACTTCGAGATGTGACAACAGCAAGGTAGCAGTGCTTGAAGAATGTGGAAATGGCCATCAGGCCCTATCTGGCCTTCAGAGTGGCCAGATGAGCAATTATTCTTCATGGATAACTAGGAGTGGGATCATGGTGGAATAGCAATGGTGATAATTTTTGGATCTCATCAGTACTTATCTATCTTTCATAGTGCTGGATGAGTTAAGAAACTCAATAAGGGGTAAAGGGTGATGAAAAAGATGATTCCATGTTTGGTATCGTGGGATAAATATGGTGCTCCTACGGTGGGGGTGTGCTAAGAATAGATATCATAGGGATTATATGGTGGTTTCTCAGTGGTTTACATGTGGCGTAGGTAGATGGTATGACTAGTTGTGACAACTGCACGATCGTGGCTCATGAGTCGATGTTGGGAAAAATAACCAATGGTGGTTCATGAGTCACTTTTGGCTCAATGGTGGCTCATGAGTCACTGTTGGATCAATAGTGGCTTGTGATTCATCATCGGCTCAATGGTAGATCACGAGTGACCATTGGTGAAAATTTCCAATGGTGGTTCATGAGTCATCGTTAGCTCCATGGTGACTCATGAGTCATCATTGACTTAGTGGTGACTCATGGGCCACTGTTGGATTAAATGTTGGATCATGAGTCACCTTTGGGAAAAAAACTCCAACTGTGGCCCTATTGAACTTAATAGAGACGATCAGTGGTGCACTACCTGCTGATGTAGTAATTGAATTGTTGCAGCTAGGCAGTAGAGACTCCTCCTCGTTTGGCCTTATCAATGGCTGAATGATCCTTGAATTAGGTTATGGAGGTTGTCAAGAGTTCATGGAATAATCCATGGAGTCTGGTTACTTCATAAGTGGTGGAAGAATCAACCTTGAGCCTTTCAGATGTCATCCATGGAATTATTTGGGAGTTGAATTGGCATATGGTGACGACAAGTGGTGGATATGGTAGAGCCTTGGTGTCTGATCGGGGCGTAGGAAGAATTTGAGTTCACATGTTTTTTTTGAAAGGTGGACAGTACCCGAAATATTCAATCCCACATCAAAATAGAAAAGTATATGGAGATACTTAACAAATAAATCCATAGGACTCCCATTGTAATTAAGTCATGTGGGATCCAGAGGACTCCCACCCACTATCGTACACCACCTTGTGCAAGCGACACCTTCCTCCTGTCGCTTTGTGGGTTTCACCACCATGGACCAGTGCTTCAAGGATATAGACCATATATGATTTCCTACATAATTGATCCTTGTGGGCCACCCATTGTCCTGATGCCCCCGTGCAGGCTCTTTGACTTCAAGCAGGCCTTTTATTAGTGGTTGTGTGTTTGATCGAGCCCCATGTGCCTAGATAAATGGCATGTGGTCCTGAGGTTGAGGTCTATCTTGAATGGCCGCATTTTTTTATTAAATTCGAAAAAATTAGAATATTAGAAAATATGTGTAAAATGGTATCAAAATTTCAAAAATCAAATACAATACACAAAACATACCAATTTAATTCCTTTAAATCAATTTTGAATCAACATTAATAATTCCCCAAAACTCAATAAAACATTGGAACACATGGGTTTTATTCTTCAAAATCCTTAAAACCCCATTAACAATTGTTTAAAATTTTCATAACAAAATGAGTCTTCTAAATACCCCCACACTTAAACCTTTTTTTTCCTCAAGCACTAGATCACAACATTTAAGGATTATAGGTCACCAATTCTTCAAATATTCAAATCACAAACCAATGAAATAAAAAAATTATCAATGTTAAATAAAATTTTAAAATTCCACATAAAACATCAATTCAATTCCTTAATTTTCAAAGAAAAAATTAACACAGGAATTTTAAATTTACCTTTTTGAAAATGATGGAACCTCTTATTTCATCTATTAAAGCTATTTAATTAATTATTATCAAACATATTAGATCATGATTTACCTATATTTTGAATCTTTTCACTCATAACTCATGATATTGATTCAAGTAGAGTTATTCTCATATCATGACATCATGATCCTTATATATAGGCCTATAAAAGAACTAATTTCTCCACTTTTTAAAGATAAAAGACACATGAAATAATGTGGTATTTTCAATCAATCTTCAAATGTCTCTAAGGATTAAGGTTGGTAGGAATTTATGGTTTAAAAATTAAGGGTCAAAGAGTAGGTTTCTCTCTCAATTACTAAGATTGACATAAAAAGTAAAAGCTCAATGAAATTACCCCTTCAAATTATAATAACTCCAACTTCCCCCCAAAACTCAAAGTAAAGTTTAGGATCAAAGAAATCATAATTAATGATTTGCACGCCCTCTTGAATTTTTTTTATATTTATATATATTTTTTTCTAAAGAACTATTTTCATTTTTTCTCTAGAAATTTATTCTTAGAATAAACCTCACATACACCACCTAACCACATATGAAAAAAATCATAGGTCTAGTAATGCTGATAATTGTTTTTTCTAATCACAACCCAATTTTTTCATTATTTTTTTATTTATTTTTGTCATTGTCTCTTTTTATATTTAAGAGGAAAATCAATAAAGATTACAATGAATGTAAACCTTCTTGAATTCCCATATGTAGCACCCACCATAATTATTCATTACAATGTATATCATCCCTTCCACCATGACTAACTTCAACCACACTTCAACTTAAAAATATCTTGAAAATACTAAGAGGAGGTTAGAAATGGATAAAAATTCATTTAAACATGGATTACCCCTAACAAGGTAATTCAAGGTCTCTATGACCTAAAAAATGATTGATATAAAGTCGTTTTCAATGATAATGTCTCTTAAAAATATTACTCAATAATTTTAAATGGTTTTTGTACATTTATAACTTTGATAAGTTCAAATTGATTTTCTAGCAGGTGGCATGTCCTAATATCACTCAAGGAATATGATCAAGATAAATAGTAAGTACATGGTCTTGAAATCCTCTTTAGAATGGGAATTATAACATTGGACAGTCACTCAATGCATGATTAATAATAATAAATCAATTCACAGGAAATTTAAAAAGTTAAAATCATGAAAAATGATAGGGAAAATTCATTTACATAAATCAACTAATTCCCTTAAAATATGAGTCCTTATTTCAATATTCATGCTTCACTTAAATCATCCATTTCTTTTTTTTATCAATCAATATCATTAACATTGATATCTAAAACATGATATCACATAGCTTCTATGAAATCATGTCTCCGATATATGTCAAATATATCATAAATTCAAGTCTAGGTATGTAATTTTCATTTTAACATAGCTACTAGAATTTCAAGTTTAAACAGATTTTCCAAAACATGCAGGAAGTTTAAAACTTAAATAATGATATAATAAAATCCATTTTCACATATATATTTTCCCTCACTTCATTCTTAGTTCATTCTTAGTTCATGGGGTTTAATATTGACTTCCTTCCTTAGGGTCTTATAAAACAACTCATTCCAGGGTAAGAATGGAAGAGGTGACAAAATCCTAAATCCTAAAAAAACAGTAAAACTTGGGTTTCCTCCTATAATCACCTTTCGTTAATGTATTTTTCATAACATAACCTCATGGGAAAATTATTATATGGTTTAGAGAAGTCTCAGCTCCTCTATCGATTCTTGAGTTATATTCTTGTGGAACTTATTTAGCCTCTATCCATTGACAGTGAATAGTTTTACTTCCTCTTTTATCTAATATAAATAGCACCAAAGGAATAGAAATTAGTAACTATAAATGGTCCTTCTCACAAAAAACTAAGATTACTTGGAATTAAATTTAGTCTGGAATTATAGAGTAGGACTCGGTCTTCAGGTTGGAAGGTTTTTTTATGGATCAGTTTGTTATGTGCCACTTTGGTTCTATCCTTGTAAATTATTGAGTTTTCAAAATCCTCTATTTTTAATTCACTTATTTATTGAAAATGGATCATTCACTCTTTCCCATCACTCGAAAAATCTAAATTCATCTATTTTACATCCTAATAAACTTGGTGATCTGGTTCCACCGGTAGCTGACAACTTTTCCCAACAACCAACCTATATAGGATCATTACTATAGGTGTCCTATAAGTTGCATGATATACCCATAAGGTGTTCTAAAATCCTTTTATATAGTCCTTTAAATTAGTTTTAACCATTTTCTCTCAAATATCTTTGATCACTTAGTTGGACACTTCGTCTTGGCCATTTGTTTAATGAAGATAAGGTATAGATATCTTGGGGTGCACCCCATACTTTTTAAGAATATATTCCATATTCCTATTACAAAAATGAGTTACTTAGTCACTAATGAAGTCCCTTATCACTTCAAACCTACAAAATAATTTATTTCTAAAAAAATAACGAACAAACTTGGCATCATCAATTTTGGTGGCCTTAGATTCCACCCATTTAGAGACATAGTCCATAGCATGGAAAATATAATAATTCTCAAAAGACATGGGAAAGGGTCCTATAAATTTAATTCACCATACTTCAAATATTTTATAAAAATGATTATTTTTTTATTAATATCCTATATTTTTGAAATATTTTCATAATATTAACACTTCTCATATATTTTACAAAATTCATGAGTATATTTAAATAAGTGTGTCCAATAAATTATATATTCTAACACTTTTTTGGTCATTCACTAAGGTCTTAAGTGGCCTTCACATGAAAATTTATGACAACATTGGAACACAAATTATTTTTCACTTTCTAGTAAGAACCTCCTTATTAATTTATCATTACATATTTTCTAGAAAAAGGATCTTCCCAAATATAGAATCTTGATTCCTCTATAAACATGTTATTTTGATGATAGTTAAGGAGAGAAGGTACCTAAGAGGTGGGAAAATAATTTACTAAATCAGCATACCATGTTACTTCACCTTTCATTGTGTAGAGTTTCTCTCCAAGAATGTGATCATTGAGTGGGCTTAATTCTGGAATATTTGTTTCAGGAGTGTTTTGGAGTCTACTGAGGTGATATTCTTCTTGGTTTTTAGCCCAATTATTTTCCTTGATCTCTAGAGTTAATGATTGTAAGAGTAGTATCCATATCACCAACCTTGGTTTAGAATCACCCTTCTTTATAAAGTACTTATGTTCTACATGATCATAAAATATAATTACTGTAGTTCCTAGTAAAAATGATCTAAATTTTTCCAATGAAAATATAACATCAAGGAATTAATTTTCAATCATTGTGTAATTTATCTGAGTTTCATCCAAGTTTATTGTGTAATATGTTATAACTTGTGGTCTTCATTCAATCCATTGGGATATACTACTCCTACAACTTTATTGGAGATATCATACAACAACTCAAATGGGTGATCCCGATCTTGGGGTTGCATAATTATTGGGGTGGTCAATTTTTCCTTTAGCTCATCAAATTACTCCCTACACTTATCATTAAAAACAAAGTCAATTTCTTTTAAAAGTGACTATTAAATGGGTAGATAAATCTTACTAAATTTTTGTTTGATTCATATATAGAACCCCACATGGCCCAGAAATGATCTAATATGCCTAACACAGGTGGGATATAGAAAATAATTGATTACTTAAACTTTATAATTACCCAACTCAATTAAATTTTGTGAAATGATATTACCCAACACTATTCATTTTTTAAACCATAAAGCGACACTTCTAAAAGATAAGATAAAGGTGTTTCTCTATGAATGTTTTCAAAAAAATTCTTGGTTCCCCAAGAAGTAATCAAAATAGTCTCTAAAAATATTAAATACATCCAATAATACCTATAGTAAGTCCTCTATGTGATCTGATAAAATGATTACCATACAATACATGAATGTGTCTGGATCATTGTACAAGCCAAAAGGCATTGTCTTGTAGGAAAAGGTCCTGAAAGGGTATGTGAATGTGGTTTTCTCTAGGTATTTTGGAGAAATGGGTACCTAAAAATAACTAGAGAATCCATCCAAGATACAGTAAAGTGTATTTCCTACCAACATTTCTAACATTTGGTATATAAAATGAATGGTGGATTTATATTTTTGGGTGACTTGATTCAGTTTTCTATATTAAATTCATATCATCCAACTATTTTGGACTCACATGGGTATTAATTCATTATTCTCATTAGTCACTATTTTCATAATGGTTTTATTAGGACCCACATGAATGGTTTTAACCCACTGTGTGTTATAGATTGTGTATATTATTTCAACTACCAATAGTTTTTCTATTTCCTTTTTTATAAAGTCCATAATGGTTGGGTTGAGTATCCTTTTGGGTTTCCTAACAAGTCTAGAGTCTTAATCCAGAAAAATTATATGGGAACATTCCTTGTGGTTAATTCCATGTATTTATCCAAGGATCCACCCTATTTCTTTAATATTTATTTTAAAAAGGTTAATCAGAATTTTCTCTTGGTCATGGGACAAGTTTTTAGCAATGATCACTGGAAATTTTTCTCCTTCCATAAGATACATATATTTTAAGTAATAAGGGAGAGTTTTTAGTTACAGGATTGGGGTTTGTTCTATATATGATTTTAAATTAAAATTTACCACTCACAAATATTAAATTTCTTTAGTAAAGGGTATCATATCCAAATCCTCTATAAAATTATCAAAACATTTAAATGTTATTTCTTGAGTATAAAATTCAGTTTTTAGATTATTCACATTTTCCTTTTTTTCATAAGAAATTTGATCTCCCTATAATAAAAATTTTATAAGAATACATGAGTCTTCCATGGAATCATTAACTTATTTATGGCTAATTGAAAAGAGTGATTTATTATTGTAAGGGTTCCTATTTGAGTCAAGAAAATTGAATTACACAGTATTATCTCTCATATCCATTATGAGGGTTCCTTTATATACATTAATTATCATATTTTCTATCTTTAGAAATTTTATTACAAACATTATGGGTGAATTATTTAGTTCTTTATCTTCTTCCATTTTCAGTATATAGAAATATGTTGTAAAAATTGTCCTTACACTCCCACTACCCCATCATCCAAAATTCTATCTTAGAAGGCAGTGGATCCTTTTTCCAATTGAATAACCACTCTTGTGGGTTTCATTTTAACTATTTTAAAGAATGAAAAGATAGAGTTAGACATGACATTAATGGAATAACTAATATCACACAAGGAATCAACAAATTTTAAATAACTAATGGTACATGGAATAGATAATTTCCCTAGGACTTTCCATGTTTTGGTTATTGGTGGTGTGATCCTGAATGAAACACTTCTCTTGAGGTTTATTATTTTATTCCCATATAATCTATTCATCTTGGTACAAATTTCTTTGAGGAATTTGGAATATTTATTTTTCTTTTATGTCTTCCAAGAGGATTATTTTTATTTCAATTTTTTTAAATGTCACCTGGATCTCTTTTTGAAGTTTCTCTTCCTCAATCTTCTTATATTTTGTAAATCTAGTAGGGAATTTAAGGGGGTTATATTTATTCTAAATTTTTTGTTTTTTCAATAGAGTTTCCGGTATTTCCTTCCTAAATCTTATCTTGGGTTCTTTCTCTTCCTTCTTGTCCTCTTGTATATGTGGTGAGGATTTGTCTTCAAGAATCTGTCCATAATTTTTAGAATTTCCATATTCACCTTATTCTATATTATCATGGGTTTATATAGTTTGTATTGGATATATATCTTTTCCACTCCTTATGTTGATTAGGTTTACACTTTATTTTGGGTTCAGGATTTTCTAAGATGGGAATTTTCTTGTGTTTTTTTATAGCATGTCCAAGAGATTCGCAAATTTGGTTGAAAAATATTTTGCTATATTTTTTCATCTATTTCATAACTATTAATTTCCTTCATTAAACTATTGGTTCACTATATGAATTTTTAACATAGGATTTTTTTTTATAAGGTATTGGTTGGTAGGTTTTTTTGGTACTACTTCTTGTATGGTTGTTGGAAAGGGGGTGGATTCTGGAATTATTGCTGGAAAGGGTGTCTATTCTAACTTTGTTGACCTCTATATACCTATTGGGATTAACCTTCCCTAAATGGTTGGTTTTTTTAAAATTTACTTGGATTGAATGTAGCTTTATTTATTTCTATACCATTTACCTATGCACACTTATTAGTAAAGTGATGGGGGGATGAACATAAACCACATACCTGAGGTGGGGCTGGTTGTTCATTCACTTATTTTACTACCATTTACATTAAAATGATTTTCAATTATTATAGTTTGGTTTCAATTAATGTTGATGGGTTAGAATATTTTACCTTATATATTCCTCTAGTTATTATACCTCTTATTCCAAATTTCTTAGAGTTTTGAGTTGTTTTCTCAATTACGATCCTAGATTTCATGGGTGACTTATCAATCAAGGTTCCTCTAAGTGGTGAATCTAAGAGGTTATTCACATTATTTAGTAGCCCTTGGTAGAAGAAGACTAGGATTTTATTATCTTCCACATATTGGTTATAATATCATTCAAAAACATTGAATCCTTCCGAGTATTCGTAGAGTGTTTCTCCAGAGTCTTGTCTAATGGCACAAATTTCTTTTCTTATTGTGATTATTTGAGAGGATAGGAAGAATCTCCACATGAAACTTCATTAAATATCATTATATTCATGGATATATCTAGTTTTTAGATTGTAAAAACATTATTTATATTCTCTATATAATGAAAAATCGAATACCCTCCACTTGACTTGTTCCTCCACCACTCTTCTTGGCATGAAGCTTGAGCAGACCTAACTAAACTCCTGGATGTTCTGGTTTAGATTTTTGCCTGAAATTGCATGAAATTTGGGTAACATGGGAATCATATTGAATCAAAATTTTAAATCATTTTGTTTTATAATCATATTTAATTGGTTATTTTAATTAGAAATTTTTTGGGCACAATGGTCCCTTATGGTTTTTTATGGGTTAATTGCCATGGTTGTTAGCTCAGAGTGAGCACTTATTATGTCAATTGAGTCTTCCAGTCTTATTTCTTCAAATTTTTTCTCAAGGTTAATAGACATAATAGTTTACAACAAGGTTCTATCTATATTATATTCAAGATATAATATTTTCTCATTAGTGGTTCTAATCATGTAAGTTTTAGGGGTTTGATTTAACACCAGCTCACCAAAAATGGCACCAAGTTCTGACACCATCCAGTTGTGGGATGTGGAAAATTCTATTTGTTTCCCCCTAAGTGTGTAGTATTATGTATGACCTAAGTCAAATCCCAAGAGTTGTGTTTTTAATCAATATTTATCATATTAATAAGTAAATTAAAAATCAAGAATTTTAATTATTATATAGATAGGAACGTGGGTTTTGAAAAATCAATTTAGAGAAGAGAGGCTGGGATTTAGGGTTGGGTTCTATTATGTAATTCAATAATTTTCCCTTTTAAATTGAATATTTTCTTATTAATTAGTTTAATTAATGTATTAATAATCATTTATACTTTTCAAACCTTGATTAAAAATAGTTTGATAGTGAGAATAATCCTTCCAATTTCCTTAAATGGTCTATTATCCTTACAATAGTTAAAGGCACAGTAGATCTCTCATAGATCACATAGGAAATTCCAATTCATGAATTGAGTACCCAAAGTGCTCAGATTAGCTCATTATGTCTTCCCCAAGTGTTTAGTAATCACTATGAACCTCTCTCCCTGACACGGGATCACCCAATTAGTGTGATATAATACAAATAATAGGGATAATAAAATTATTTAATTAAGTAAATTTAATATTTTTTATTTTTGAAACAAGTCATAATCAAATCTTATTAAAACTATGAATTCATAAATTGTAAACCAATTAATAAATCAAATATAAATAAGTATTTTATTAAAACTAAGAATCTATTATTACAACGAGTCACATCCCATTCACCCAATCATAAAAAGGTTTTACCCCTCTATTAAAAAGGAAACAATGGAGGAAGACAAGGTAGAAGACATAATAGAAGCATAGATAAAATAAAACATTAAAAACAAAGTCTCTAAAGCAATAGAAGGTATTTCTTTCTTCAGGTTATTGACACTTATCCTTTCTAATAGGTTGTCTCCTCCTTTTATAGGTAGTGAGTACTGCCTTTGAGTTTCGTTATATCTCCCCTGGATCTTCATCCCTATTGGTATATCTTCATTTAAACTTGAATCTTTAAGATCTGTGTGACTTAGGGTGTTAATTTGGAAACACCCTAAGTTCTTGGATGCTTTAAAATATCCCAGTGAATGTGGATTTGGTATTACACTCCCGTTAGTGTGCATATGGGTGTTTATTCCATGGAAATGGATTGTTGAAATTTGGTATGTGGTTGTGGCAAGGTGGTAGTGATCGAAGGATGTGAAAAAAGACATCAGGACCTATATGGTCTTTAGCGTGTTCGGATGATCACTTTTTCTTCATGGAGAACTAGTAGTGGGATATTGGTGGAATGGAAATGGAAAGAAGTTATGGCTCTCATCAGTCTTCATCTGTATTTCATAGTGTCGGATGATTTGATAAAATCAATCAAGGATGAAGGGTTTCAAATAATATGATCCCATGTTTGATGGTAGTGGGGTAAGATGGTGATCCAATAGTGGTGTTAATCCTTGAAAAAATCTCCTTATGCTTCAATGTTGGTTTTCTGGTGGTTTTTAGGAGGTGAAGGAAGATGGTGTGACTGATGGTTACAACCACTCAATGGTGCCTTGTGAGTTTTCATTGGGAAAAATCACCAACAATGGATCACGAGTCACCATTGGCTTAATGGTGTCTCACAAGTCACCATTGGGAAAAATTTCCAAGGGTGGCTCATGAGTCCCCATTAGCTCAATAGTGACTCACAAGTCAATATCGGCTCCATGGTGGCTCATGATTCACTATTGGGAAAAAAATTCCAATAGTGACTCCTGAGTTACTATTAGATTCAACGGTGGATCAAGATGCACCAATAGAAAATAAACTAAAATGGTGGCCATATTGAACATAGTGGAATCGAGCGGTGGTGCTCTACTTGCAGGTGAATTGGTTAAAGTTTCATAATTGGGCAGCAGAAACTTTTCATCATCAGGCCTTATCATTGGTCATATGATCCTTGAACCAGCTCATGGAGGTCACCGGGGGTGCAGGAAATGATCCATGGATTCTGGGTACTTCTACAGTGGAAGAAGACTCTAATTCGAGCTTTGAAAATGTTATCCATGGAGTTATCTGTGAGTTTCAGTGGAAGATGGTGAGGACAAGAGGTGGAGATGGTGGTGTTGTGGTGTCTAAATGGGGTGTAGGAAGAATTTGAGTTCACACACACTTTTTTTTGAAATGTGGAAATTACCCACAAAAATTTCATCCCACATTGAAATGGTAAAGTTGAGGGTGATCTTTAATAAAGAAATTTGTGGGAATCCCACCGCAATTAAGTCATGTGGGATATGGAGGACTCATGCTCACTTCTATAAACCACCCAATGCTAGAGAATCCATCCTCTCGTCACTCTATGGGATTCACCACCATAGGTCGGTGTTTCAGGGATGTGTCCCACCTATGATTTCCCATGAAATCGTTCCTCTTGGGCCTCCCACAGTCCGGATTCCCCCATATGGGCTCTCTACCTTCACAAAGTCCTTCACTTGGTGGCTACATGGCAAGTCGAGCCCCATGGGCCTAGCCAAATAGTGTGTGGTCCTGAGGTTGAGGGATAACTTGAATGTCCCCATTTTTTAATAAAGTCCTAAAAATAAGAAGATTAGAGAATATGAGTAACATGATATCAAAATTTCAAAAAACAAATACAATCCTAAAACATGAAAGTTTCATTCCTTTAACCCAATTTTGATTTAACATTCTTAATTTCCAACAACTAAATAAAAAATTGGAA
Source organism: Viscum album (assembly GCA_963277665.1). Taxonomy (NCBI): domain Eukaryota; kingdom Viridiplantae; phylum Streptophyta; class Magnoliopsida; order Santalales; family Viscaceae; genus Viscum; species Viscum album. Next base: position 21,400,371 of record OY728132.1, on the reverse strand, counting down.
TAAATGGGTTTTATTCTTAAAAATACATCAAAAACCCTTATTAATTGTATCAAATTTTCATAAAAATGAGTCTTTAAAGGGGGTAGTCATATATTCATTCCTCGCTATCTAGATGTTATACAAAATTACCCTAGAACATCTAGGTGTTATTACATGGTACTCAATGTGGTTGGGGTGTGTATAAAAGTAACATGAAAATACAAGATCATATATATACATAGATAGAACACAAGCCCGACCTAAATTTTTCACATCAATACTTCATCACCTTCACCTTATCATCTATTTCATACTAATATTACCACATGTTTCCCCCAACTATATGCAACCAACCACACAGAACAACCACTCAAAACCCAAAAAAAAATTCCAATTACATGTTCATCCACATTTACATATCATTACATTAACACCCATTTAAATTAATTTTAAAAAAAACACTAAATTCAAAATATATATTAAATTTTCTATTTAAGTCCATCCTATTTATAATTATTCACTTTGTTAAATGAGTTACCAAATGTAAATTTTGGTATGATTTTATCAAATTTCATCCCACACCATTTCCCATTCATCATTACCAAACTCATATTCCATTTCTACTAGAATACTACAACAATTCATCACATAGAAACCCATCACATCTCATATCAAATCTAACACCACAACCCAACCATCTCACCACAACAACCACATATCTACCACCACACACTTCCACTACCCACAAAACCTCCTGAAATTAAAAAAATGTGATTTAATCCACAAAAAAGAGATTTTAAAAAAATTATTTGATCTTTAAATCCAAATATTTACATTGAAATCATATTTTATGTCATTATGTGAAAATCTAGGTATTTTGATAAAATTGGAAAATTTAATAAATTATTAAACCAACCTTGAAGAGGGAAAAACCTCATGAAGGAACCAAATGACCAAAAAAAGGAACCAATTGACTACATGAATAAATCAATTGAAAATAAGAAGAAATAAACCAATCACATGAAGAAACCCATTGACCATAAGAAGAAACCAACAGACCACATGAATAAACCAACTGACCACATGAAGGAGCCAAATAATTGCAAGAAGAACCCAAATTGACACATGAATAAACCAACTGAATACATAATGAAACCAACCAACCATATTAATGGATCAACTGATTGTATGAAGGAACCAACAAACTGGATAAAGGAACTAACTGATCATTCGAATAAACCAACAGACTAAAAGAAGAAACTAACCTCATAAAGAAAACAAATAACCAAATGAAGGAACCAGATGATTGTAGTAAGAAAATAAATAAATTCATGAATGAACCAACTGACCATATGAAGAAACCAACTAACCTCATTAATAAACTAATTGACTACATAAATAAACCAACCAACCACATGAAGGAACCAACTGACTGCGTGAAGGAACCAACATACTATAAGAAGAAACCAATTGAATATATGAAGAAACCAACCAACCATATGAAATAACCAACTGAATGTAAGAATAATCCAACTGATAGCATGAAGAAACCAACTAACCATAAAAAGAAACTATCCAAACACATAAATAAACCAACTATCCGCACAAAAAAATAAGTGACTGCACGGTCATTCAAGTGATTGTGAGGAAAAATTTAGAAGATTATAAAAGGAAAAGGGCCATTAACTCCATTATGAAACTTCTAGACCTTATTAAATCATGAAGGAAAGGTTTTTGGGAATTTATAAATATCAAATAATTCTTGTTTGATAACTTGAAATATTTTTTCCTAAAAAGTGTGCACATCCATTGAAGCCCTCTCTATAAGTAGTTTTTCAAGGTTTTGTATGGGAGATGTGGGGTTAGTATATGTGTATATATTATTATGATTTTTCATTGATATATTTATATCAATTCTCTCTCAAATAATATTATTTATATCATTATAGGGATCGAAGGAGTCATGGTAAGGCATGACAGATGGTTACTATCTAGTCCTGATAAGATGGAATGGATCCCCCATGGTACTAGAGGTCATGGGGGAGTGCCACCAATTAGGATAGTTGAGGGATTTTGATTGGTTATATACTTAGTAATGCATCGATAATCCAACATATGGTTCTAACTTGAGTATGTCTTGTTTCATCTCATAGATTTCTAATAAATGGACAAGATTACATAATCTACTTTCCTTACTATTTACTACATTTTAGCTTTTAGTCTTTATTTCACATTATTATTATTATTTCCTCATGACATGAACTATTGTATTTTATTTTTTTATGATTATATTATACTCAACTCATTACATTTATTTGTTTTTGTTTTGGTTTATTTCTATTCTTTATTATTTACTTAGTTGGTATTGAATGGTTTTTATTTAACTTCCTTCTAAGTATTTTTTTTAATATTGTTTTAAAATGGTGATTTATAAAGGCATGTTTTAAAAAGAATTAATTTAAAAATGGGATTTAAAGAGATTTTTTAAAGTGTATAGAGTTTTGGAATAAAATGTGGGATTTTATAAATTTCATTGATTTGTTTTTTTCAAATGAGAAAATATTATTTTTAATAAATGTATTCCAAGCTAGATTTTATAGTTTGATTTAGGAAAAGAAAATAATAGACTCTATGGTGATTTCCTACCAAGATATTTTGATCACACCCTACTTGTACCACTTATAATTGGTAAACCCAATTATTTTTTTTAAGATCATGTTGGATGCTTAAGGAGTGGTTGGGTTGTTGATGGTGGATGGTGAACAAGAGGCCACAAAGAGATAATTTTGGGTATTTTGGGTTTTATTTTATATTATACAAATCATACATTCTTATATTAGTATTTATGATAGAATAAACCTAATATTCTTGTAATTTCATGAATTAATGAAATTATTTCATTATAATACATTCCTATAACCTTTTAGATTTAGAGTTTTATAAAATTATGAAGAAAATTAACTAAAAAACTAATCTATTTTTCAAATAATAGACATTTTCCTACTATATAAGAAAATTATTAATCCATAACACATATTTAACATCGCTTAATTATTCTACAAATAAGTTACTCTTCTAGATGTTTCAAACATTTCTTATCTATATAACCTAGGGAAATGAAAGCATAATAAATTAGTGAGATTAGATTCTTAGTAAGGGTAAAGATAATAGATAATAATCAAATATAATAAGTGAGAACAATATGATAATATGAGTATAATCCAAATATATAAAACATTTAAACCCAATAAATTATAGATTATAAATTAGGATATAATACTTGTAATATAATACTGCATGAGTCAAAAGAGTATGAAAACAAAAGTAAATAAATAAAATCCTTGAGATCATAACATATTCATATTAATAAGCATAAAAGTATATAATTTCATGGAAAGAAACTTATAAATATGTCACATCCATAATCATAGTAAAAAATATGTGAGAAAATTCATTATTTATATGCCTATATAGACAAATTCATTATGTCCACACCTAAAAAGTTGAGCAAACCCATCATGCCCATACTTGTGTTAACAAACTCATTATGTCTATGTCTGACTATCTCATGAGATATAAACTTAAAAAAATGAATTGGATGGAAATATTGGACCCCACCCATCATCATCTATAAATATTTCTTCCACTTAAAATCAAACATATACATATCTTATTGAACCAATGGAAAAAATAATTGGTTTCTTAAACTTACCACATAACATGAACTTTAGAAATAATAGGATACAAAAAAATCTTTTTTTATAAAAGGATACATGTATTTGATATAAACTAACATTACATAATTTAACTAGATAAATAAGGTGGATGGTGATATTTGAATAATATTATTGAATAAATAATAATATGTATCAAATTACAATTACTTAAATGAAAAATAATTTTTAGGAGTTTTAGAATAAACATTTTTGAAAGAATAAATTTATGTATAATTTTGAAATCATTTTATAAGAAATATTTAATAAAACCAGGATAAAAATAATTCATTTTAGAAACATGAAAATTTCAAGGGAAAGTTTCATATAAAATTATATAGTCAAAAAAAATATTTGTTTACATAAAATAAAACTTAAAAATAGTTTTAGAAAACATTTTAAATATTTTTTTAAAAGAAGATTTTACGTGTTAATTTAAAAATTTATTTCATAAAGGGTGAATTGAAAACATTTAAAACATTTACTTTTGAAAAATAACCTTCAATAATATATCCTTGAAAATACATAAATGTTATCAAAATAAATATGGTGTAAAATATAAAACATTTGGTTCTGAAAGGATGGAAAACCATTTTAAAATACCATTATTTGAAAACCCACATAATAAAAAGAGTATTAAATTTTCCTTTTTAAAATGGGTAAAGAGAGTTATTATAATCATAGAAAATAATCCATATCATATTTTCTAAAAAGATAAGATAACATTGGTAGGAATGAAATTATGGACATGGAATGAAATATTCATTAGTAAGAGTGAGAGATATTCTTACCAACGTTACACTTTTATTTAGAAAAAAAAATTATCAATGAAGTGGTTATTGATATTGATAATTAATTTACCATAATAAAATAAGGAAATACCATATAAAATATTGGAATGATATGATAAATGAAATATTGAAAAATATATTCATGTAAAAAGACTATAACCCAATGAATAAGAAATTGAGTCGATAAACCTCTTACGAAATTGGTAACATGAGTATCAAAGGATTTTAAGAAGAATATCATGAAATATAAATTAAAATATAATTAAATAAAATATATTATCATATGTTAAAAAATTGGGTAGTGACTATTCCATATAATATAAATTATGGTGAACAATATCAAACATATCCCATGGAGTTGAAAATGCGACAAAGAAACCCTTACAACCTAAGAAGCATCAAAACTTCTTGAAAGAGAGGGAATTAAATTAACATAAATAAAATATATTTCATGGTATAATAATAAAATTAGGAAGAATATACACCATATAAATGAAATTAATTTCACAATACAAAACATGTCTCTAAGGGAGAAATTTGAGACGAAAATCATTACCCTATTTCCCCGCATAGTAGACTGCACTATAATTTCCTATATAACAGACATAAATATATTAATCACATATTTTAGAAGATTTTTCATATACTTAACCTTTTATAAAATTAATTAATAATTATTATCTATATTTATATTAGTTAGTTTTTACCTATTTCTGATGTCAGATATGGGTAATCTTGATCATTTTGAACTAGTTTCGTAAGAGTGGTGTTTTTCTTCATTCCTCATAAAAAGTTCATCTTTAAAAAATAATTAATGTTTATATAAGTAATTATTTATAATTATTTATGAATTTTAATTTTCCTTTAATTATTACTTTGTTCATTATCATAAAATATGAAATCAATAGTGAGCGTTTTTAGGTGATTTTTGACCAACAAATAGTGTTTTCTTAGTTAATGATTTAAATATTAATGTATCATTCCTAGAAACAAAAAACAATAATTTACATATTTATATCATATTATACCAATAATTAATCTTTAATAATCATCCATTATATAATTTCATAGCATTTTTCAAGTAGGTGGTCAAACTGACCCAAACTTGAACATGTCATGATTAATGGATGATTATGAGGTGATTAAGTTAAAATATCATTATAATAATAGAATAATGATACAATTTAGTATTCATTAGTTTTATATTTAATAATTATAAATAATTAAGAGAATAATTTATGGACATGAAAAAATTTCATAGTATGAATAAATTTTTTTTCCTCTTAGTTTGCTTGTTTAAGACGGTTAATTTTATAACAATTATTTACCATTAATATAATTTATAGGATATTAAATTCTTATTAAATAAAATTTATTCCTATCAAAAACATCATATCTATCCTATAAAACTATTCTAAATACCATAATAATAAGGAAGTAAGGAAATGAAAAATAAAATTGATCCTTCTATGGAGTTGGTAGTCTACACGTACGCTTAGATGAGGATTACATTTTCCACTGAATGAGGAAAAGGAGTAATATGGTTTATAATTTTATAAGATAAAATATTTCATAAATATCATAATTATATATTAAATTTACTATTATTACTATCCTTTTAAGGTGGTGAAATAAAAAATAAACATATTACGTTGTTGAGGCAATAGTTTGTGCAATGCACGATTCATGTTTTCATTTTTCTTAATGGAAAAGCGGAGAGTGTTTAATGATTTTACTATCATTTTAATAACATGAAATTATAATAATGAAAATTATTTTATCATTATAATATGGTGGAAATAAATTTTTTGAATAATAAATACACATAAATAAATATAGAAAAAAAGAAAGAGAGGTTAGGAACTTATACCTCACTTCATGGATTCTCTCCTTTGTAAAGGGGATTAAACCTTTGAGGGATGGTATTTTGAGAATAACAAAACATCCTTAAGTTTTTTGGAGTTTTTATGAGAAGTTTTGATAGATAATTATATGTAATTAAGTGGGTTTTTTGATTTAGGGTAAGGGGGGATAGTAGTTCCCCTTTTATAAGTGAAAAAGAGTTTCATTTTATGTAAATACCCATAAATTTTCAATAATAAAAAGTCACCCTCAAGTAAAAAGCATACAAAATTGAGAAATAATAGATAGAATAAGATATAAGTTCATTATACACCATCAAAGATCAATTAAAACATTTTTTTACATTTTTTCCCTTTACCTATTAGGTTACTCATTTTTATCATTTTGGTTTTCACCACAATAACGAGTATGTACCTATGTAATATATCCTTCCTACCAAAAAATAATGTATCACCCCAAAATTTTAAAGTAGGAACATTGTATTTGATAGCATGTGTGACACACAACACCAAGATTAAAAGTAAATGTAAAACCCTAATATTTTAAGATATATTTATTTTAAAATAAATTAAAAATATTACATTACACAAAATACTATGTTTAGCTTCTATTATAAGAAACATTGACTTTAGCTTGCATTACACGCAACAGTGAGTTTAAATAAAATAAGAAATATTATTAAAAAATTATTATTTAATATAACAGTTAAAACCTATCCCTTTTAATAGTAGGTATTAATAGTACTAACTAAAATATGAAAATTATGATAATCAATTGATTACAAATAAAATAAGAATCATTTAAAATAAAAAGAAATGTTTTTTGAAAAAACAGTATTTTTTCTAAAAGACGGTTTAGTCAAGATTTACAAACATAATTTAAAATTAGTTTTTACCACTATTATAAAATTTATTTTAAAAATAAAATTTATTTTTGAAATATTAATATTAAAATTAACTTAGGGTGATTTTTTGGTATTTTTCTGAAAAGTTTCATTTTTTGTGAACAGTGAAAAATACTGAATTTTAATTGAAAATTGTCTTCTTGATTAAATTATTTATAAAGTAAAATTATATTTTAAATTGGTTTCAAAGTAAAATTATTCTAATTATATATATATATTAATCTAATTTAGAACATTTTTATCATTTTATATTGAATTTGGATGTAAAAACATTATAAACTTTTGAATATTTTATCTTTAAAAACTCATTTTCTTGACACGTCTCCAAGATTAATTTTAAAATAAATTTTAAAAATTATGTGAACTAAATTTATAAAAATGGGTTAACTATTTATAATCATCTTAATTTATAATTTATAACAAGGTACAAATAATTTTTTACCAAATTTAATAGTGAATATAGTAAAACGTAATTGTCGCGATTAATGTAAAAATAGATTTACTGGGGGTTAAACTGAGAAGATAAGGGTTAAAAATGGCCTTAAAATTTTTTTTAAACTTCTTTTATGGATAAATTTCCATATTATATTTTTTTGTTACAATAATTTCTAATTTGGAAGCTTTTGGCATGATAAAAATATGGGTATGATTGAATCTTTTCAAAAAATTACAAGTGTGCCACTCACGTCACTTATAAAATGCTACTCACTCTCCTCTCTTATTCACACCATCAAGCCTATTTTTTTAGACAATACCTACCCAAATCACTTCCCAAATTCCCTCATATCATCCTATAATCCTTAGTTTGGAAATAAATCCAACCTATTAAGGATTTGGTGCAAACCAAAGGAGGATATACAAAGAAAAGGTAATGTTCTTTAACGAGCATCTTTATTTTATTTATTTCTCCACAGCATTATATTATTATTAAATAATTATGATATAATAAACTTATTATATACCATATAATGGTATTTTTTATACTAATTTAATTACCTTCAACCATTTTCACTTCCATCAAATGGGTTATGAAATCATCGCTCGTGCATATAGCGGACTACAGCCTCGTGAACTAATGCCCTTCGATCTTCCATTACCACCTTTCATGGTTGTATATGATGATGTATATAAATTATATATATGATATTTATAACATATTTTTACCTATTTATTCATTATATCATATATATTTTTTACCCTTCCATTACAAAGATGCTATTATAATGTCACTCGTGTGTATGGTGGACTATCGTCTCACAAAGCGGTGTGATTCATCTTTCACTAACACTTCACCTAGAAGGTGATAAGAATATATTTAATGATTATATGTGATATAAATGAAATAATTATGATATTAATGGAATATTTTTCATTCTATAAAGATATTTTATTATTTTCTTTCTTACCTTTCCACTCACTTATTGATGATAACATTGTTTGTGTATGTGTAGCAATGTGACTCAATTTTCATCACCACACCAAAAAGATGATATATAAATATATAATATTATATATATAATATTTTTATAATCACATAAATATTATATATTACTTACATTCATTCCATAATGATCATTTAAAAATGAAAACTTTACTTACGCATATGTATGGCCTATCGTCTCCATGATCATAACATACTCCATCTCTCAAGACCATATTTTGATATTCATATTAAAATTAAAATATATGTATAAATATAATAACTATGAAATTATTATTATTCCATAGATAATTAAATGATGTAACATTTTCAATAATGATGTCTTTAATGAAAAAACATGTTTTAGAATACAAGGCAATTAACACTCAAAACAATGAAAATAATGAAAGGTTATTAATGAGTGGGTGATAAGATGTTATAAAAGGATAAAATATGATATCATAAACAGTAATATGGTTCTTTTTCAAGTTAATAACATGTTTAAAACCACTATATATGAGTTTCGATAATGTTCAATCAAAAGGAAACATGAGGAAATGGATTTCATTTAAATTTTATTTCATTGAGGAATATGGTAGTTCTATGCACCTAATTTATTTTATATATTGTATATACTAGAAATTTGACTTTTAATATCATGAATACTTTATTATTCATGGTATTTTATTTTTTAATTTAAATTATTTTATCCTAGCATATTTGACTTGAAAATTACCAAGTGGTATAGAATTTCATAATATAATTTCTCTTCATTGGATTATAGTACTTCATCATTATTGTTGATATCTAAATATTATGTGTATAATGAATCTTTATTATCATATATTGTATTTAAAAAAATATATATGGATTTAAATTTTATGCACGTAATAAATTCATTGATTAATTCTCACTTTAATGTGTTGATCATTTAAAGAGTTTATTTCACAGTCTCATTTTAATGGGGATTATTTATAATTTAATTTCCATTAAAGTAAATTATTTAATAACTGTTTAATAAAACCTTTAATTTTATTCTCCTATAGTTATTCATGATATTTTTCAATTAATAGTACCATTTTTCTAGTCATTGGTATATAAAATTATTGAGAAAATACTTTAATAAAATCTGACTTCATTTCTCTCTTCTATAAGAAAAAAAATTTCCCCCATAACCCATGTTTTATAAAAATGTTTTAAAAAAAATTTTACCCTTCTAAAAATGATTTAATAAAGACATTTTTACCCATTTTTACTTTTTTAAAATTGATTTTTAAATTAATCTTCATGTCGTTTTCAAAATAATGCATGTCTGGTTTTTATCAAAAATTTGAAAGGAATTTTTATTTTTAAGATATTAAAAATGTACGTAATTTCCTTCCATTGTGACCAATAATTGTTTTAAATATTCATTTATAAGTTTTAAATTTTATTTTCAAAGAAAATATTTTTCAAACTGTTTTGTGGACTTTTAGTTTTATAAGGTTATTTTCAAAATGAAAAGAATATTTTCCTCAAGAATGTTTTTAAGGATATATTTATGGTATTTTTATTCATAAATGACATAAAACCTTTAATATAATTATTATCTATTAGGGATGTATTTTATTGATATCATAATTAGTATTTACTTGGACTATTTATGATCAGTTTAATTTAAGATAATAAATTTTATTACAATTCATCATTTTACTCTGAATGGTTTATGATTATGTTTATTAATTGGGGTATGTATTAACATTTCATATGTTATTATTTCAATATAATTGTTTATGTAGATTATGTTTCACCCCTTTAATATGAAGAATTCATTATACTTTTTTAGAGATGTTTGGGGCCTATTATAACCCATTGATATGTCAGAAAGTCTATAACGCCCAGACCCTAGTTACCCAGAGTTGTTGCATTATTACATAACATTGGCATGGTCACAAAATATCAAATCTCAAAAGACCGATTAGTTTATTAGCCTTAGAAACACTAGATACATTCATAAAGTTTAAATTACATCATAAAGTGAAAACTACAACAACATCTTATCTCCACACTCATATCCCCTTATACTATCCCTGCAGGTCATTTATAAAATACATCTTCACATCTTGGGAAAAATAAAACATTGAAAGGGGTGAGCTCAAATGCCCAGTAATGAAAACAATATAGTGGAAACTTTCATAAATAAGCATAAAAATTTAAGGCAATGTATAAATAAACAAAATCCTTTTAAACTTGAACTTCAGCATAATATGGAAAAAATAAAATGAAATAATTCCATTTACTTATTCACATGGATATTCTACTAGTCGAATAATCACATGAAATATCAATAACCACTTTCATAATGATGGAATGCATAATGTCAGACTATCATAACCACATAGCCAAGTCCTCGTGCCAAGACTACAAATAAGATTTTTTCAAGGCCTTGTTCCAAGACACTAGTTTGTCTCATGAGACCTACTGATGCATCAAGGAGCTATAGCGGGCTCCACCCATCACTTATTAAGTCCAATGCATTCCTCATATGAACCAGTTTAAACATAACATAAACATTCGTATTAAAACTAGCATACAAAATGTCAATACATTATCCATAAACCATGAATGGTATAAAAATAACACATCCACAGTAAAACATATCAGAAAACCTTCAATATAATATGGAATTTTTGTATCATAATAAATCAATTTCAAAAAATCTTAAAATCCATCAAAGGATGTTGACATAGATGAAATCAAAACTATTTGAGGGAAATATCTCTTTTTTTGAAATCATTTAAAAGTCACATAATTATAAAATAAAACATTTACTTTGAAAATATTCTTATAATCTTGTAAGGGAAGCTTCAATGACTTTATAACGGTGGAAAATATCCACACCCGCCATATAAGTTAAAAAGACATTCTTACCTTAATTCTGTCGAAAAGGTTAAAAAGGACCTTGTTTGGAAAATGACAGAAATATTCCTTTATAAAATTCTTATAAAAAGTAAAAAAGGGTATAAATGACTTTAACCCATAGTCTGTAAAATAGTAAGAATTATTTGAAATACATTTTTAAGAAACATGGATGTGTATGATAAAGAGGTCCAAGTAGATAATTACATATAAACAACCTCGGATAATGAAGATATTGTGAAATAAACCCTTACCTTGTACTTTTCCTTGGTTGGGGGTAGGTTAACATCCTGTATAATGGTGAAATAATTTTTATTAAATTATTCAAGAATCATATACACTAATATGATATCATATATGATCTTTCAACATTTCTTTGTTAATAATATCTTTGTATTATCGTCGTTTTGGGTGTTAAGTTACTCATTTTATTTTATATGTTTTGTTAGATAATATGTGTTTGTTATGGATAGGTTGTATCTTATTCATATCCTTAATGATATAAATTTCTTAAACATTACTTTTAATCATCAAATGAGAATTATTCTTGAATGGATACGATGGGGAATGAATCTCATCGCGTTCGTGGAGACGGTAGTCTGTACGTATGCACGAGAGACAATATCATTATTTTGATATTAAAATAATATATAATTGTATGTTATATCATATATTAATAATCATTATCAAGTTATATTTATTATTTACATGAATTACACATCATTATTATACCCATCCAAATAATAATATATTGAATAACAATTACACCACGACGTGGAGACGGTAAGCCGTACGTACGCACGTATGGTGACATGTCATTAAAAGGATGGATAGAATACTAAATATGGTTTTTCCATATTTATAATAACATCATAGTATATAGAATATACTGGAGTTATTATTTTAGAATGGAAATAACAAAGAAAGAAGAAGTTGAAGAAGAAAGGAACTTGAAAGAGGGTGGTGAAAACATCACCTCTTCTTCGGGTTCTTCTTTTTGATTTGATCAAAAGGGCTTCTTAGGTTGGATTTCTGACTAAAGGAAGGAATCTAGGATGAAGGTAGGATATTTTAGAGGGTATTTGGGTAGGGTTTGGCCCATCCAAAAGGATTTGATGGTGTGAAACTGAGAGAAGTGGGAGTCCCCTTTTATAAGAGGGGTGAGGGGCACCTTTGGAAAAGCTAGAAATATTATTTTATAATAAATCCATATTCAGTTTCTAATGGCTCCAAAGTGGATTATTTAAAGATTAATGTGGGTATAGTCCTAAAACCATTCAACCAATAGGTTTTAGATAGGTTTTGGTCACTATATTAACCTTATATTTTAGTTTTAACTCTTAGTTAATTAGTTTGACATTTACCATGTCACTATGTATTTTTATATTATATAGTTAATAAACTTACTATATACATCCAAGAGACCCCAAAGTGGTCCATTAATGATACACCTATCATTATATAAGTCCTTTGGCCAAACCTTAGATTTTTAGGAATAGAATATCAATTAATAATATAATATTTGTTTTAAAAACTCTTTTATGTCAATTTTGACGCTATTGGGTATTTTGTTTTTCATAATTTCATAACAGCATTATTACTTAAAAAAATATATAAATTATAATAATATGTCATATTAACCTATAAAATTAGTTTAATTCATAAAAAGTCTCAAATTACATTTATTTTTATATTTATAATATCAATTATTTTAATATTTCATTAATTAGGTAATTACTGCATCACCATTGTGTCCTAAATAAATTAAATTATTTAATGTCTAAAAATTATAAATTAAATACCATTATGTAGGAAATATTTTAATATTTATAATTAATATTTATAATCGAATTTATTTTATGTATAACCCTATATTAAAAATGTTTTACTTATTAAACTTTGATTTTAACTCTTTTAACTCTTCTTTAGATTAAATAATAATAAATGTCCTAATCTAATCCAAGTGGACCAAAATGATAATATTTGATTCCTAAGGTTGTTTTTGGTTGAGATACACTTGTCCAATATAATTATTACATGTGTTAGGTTAATATTAATATTATGTTTACCCTTAATTCCCTATTTACTTTTAACCATGGTAAATAAAAGTAAAAAGTTACTATTCACCAAAAATTATTTTCATCTCATTGAACCACATTTTACTCCTTCATATTAACCGTGTCTCTCATATTTTCTAAATTCCACTCACAGAATCAGTAAAATTAAGTTTTATGTGAATTTCTAAATTCTCTTAGGAGGTGGGTAAAAGACGGTGAAAAGTTCAATAAATTTTTTATATATCTAAAATTATTCTAAACTAACTCCAATGAATTACATTGAACTTATATATGTATTATGTATCTATTTTTACCTTAATTAAATTTAAAGAAAATAAATAATTATTTAAATAAAAATTCGGTTTTAAACTATTACTCAGTGTTTTTTCACTATTAATCAAAAATTGAATGTTTTTAGAAAAATATCAAAATTTCACCCTAAGCTAATTTCGATATTCCAAATCCAAAAATTAAGTCCATTTTGAAATATAAAATTTATAAAATTTCAAAAAGTGGGTATTACTATTCATAAAGGCTAGTTTGATTGGTCGTGGTGTGTGTTAGGACTCGAAGTTGCATACAACACACGCTACTGTATTATTCAAAGAGAAGCGTACCGTGGAGGTTTGGGGTGTTACATTCTACCCTCTTTCAAATAATTTAGTCCTTGAAATTTATAGAATACTACCGCATGAAAAGACACGGGTGGTTCTTCATCGTAAGTTCCTCAGGTTCCCACGTTGCCTCTTCCATCTTATGGTTTCTCCATAAAACCTTTACCAGACGAGTTGTCCGGTTTCTCAGCACTTGTTCTCTTGTATCAAGAATCCAGATGGGATCTTCGCAATAAGACAGATCAGGTTCTAGTTCTAATTCCTCGTAAGTGAGTACATGTGTTGGATCAGGCATGTATTTCCTCAACAGTGATACGTGGAACACATCGTGAACTTTGGAGAGACTTGGCGGCATTTCCAAATGATAAGCTATAGCCCCAATTCGTTATAGAATTTCAAAAGGTCCGATGTACCTGGGACTCAATTTACCCTTCTTACCGAAATGTATAACTCCCTTCCATAGATATACCTTCAAGAAAACATGATCTCCTACCTGAAATTCCAAATCCTTCATTCGGTTATCGGCATAGATCTTCTGCCTACTTTGAGCTTCTTTGATGTGGTTTTGGATTACCTTCACCTTTTCCATCATTTCCTCCACCAGTTCTGGGCCTATGAGTTTTATTTCACCAACGTCATCCCAACAGGTTGGTGTGTGACATCTCTTTCCGTACAACTCTTCATATGGTTCCATCTGAATACTTGAATGGAAGCTATTGTTATAGGAAATTTCCACCAGAAGTAAATATTGATCCCACATACCCTGAAAGTCAAGTGAGAAAGATATCAGCATGTCTTCTAAGGTTTGAATAGTCCGTTCTGATTTTCCATCTGTTTGAGGGTGGTAGGCAGTGCTCAAATGAAGTTCAGTATCCAAGTCCTTCTATAGAATCTTCTAGAATCTTAAAGTAAAGTGGGGATCACGTTCAGAAACAATCGATAGGGGTACTCCATGAAGTCTCACAACTTCATTAATATATAGTCTTTCTAGATGTTCCAGTGGTAGATCTTCTATTATAGTAAGAAAATGTGTTGACTTGGTAAGACGATCAACAATAACCCATATTTCATCGTTCTTTCTAGGAGTCTTTGGTAGCCCCATAACAAATTCCATCGTAATATTGTCCCATTTCCACTCTAGTATGGGAAGAGGTTGCATGACTCCTCCAGGTTGTTGCCTTCCAGCTTTCACTTGTTGACAAACCATACATCTTGACACAAAATCAGGAATCTCCATCTTCATGTTGTCCCACCAAAAGTGTTCCTACAAATCTCTATACATTTTGGTGCTCCCAGGGTGTATAGAGAAATTGGAGCTATGAGAATCATCTAAAAATTCCCTTTTCAGATCAAGTATATCGAGAACACAAATTCTCTTCCCAAATTTTAAAATTCCTTCTTCACACGCAAATTCTCTCAATCTCCCATCATTCACAGCATTAATCTTCTTTTTAAATTCTTCATCATCGGTCTGAGAACTCTTAATCATTTCTAGTAAAGATATTTTGGAAACCATTTGAAAAAGCAGTGATGTTTCACCTTCCATGGTTATTCCCATGTCCATCTTCACTAGATCCATGAAAATTGGATCCCTTTCAATTCTCATATTGTTCAAAATTCCATGATCTTTTCTGCTCAAACCATCTGCCACCTTCTTTGCCTTCCATGGATGGTAGTGTATTGTGAAATCATAATCCTTGAGTAATTCAAGACATCTCATTTACCTCATGTTGAGTTCTTTCTGTGAGAAAATATACTTCAAACTCTTGTGATCGGTATATATCTCACATTTTTCACCATAGAGATAATTTATCCATATCTTCAAAGCAAATATTACAGCGGCTAACTCAAGATCATGAGTAGGATATTTTTTCTTATGAATTTTTAGCTGTCGTGATGCATAGGAAATTACTCTATCATTCTGCATAAGGACACAACCAAGTCCTTTCTTCGATGCATCACTATAAATAACGAACCCATTATTCCCCGATGGTAGATTCAATATAGAATCATTGACTAATATTCTCTTCAGTTCTTTAGAACATTCTTTACACTCTTTTTTCCAAACAAATTTAACCCCTTTACATGTGAGCTTTGTTAATGGGTTATCCAATCGGGCAAAATTCTGGACAAAACACCGATAATAACCTGCTAAGCCAATAAAACTACATACCTCAGTTATACTCGTTGGTGCTGGCCATTCTTGGAGAGCTCTTGTCTTAGAAGGATCAACATAGATTCCATCTTTGGAGACAATATGTCCAAGAAAAGAAATCTCCTGAAGCCAGAATTCACAGTTGATAAACTTCTCATATAATTCATGTCTTCTGAGAGTCTTCAATATAATGTGCAAGTGATTTTAATGAACCTCGTAGATTTTGGAGTATACCTAGATATCATCAATAAATACCATCACAAATTCATCTATATATTCCTTGAAAACTCTATTCATTAGATCCATGAATACAGAGGGTGCATTAGTCAATCCAAAAGGCATTACTGTAAACTCGTAATGCCCGTACCTGGTTCGAAATACTGCCTTTGGAATGTATCCCTTCTTCACACACAACTGATGATATCCAGATCGAAGGTCAATCTTTGAAAAGTATTGAGATCTATGCAGTTGGTCAAATAAATCATCAATGCGAGGTAGGGGATACTTGTTCTTTATTGTTATAGAATTGATCTCCCTGTAGTCGATACATAACCTCATATATCCATCTTTCTTTTTAACAAAAAGAATAGGGGCTCCCCCTGGAGAAACACTAGGTCGAATAAATCCCTTATTACTCAATTCCTCTAGTTGTTTCTTTAATTCAACTAATTCCACAGTGGCCATTCTATAAGGGGTCTTCGATATAGGCCTTGAACCAGGAATTAAATCAATGGAAAACTCAATTTCTCGTTCTGGAGGATGTCCAGGTAAATCTTCCAGAAACACATCTACATATTCTTTAACAACAGGTACATCCTATATTTTAACATTACTTTCCTTACCCACAGTCATTTCATTCTCTTCTTCCCTAATAATTGAATTTAGTTGAGCTACTGGGGGTGGATCTAGATAAGATTAGGTGGTGACGATTCTGCTCTAAAGATAAGGTGTTCCTTATCATCATCATCAAAAATCATAACCTTCTTCTTATTATAATAAATCTTCACATCATGGTTCGAAATACAATCCATATCGAGGATTATATCAAACTCAATCATAGGTATGATGATGAGATCAGCAGATAAAGAACATTTATGTGATCTAATGGGTACTGATTCACAAAACATTATTGCAATGATACTCCCCTTAGGAGTTTTAACTGACAACTCCCTTGTTAAATCAAATTGAAAATATCTAATTTTCTTAGAAAACTGGGAAGATATGAAATAATTTGATGATCTATAATCAAATAAAGCATTTTCTAAACTTGAGGAAACCATTAAATTACCTTCCACCATGTCCTTCGGAGCTTCTACCTCAGCAGTAGTGATAGTATAAGCTTGTCCTTGATCTCTTGGCCTTTTATGAGGTAATTTTCCCTGACGATTAGGATATTCATTTGCATAATGTCCCATCTCTCTGAATTTTTAGCATTGGACATCGGTATCTTCCTTCTTCCCCTTACAATCACGAGCTTGGTGGCCTTTTTCACCACACTTGTAAAAGACTCTCATTCCTTTTAAGCCAGTACTGAGGTGTTTCTTCCCACATTTACTGCAATATGGATATTCAACTTTTCCCTTCTGCCACTTATTTCCATTCCTAGAGTGATCAGAAGATCTCTTCTTCTCCTGCTTTGCTTTAAAGTCATAAGACTTAGAGAATTCATTTTCTATATTGATAGCACATGAGAAAATATCTTCGTACAATGAGAAGGTTTGTGAGACTAATGCTCGATGGAGAAACGGTTTTAACCCATCAAATAAATGATTGATCTTACTTCTTGTGTTATGTATATAATGTCCAGCATACCTTGGTAACCTTGTAAAGTTATCCTCATACTTTGTGACATTCTCATCCTCCTTTTGTCTCAGACTCAGAAATTGCCTTTCCATATCTGCTCGATGGTCACGAGGAAAGTATTTTTCTACGAAAAGCTCTTTTAACTCTCTCTATTCCATATTTGATACTTCATCATCTTCCTTTGTGTTTTTATCAATGATCACCATTGATCAGTATCTTCAGTGATGCGATAAACTTCCATGATAACTTTTTCCCTTTCACTACTCCCCAAAGCCTACAATATTTTTTCTAGGGAACTTATCCATTGCTTATCTACCAATGGATTTGTACTCCCATTGAATGTTGGTGGTTTTTTCCTCATGAAGAAACCTAACATTGATCCTCCACGCTGTGGATCAGGGTGCTCCATACGGGTAAGGTTATTATTCATAACCTGAGTGATTTGTCCCAGTATAGTGATTAGTTGATCAGCACCAGTTGCATCACCAGCTCCACTATAATTATCTTGAGTAGGAGGTAAATCCCTACATAGAGTGCGTGCATTGATATGGTTTCCATTTCTTCCACTAGGTTCCATTTCTAAACAATGGCATAAACTAGATCATTTTATGAATCAAAATACATAATTCCATACTTGTAAAACACTTTACATAAATTGAACTATTTATGGATATAATCCAGAATCATAAAAAATGTTTTCTTTAAGAAAGTATATACTCATAAACCCTTCATAATGTTTTTTAAAGAAAATGAGAATTATCCTAAGCATATCCCTCGGGAGTGTCATAACCAAGAGTGCAGCAATGCCCGTTTTCGTGCACCAGTTCCCATTCGAGTCTAGCTCAAAGCGGTGTTTTTGGGTTTTACCCTTAGGTACATCTGTGCCATAGCCGCCTCTACCTACTCGTATCCAGATAGGGATGTATTTCTCGGAAAACTCACAAAATTTCTACAATACCAAAATTATAGGAAGTTCTTTTATACTAATCCTCAAAGTCCATATTAGATCTATGTGCTCTAATCAGAGTTTTTCTAAATCTAGCTTCAAAGGTTTGTACTAAACTTCCTCTGATACCAACTGTAACACTCCGACCCCAGTTACCCAGATTTGGTACATTATTACATAACATTGGCATGATCACAAAAGATCAAATCTCGAAAGACCGACTAGTTTAGTAGTCTTGGAAACACTAGATACATTCATAAAGTTTACATTACACAATAAAGTAAAAACTACAACAACATCTTGTCTCCACACTCATATCCCCTTATACTATCCCTAAAGGTCATTCATAAAATACTTCTTCACATCCTGGAAAAAAAAAACATTGAAAGGGGTGATCTCAAATGCCCATTAAGGAAAAAAATATAGCGAAAACTTTCATAAATAAGCATAAACATTTAAGGAAATGTATAACTAAAACAAAATCCTTTTTAAACTTGAACTTCAACATAATATGGAAAAAATAAAATGAAATAATTCCATTTACTTATTCACATGGATATTCTACTAGTCTAATAATCACATGCAATATCAATAACCACTTTCATAATGATGGAATGCATAATTTCATACTATCATAACCACATAGCCAAGGCCTCGTGCCAAGACTACAAATAAGATTTCTTCAAGGCCTTGTTCCAAGACACTAGTTTGTCTCATGAGACCTACCGATACATCAAGGAGCTATAGCGGGCTCCACCATCACTTATTAAGTCCAATGCATTCCTCATATGAACAGGTTTAAACATAACATAAACATTCGTATTAAAACTAGCATACGAAATTTCAATACTTTATCCATAAACCATGAATGGTATAAAAATAAAACATCCACAGTCAAACAATCACAAAACATTCAATATAGTATGGAAGTTTTTTATCATAATAAATCAATTTCAAATAAGCTTAAAATCCATTAAAGGATGTTGACATAGATGAAATCAAAACTATTTGAGAGAAATATCTCTTTTTTTTAAATCATTTAAAATTCACATAATTATAAAATAAAACATTTACTTTGAAAATATTCTTATAATATTGTAAGGGAAGATTCAACAACTTTATAATGACGGAAAATATCCACACCCTCCGTATAAGTTAAAAAGACATTCTTACCTTAATTCTGTCGAAAAGGTTAAAAAGGACCCTGTTTGGAAAACAACAGAAAGATTCCTTTATAAAATTATTATAAAAAGTAAAAAAGGGTATAAATGAATTTAACACATAGTCTATAAAATATTAAGAATGATTTTAAATACATTTTTAAGAAACATGGATGTGGATGATAAAGAGGTCCCACTAGATAATTACGTATAAACAACCTCAGATAATAAAGAGATTGTGAAATAAACCCTTAACTTGTACTTTTCCTTGGTCGAGGGTAGGTTAAACTATTTTATAATGGCGAAATAATTGTTATTAAATTATTCAAGAATCATATACATTAATATGATATCATATATGATCTTTTAACATTGCTTTGTTAATAATATCTTAGTATTATTGTTGTTTCGGGTGTTAACTTACTCCTTTTCTTTTATATGTTTTGTTACATAAGTCATGTTTTTTATGGATAGGTTGTATCTTACTCATATACATAATGATATAAAGTTATTAAAAATTACTTTTAATCATCAAATGATAATTATTCTTGAATGGATATGATGGGGAATTCATCTCATCGCGTTCATGGAGACGGTAGTCTGTACGTACGCACGAGCGACAATATCATTCTGTTTTATATTAAAATAATATATAATTGGATGGTATATCATATATACAGAATCATTATCATGTTATATTTATTATTTACATGAATTACATATCATTATTATACCCATCCAAATAATAATATATTGAATAACAATTACACCACGACGTGGAGACGGTAAGTCGTACGTACGCACGTATGGTGACATGTCATTCAAAGGATGGATAGAATACTTAATATGGTTGTATCATATTTATAATAACATCACAGTATATAGAATATACTAGAGTTATTATTTTAGAATGGAAATAACAAATAAAGAAGAATTTGAAGAATAAAGGATCTTGAAAGAGGGTGGTGAAAACATTACCTCTTCTTCGGGTTCTTCCTTTTGATTTGATCAAAAGGGCTCCTTAGGTTGGCTTTCTGACTAAAGTAATTCCTCTATGATTAAGGGAGGATATTTGAGAGGGTATTTGGGCATAGGTTGTCCGAGTAAAAAGGCTTTGAAGTGTGAAATTGAGATAAGGGGGAGTGCCCTTTTATAAGAGGGGTGAGGGGCACCTTTGTAAAAGCTAGAAATATTATTTTATAATAAATTCATATTCGGTTTCTAATGGCTCCAAAGTGGATTATTTAAAGTTTAAGGTGTGGATAGGTCTAAAACAATTCAACCAATAGGTTTTAGACAGGTTTGGGTCACTATATTAACCTTATCTTTTAGTTTTAACTCTTAGTTAATTAGTTTGACATTTACCATGTCACTTTGTATTTTTATATTATATAGTTAATAAACTTACTATATACATTAAAGCTAACCCCAAGTGGTCCATTAATGATACACCTATCATTATATAATTCCTTTTGCTGAACCTTATATTTTTTAGGAATATAATATCAATTAATAATATAATATTTGTTTTAAAAACTCTTTTATGTCAATTTTGACACTATTGGGTATTTTGTTTTTGATAATTTCATAACAGCATTATTACTTCAAAAAAAATTATACAACCAAAAATAATATGTCATATTAACCTATAAATTTATTTTAATTCATAAAAATTCTCAAATTACATTTATTTTGATATTTATAATATCAATTATTTTAATATTTCATTAATTAGGTATTTACTGTATCACCATTGTGTCATAAATAAATTAAATTATTTAATGTCTAAAAATTATAAATAAAATACCATTATGTAGGAAATATTTTTTTCATTCTAATTAATATTTATAATCAAATTTATCTTATGTATAACCCAATATTAAAATGTTTTAGTTATTAAACTTTTATTTTAACTCTTTTAACTCTTCTTTGAATTAAATAATAATAAATGTCCTAATCTAATCCAAGTGAACCTAAATGATAATATTTTATTCCTAAGGTTGTTTTTGGTCGAGATACACTTGTCCAATAGAATTAGGACATGTGTTAGGGTAATATTAATATCATTTTTACCCTTAATTACCCTATTTAATTTTAACCGTGGTAAATAAAATAAAAAGTTAGTATTCACCAAAAATTATTTTCATCTCATTGAATCACATTTTACTCCTTGATATTAAATTTGTCTCTTGGATTTTCGAAATTCCACTAACAGAAGTGGTAAAATTAAGTTTTATGTGAATTTCTAAATTCTCCTAGGAGGTGGGTAAAAGACAGTGAAAAGTTCAATAAAATTTTTATATATCTAGAATTATTCTGAACTAACTTCAATGAATTTCATTGAGTTTATATAGGAATAATGAATCTATTTTTACCTTAATTAAATTTAAATAAAATAAATAATTATTTAAATAAAAATTCGGTTTGAAACTATAACTCAGTGTTTTTTCACTATTCATCAAAAATTGAAAGTTTTCAGAAAAATACCAAAATTTCACCCTAGGCTAATTTCGATATTGAAACTCCAAAAATGAAGTCCATTTTGAAAGATAGTATTTATAAAATTTAAAAAAGTGGGTATTACTATTCATAACGGCTAGTTTGATTGGTTGTGGTGTGTGTTAGGACTCGAAGTTGTGTACAACACACGCTACTGTATTATTCAAAGAGAAGTGTATCGTGGAAGTTTGGGGTGTTACAATGTCTAATGAGAAAAACAAGACATGGTTTTGGTTGAGGCCTTACCCATTTATATAGATGTCTTAGCATGAGGCCTTGGTGGTATTAGATATCTTAAAATGATGCCTCAACTATATTACATTCCTTGGAAAGAGACATCGATGGTATGTTTTAGATGTCCATCATTATGAACTCAATTATTGATATTCCATGTGATTATTTGATTAGTTAGAATATTCATGGTTAATGTAACAACTCTCTCCCACCAAATATTCTGCAATGAAGGGAGAGAGATAATGACCCCAAGTCTCACCTCCATTAGTCCTTAGGTTGGAAACTAGCACCGAGGGTATACAAATATCACAATATGGGAGGTTTTTCCCTCTATAAGAAAATAATATTGGGAGATATGATGTATGAACCACAATAAAATCCATGAAATATATATAAGAAAACCATAAACCATCCCACAATGCATGTGTAAATAAAATTGATACAAATAAAAGTCTCCAAAGTAAATACCCAAAAAAACTAGAGAAGCAACATAGAAACTGTCCAAGGGTGTGACTAGTAATGCCCATCACGGTCCATGTAATCCTCTTAGAAACCTGAGAACATTTTTTAGATACATAGGGTAAGCATATAGACACTACCACAAAACTGGGCAAGGCCAGTGCCACACCTTTATCAGCGCTAACGAAAAAGTGTTGATAAAGGGGTGTACCTTTATCAGCGATAAAAAAATTAATAAAAGCACCTGTTTATCAGCACTTTTTTAGCGATGTTAAAGGGTACCCCTTTATCAGCGCTTTTTTAGTAGCACTGATATAGGGGATCTTTATCAGCGCTTTTTTTTAAAGAACTGATAAAGAGACTGCTTCCAAAAAAATTCATTAAAAAATATATATTAATATTTAAATATATATATATAGTTATATTGATATAAATATAATATATATATTTTAAATATAATTTTAAATATATTTTAGATAAGTGTAAATATACATTTACACTTAATATATAAGATATTTAGTGAAAATGGCTTATAAAAAATTTTAAAAAATATTTTTAATTAATAATTTGTTAATTATTATGGAGTAATATTCATTTAATAACAATTTTAAGACTAAAAAAATAAAAAAAGAATTTAAAAAAGATCCAAAATATGTTGAAAACGCAACTCGAACTTCAAACGGTCATAACTTTTGATCCGGTCTGTTTGAGCTCTACAGCATATCAAATCAAAGCCTAAAATGATCTCTACATGCTGGTGACCCAAGTGAAGCCTCTGTCACATTTTTCAAGGCCAAAAAAGTCCCAGAAGGCCTTTAAAATTGTGTTTTTAGTTTGGATACCCCGATTTTTTAACATTTTGTGGATTTTCAGCCTCATTTAAGGGGGTATTATTGTATTTTTTTTGGTGGGTACTGAATTTATTCCAAGGTATTACATTCATATTGATATTATGTCTTTGAAATTTTATCATTTTTTATAATTCACTTCTATTTATAATCAAATATATAACAATATATACATATTTTTTATATATTCACACATAAAAATTAATTTTTTAAATAAATAATTAAACATATTTACATATAAAATATATTAGCTTTATCTAAATAATAACTAATATCTATTTTATTTAAAATACCAATATATAAATATTTATATACCTATATATTAATCTAACTATATATGTACCTATATAATGTGTGTGTGTCTATATATTAACAAACTGATATTATATATATATATATATTCTAACATATGTATATGCATATATATTTATATATATGTGTGTGTGTGTGTGTGTGTGTGTATAATTATACTTATAGAAACACATACAGATATATATCTCTGTGTGTGTGTGTTGTATATATGTATTTATTTACACACGCAAAACAAAACATATTTTATAATTGTATTGAAAACTAATCTTATAAATATATATTAATATAGGAATAAATATATGGATAAAAAATATAACTAAATATATATAAATAAATAGATATAACTTAATATTAATATATGAATAAATATATAAATATATACATATATAAATATAACTAACTATATATATATATATATTAATATACAAATAAATATATAAATATATAAATATGACTATATATGTGTATATATATATATTAATACAACTATATAAATTTATATAAATACATGAATAAATATAACTAAATATATATATATATATATAAAGAGATATATCACTAGTTGGAGAAAAAAACAAATTAGAGGAGTGGTAAAGGCTTAGCGCGCATGGGGGGGAGGTCTTGAGTTCAAAACCTGATAGAAGCAGGCAGGGGCGCGCACATGGGTGAATTTGGGGGGGATATAGCACTGTTAAAGGGGTCTAGAAAAAGCTGATAAAACATGGGGCGTCATGGTTGTGGCTTGTGGGGAAGTGGGTGGGGTGGGGGCGCTGATAAATGGGGGGCAAGCGCTATTAAAAGCCCCCTCCAATTTACAGATTTTTTTAATTTTTTCTTAATTTTTTTAAATTTTTCAACTTTTATCAGCGCTTTTTTTAGCACTGATAAAAGGCGTATTTATCATCACTTTTTAGAGTGTTGATAAAGGGGACCCCTCCCCCCATTTCTCTAGCATTAACATGCCTTTTTTGGCGCTGTGAAAGGCCTTTTTTAGCGTTGATAAAATCCATATTTGTAGTAGTGAGATATACTCAATAGGAACACCAAATTCATGCATGCACAAGTGTAAGGAGTATACTAATGCACCTATAAGAAAACAATAGAACCAAACAACACCTAATATGTAGACTAACCATAACCTCAGCCTAATTAAGGATCGCTCGCCAAATAAAGCATTCAAGTAATATAATATAATACAAATCATGTTGATGATAGGGTACCCTGCACCACTTTCCCACTAATTAACCACTCTCACACCCCAATAGAAAAATGTCTTGGCCCTCCCACCTCTTCTGAATATATCAAATCACACTATCCCACACATACCTGAGACACATCTCACAACACATCTCGCCCACATCTAGGCTACACTTCACATCACATCAGATCACATCTCATCCCAGAGACACCTGGGACAACGCATATCAACTCGCCCGAAGACACATGGGACATTATCTCCTAGAATATGGAGTAGGGAATAGAGGGTGGCCAACCATCCATACTTCTACCAGGATGTTGGGAAATACACCCCCTTGGATGATTATGTGAGTGTTAGCACATAGTTCTCGGTGTGGGTGGGGTGAGTGTAGAAATCACAAAGAAAAAATACAATGTATACATACATATGTATAAATCCCCACATTCCCCCACATATGGGTTTACAAGAAGATCACAAACTAACTCACAATGTAACAACCCAACCTTTTTGAGTAGTATATTAACTTACTCTTAATTATTTAATAAGATGTTAATGGTTAATGCAGAAAGAGGAGGCAATGGCTTCATCCAGTAGACTTGAACCTTATGAAGCCCACTTATCAGAGCTTGGGAAGGAGGTAGCAATTGTGGGATTCACTTTGGACCAAGCCCAAGATGAACTCCAGCGTGTCAAACTTGAACGGAAACGCCTACGGGAGAAGTTCAAGTTAGTAGAGATTACTACTAGGGTAATGTTATCTGAGCCTCCCTCAGATTCTCTCACCATAGCACACCTTACACTTAGGTCTTATGCCGGTGTTATAAGGGGCTATGTGACGAGACCCTAGCTTCCTTGTGTAATACTTTCGGGTGAATAAATTGAGATTTCTTCCTTTAGTGATGTTTGTGAAATTTCAAACGTCCAGATAATTTAAGAATGTATTTTATTGATGAATTTTTTGGAAAAAAGGATATTTTAAAATATTTATGAAAACCCTAAATAACTAATGATGTGTAATGATTTTCAAAAAATGGTCTTCTACAAAAGTGTTCAGTAAGGAATTTGGAGTCTAATAAGATCAACTTAATTTTTGATGAATAGTAAATTATGAATAGTGATTTTACGCTTAGGATTAGTAATGTGACCAAATGGATTAGTAATTTCACTCAAAGAAAGTTTTAATATAATTTGGACACTTAGATTAAGTAATGTGATCCAATAAAATGGGTAAATAATGGTTTCATAAATTATTAGTCAGGTATTAGTTTTTTTCGGGTGAATAGTGTTTTTTAATTAAAAATTTAATTAAAAATAATTAGAATATTATTTTTATAAAAAGGACTTTATTTTTGAACTCAGAGCATCGATATTATGTTAAGGTAATTTTTGGGGATTTTTCTGAAAAAAATGAATTTTCAATGAATAGTGTTTTTATTTAAAAATTAAATTAAAAATATTTAGAAAATTATTTTTATAAAATGGATTTAATTTTTGAAATCAGAGCATTGATATTTGATTAAGGTGAAATTTTGGGATTATTCTGAGAAAGTTGGATTTTTGATGAATAGTGAAAATATAGTTTTTAAGTTATGGGTGTTTAATGACATCATTAAATGATGTATTAAGTATATATTCAATATGGTCGAATTATGAATAGTAAGATAAGGTATTTGGTGTCCCAAGTGGCCAATACCATAGGCAAATACCATGGGCAAGCCCATGGTTTTTCCAAAACCACTAGTGAGGTGTCCCTTGGCCATTATTGCCTTGTCCCCTCACTTCCCTATAAATACCCACCCTTTCCTCCTTTATTTTTCACTCCCAACTCTCCCCCAACGAAGTTATGGTCTCCTTACCTCCCAAGGAGTCCTCCCAAGGTGCCCCCAAGCCCTCAAGGTCCAAACCTTTGAGTTTCAAGAGTCACGTTTTAAGGTAAGGGATCCGACCTCTCTCTTTCTTTTCATGTAATCCTTTTTATGTCATTCCTTTTATGCTCCATGTTATTATGTGATAGGATGTTCTTTTATATTCCTCTTAATTCCATTTTCATTTTTATATGATGATAGATCCCCTCTTACTCTCATCATTTCGTTTTATGAATGTTTAAGTGACGCCGTTAGGCTGCCGAATTTTTAAGGGATTCTTTCACCCTTCTCATTTTTCAAGTTCGATTTTCATGTCAAGTCTTTCAAGTTCCTTTTTATTATGCTGGGGTATGATCTCTATATCTATCATACTTATCTATTATTATCATATGATGAGATACCCTATTTGATCTTGTAAATTCTTTTTTTATTGAAGTTTAAGTGACGCCGTTAGGCTGCCGAATTTTCATAAGAGAAATCTAATTTTTGTCTTCCTTCCATGTTTTTCATTTCAAATGGTATGTCCTTAAAATTTCATTACCATGTCCATATATCCTTCTTATTCTGTCCCCTTACTGTTTTATGGATCATTTATGAGTGGGTGACCCATGTCCCCTCTCTTTTCAATGTTTTCTAAAACCCCGAAACATAGCCGTTATGCTGCAGAATTTTCGTCTCAAAATGCCTCTCTCTCTTTTCTCAAAATTATTTTATGTTATAAAGTGAATACTCAAAGATCTTATTTCTACAAGGGTATTAACATATATATCAAAATTTTCTATTTTAAATTCTGGTATTTACATACATGAGACCCACTTTCCCTTTCGTGGGTTTAAAGTGACGTAAAGATCATGTCTTTAAAACAGTTTTTTTAAAAAACATTATGATTATGAAATGAAACCCATTTATTTTATGCTATATGGGTTATTTATGAAATGTTTGATGATGATATATGTGGATCACATGATAATAAAGGCAAATTTAAGGGTGCGCCCTGATAGCGCTCTAATGCATTGGGTAATGATGTAACCACTAGAGATTACAATTTTCACGATACCTTGGTGAATAACCTTGGTAATTTTCAAATGACACCTTGGGGATGGACCTTGGTGATATGTTCATGATTGTATATGTTAAATGATGTAGCCACATCTTCAAGTTATGGAAACTGTTATTTTTATTATGAAATTCCTCATGATTTCTTTCTCATGCCTTAAAGTTCTTTTCATGTCCTTATTGAAGTATCTCAAGTTCACATGTAAAATGTTTCTCTTGTTTCCCTTACTGGGCCTTCTGCTCACCCTTTCTTTTGATATATGTCCCCAGGTTATGAGATGCAGTAATGAACCTAGGATGAACTTAAGTAGAATCCTTTCAAGTGTTTAAGAAGAATTTTTTATGTTGTTTTCATGTATTATGTTCCTGGTTTCCAAGACACTAGACCTTAAAGATCCTCAGTTTTGTGTAGTGTAATGAAAGTTTATGTTATAAGAAGATGGGATGTTATAGTTTGTATCAAAGGATGGTTTAGTTATTTGTGGAAATTAGGATATAAAAACTTTAGGAAGAACCCTATAGAAAAGTTTAAATATAGGAAAACTTCCTGGTATTTTGGAAAGTATTGAGTAAGTGGTTTATCAAAACAAATACATCCGTGTCTGGATACGAGCAGGTAGAGGCGGCTCTGGCACAGATGTACATAGGGGTAAAACCCAAAAACACCGCTTTGAGCTAGACTCGAACGGGAACTGGTGCACGATAACGGGCCTTTCTGCACTCTTGGTTACGACACTCCCGGGGGATATGTTTGGTTAATCACAAGCTTTTTATGAATCATTATGAAGGAATTATAGAAAAGTGTAATTGTATAAGCATGAAGTCTTAGTGAAAAGATCCATAAATAAAATAAGCTTCTCACTAAGGTTTTATTCTTTTATAAAATGGAGGGCAATAGGAGGAACCGTGCCGATGGTGACCGCAATGCACCATGTGCTGACGGCCCTCCAATGGAAGCCGGAATGGAAACATTCATGCGAATGATGAACCAACTGACTCAAGTTAGGAGTAATAACTTGAATCAAGCTAAGAGGCCGACCTCACCACGAAGGGAACAACTTTCTGTTGATTCCTTCATGCGTCAACGACCACCAACATTCAGTGGATCTACTGACCCATTAGTTGCGGAACAATGGATAAGCTCCATTGAAAATATCTTTTCTGTACTTCATTGTTCGGAACAAGAAAAAGTCACCCTTGCTGTTTACCGCCTAGAGGGAGAAGCTGATAAATGGTGGTCACTGATCAAAAACACGAAGCCACGAGGAGAGATGGAAGCTATGGAGTGGGAAGAGTTCCGGGGAATATTCTTTAATAAGTATTTCCCTCGTTCGATGAGAATGAGAATGGAGAAATAATTTCTCGAGCTGAAGCAAAAGGAGAATGAATCAGTTGGAACCTACGAGATGAACTTCACAAGGCTTTCCCGTTATACCTCAAGCTTCATCATGGACCCTAATGGGAAGGTTGATAGATTCTTTGGTGGACTACGACCTCATCTGCGGAAGAATCTAGCCAACAGGTACTATGATAGCTATGAATAAATAGTTCGAAGTGCCATGAAAGTTGAACTAGAGTTTGGGGAGACACAGTGGTCTCAAAAATCTAATGAGAAGAATAGAACTCTAGAACCGATACTGGGAAGAAGTTTTGATCAGAAAAGAGGTGGAAAGCATATGCAACATGCCACATGCAGTAAATGTGTAAAGAAGCATTCGGGGAACTGCTTGATCGGAAGTGGTAAGTGCTATAGGTGTGGAAAAGAAGGCCATATTTCTCGGAATTGTCGTAGTGATGTGAAGCC
The DNA here is from genome assembly GCA_963277665.1 of Viscum album. Taxonomy (NCBI): domain Eukaryota; kingdom Viridiplantae; phylum Streptophyta; class Magnoliopsida; order Santalales; family Viscaceae; genus Viscum; species Viscum album. The sequence goes on along the minus strand of OY728132.1, from coordinate 21,369,793 downwards.
TCAACTTCCCAACACTAACAACAGAGGAAATATGGTTCTGGCCCTACCCGAAGTCACATGCTTCAAGTGTGGACAGCTTGGGCACTTTTCTAATCAATGTCCAAATCCGAGGGCGGTGGAGGGGAATCACCATCAACCTCAGCAGAGGCCAAGGGATCAAGGTCGTGATTTCGCTATCACAACAACTGAAGTTGAAGTTCTGAACGATGTGGTAGCAGGTACTCTTGTCGTCCTCTCAAAACTAGAAAGTACTTTATTTGATTCTGGTTCTACGCATTCCTTTATTTCCTCCAAGTTTGCAAGGAATATAGAATCAATCCCCAAACTGCTAGAGGTAGAGTTGTCAGTCAAGACTCCAAGTGGGATTATCCTTGCATCAAAAGTATTTAGAGACTCTAGTGTTTACTTTGGTGAGCACAATCTTATCGCAAATCTAGTAGTCATTCCCATGATGGAATTCGACATTATACTAGGGATGGAATGGCTCTTAAAGTATAATGCTAAGATCAAATGCAGAAGTAAGGAAATCTCGGTAGTCTTGAATGAACGACCTACAGTTATATTCCAAGGAGAGATATCCCGAACTGATCCCTATCTAGAAGCACCTCCTATAGATTTGTTTATGGAGTTAATCGGTGATGAGGAAGAAGGGAAAGGGAGCATACAAATTGAAGATGTTCCGATTGTTCAGGAATACATGGATGTATTTCCTGAGGAGTTACCTGGACCTCCCCCAGAAAGAGAGGTAGAGTTCTCCATTGAACTCGTACCTGGGTCTCAACCGATATCAAAGACTCCATATAGAATGGAAAATGTGGAGCTAGAAGAGCTAAAGAAACAACTCCAAGACTTGTTGGAGAAGGGGTTTATCTGACCGAGTGTGTCTCCTTGGGGAGCACCAGTTCTCTTTGTGAAGAAGAAGGATGGATCAATGCGGCTATGCATTGATTATAGAGAACTGAACGGGATCACAGTGAAGAACAGATTTCCTCTTCCAAGAATTGATGATTTATTTGACCAACTTCGCGGGGCTCAATTCTTCTCTAAGATTGACCTTCGATCTGATTATCATCAACTGAGGGTGAAGAAGGAAGATATTCCAAAGACTGCCTTCCGATCAAGATATGGGCATTTTGAGTTTACTATTATGCCTTTCGGCTTGACTAATGATCCTGCTATTCTCATGGATTTGATGAATAGAGTATTTAAGGACTACCTTGATAACTTTGTGGTAGTTTTTATTGATGATATTTTGATATATTCAAAAATTCGTGTGGAGCATGAAGATCATCTGAGGGTTATTTTGAAAACTCTACGGAAGGAGAGGCTCTTTGGGATGTTCAGCAAGTGTGAGTTTTGGTTACAACAAGTGGCTTTCTTGGGGCACATCGTAACCAATGAAGGAATCTCGGTTGACCCTGAAAAGACAATGGTTGTGGAGGAGTGGCCTTAACCCACAACAGTAACTGAGATTCGTAGTTTCCTTGGTTTAGCGGGATATTATAGGAGGTTTGTGAAAAACTTTTCATGACTTTCTAATCCACTAACCAAGTTGACTCGAAAAGGGTTTAAGTTCATCTGGACAAAGGAATGTGAGGAAATTTTCCAAGAGCTGAAGAAGAGATTGGTTACTGCACCTGTGTTAACACTACCCTCTATCGGAGAAGGATTCGTTATTTTTAGTGATGCATCTCTGAAAGGGCTTGGGTGCGTCCTCATGCAAAATGACAAGGTAATTGCTTATGCATCTCGACAGTTGAAGATTCATGATCAGAATTATCCTATGCATGATCTAGAGCTGGAAGCAGTTGTTTTTGCTCTAAAGATATGGAGGCACTATCTTTATGGGGAGAAATGTGATATATACACTGACCACCAAAGTCTAAAGAATATTTTCACTCAGAAAGAATTGAACATGAGACAAAGGAGATGGTTGGAGCTTATTAAAGACTATGATTGTTCAATTCATTATCACCCTGGAAGAGCAAACAAAGTCGTGGATGCGTTAAGCAGGAAAGATCCTGTTGTTATGGAAATAATGAGGATCCTGGGAGATCCCTTGATTAAAGATCTAGTAAAATTGTACATGGGAATTATAAGGAAAGGGACATCATCAACCCTATCCCAAATGATTTCTCAACCTTCATTACTAGAGAAGATCAAGAAGTCTCAAAAAGAAGATCCTTTGCTGCAGGAGAAGTTCGAGGTTGTAAAGGATGGGAAGTTCCCTGATTTCAATATTGATCAAGAAGGTGTATTGAAATTTCGTACAAGACTATTTGTTCCATCTATTCCGGAGATAAAGAAATAACTGATGGATGAAGATCATAGCTCTACTTTCTCTATACATCCGGGAAGCACTAAGATGTATAGACACCTTTGTGATCATTATTGGTGGGATAACATGAAGAGGGAGATTGCTGATTACACTAAAAGGTGCCTGGTGTGTCAGAAAGTAAAGGCAGAACGACAACTTCCTAAGGGGGTATTACAACCGCTACCCATACCAGTATGGAAGTGGGATAATATCACTATGGACTTTGTAACTGATCTCCCGAAAACATCCAAAGGAAATAATGCGATATGGGTTATTGTGGACCGTCTCACCAAGACAGCCCATTTTATCTCTATTCGGGAAGATTTCTCTCTGGATCAGCTTTCCAAGATATAAATGAAGGAAGTGGTAAGGCTGCATGGGGTACCACTATCCATCGTATCTGATCGTGACCCAAGATTCACATCAAAATTCTGGAGAAGTCTTCAACATGCTCTGAATACTGAATTGAATTTTAGTACGGCCTATCATCCTCAAACTGATGGCCAATCTGAAAGGACTATTCAGACATTCAAAGAAATGTTGAGATTATGCTCAATGGAATTTAAGGGTGGATGGGATCAACACCTACCATTAGTGGAGTTCTCCTATAAAAACAGCTTCCATGCGAGTATTCAGATGGAACCCTATGAAGCTCTGTATGGAAAGCGGTGTAGAACTCCTACTTGTTGGGATTAAACTGGTGAGAGGAAGCTTCTTGGGCCCGATCTCGTGCAAGAGAAGACGGAACAGGTTCATGCCATCCAACAACACATAAAGTCAGCTCAGAGTCGGCAGAAGAGCTATGCTGGCAATCGTCGAAGGGACTTGGAGTTTGGTGTTAGTGACAAAGTCTTCCTTCGAATCTCTCCATGGAAGAGAGTCATGCGGTTTGGGAAGAAAGGGAAGCTTAGCCCTAGGTACATTGGCCCCTATGAAATCCTTGATCACATAGGAGCAGTGGCCTATCGTCTAGCACTTCCACCGAACCTATCTCAAGTTCACAATGTCTTCCATGTATCTCTCTTGAGGAAGTACATACCCGACCCTACGCATGTACTGAACCCAGAGGTGATACAACTGGAACATGACCTCTCTTATGAGGAGCAGCCAGTGGAGATCTTGGACCGTAGAGACAAGGTTCTACGAAACAAGACTACCCACCATGTGAAAGTGTTGTGGAGGAATCATAAGTATGAAGAAGCGACTTGGGAGCCTGAGGAAAAGATAAAGCAAAAGTACCCTCACCTTTTCGACTAGGCCTCAAGTATAAATTTCGGGGACGAAATTTCTTAAGGGGGGAAGAATGTAACGACCCAATCTTTTTTAGTAGTATATTAACTTACTCTTAATGATTTAATAAGATGTTAGTGGTTAATGCAGAAAGAGGAGGAGATGGCTTCATCCAGTAGACTTGAACCTTATGAAGCCCACTTATCAGAGCTTGGGAAGGAGGTAGCATCTGTGGGCTTCATTTTGGACCAAGCCCAAGCCGAACTCCAGCGTGTCAAGCTTGAACGGAAACGCCTACGGGAGAAGTTCAAGTTAGTAGAGATTACTACTAGGGCAATGTTATCTGAGCCTCCCTCAGATTCTCTCACCATAGCACACCTTACACTTATGTCTTATGTCGGTGTTATAAGGGGCTATGTGACGAGACCCTAGCTTCCTTGTGTAATCCTTTCGGGTGAATAAATTGAGATTTCTTCCTTTAGTGATGTTTGTGAAATTTCAAATGTCCAGATAATTTCAGAATGTATTTTATTGATGAATTTTTTGGAAAAAAGGATATTTTAAAATATTTATGAAAACCCTAAATAACTAATGATGTGTAATGATTTTCAAAAAATGGTCTTCTACAAAAGTGTTCAGTAAGGAATTTGGAGTCTAATAAGATCAACTTAAATTTTGATGAATAGTAAATTATGAATAGTGATTTTATGCTTAGGATTAGTAATGTGACCAAATGGATTAGTAATTTCACTCAAAGAAAGTTTTAATATAATTTGGACACCTAGATTAAGTAATGTGATCCAATAAAATGGGTAAATAACGGTTTCATAAATTATTAGTCAGGTATTAGTTTTTTCGGGTGAATAGTGTTTTTTAATTAAAAATTTAATTAAAAATAATTAGAAAATTATTTTTATAAAAAGGACTTTATTTTTGAACTCAGAGCATCGATATTATGTTAAGGTAATTTTTGGGGATTTTTCTGAAAAAAAATGAATTTTCGATGAATAGTGTTTTTATTTAAAAATTAAAGTAAAAATATTTAGAAAATTATTTTTATAAAATGGATTTCATTTTTTAAATCAGAGCATTGATATTTGGTTAAGGTGAAATTTTGGGATTATTCTGAGAAAGTTGGATTTTTGATGAATAGTGAAAATATAGTTTTTAAGTTATGGGTGTTTAATGACATCATTAAATGATGTATTAAGTATATATTCAATATGGTAGAATTATGAATAGTAAGATAAGGTATGAGTTGTCCCAAGTGGCCAATACCATGGGCATATACCATGGGCAATCCCATGGTTTTGCCAAAACCACTAGTGAGGTGTCCCTTGGCCATTATTGCCTTGTCCCCTCACTTTCCCTATAAATACCCACCCTTTCCTCCTTTAGTTTTCACTCCCAACTCTCCCCCAACGAAGTTCTGGTCTCATTACCTCCCAAGGAGTCCTCCCAAGGTTCCCCCAAACCCTCAAGGTCCAAACCTTTTGAGTTTCAAGAGTCACGTTTTAAGGTAAGGGATCCGACCTCTCTCTTTCTTTTCATGTAATCCTTTTTATGTCATTCCTTTTATGCTCCATGTTCTTATGTGAGAGGATGTTCTTTTATATTCCTCTTACTTCCATTTTAATGTTTATATGATGAGAGATCCCCTCTTACTCTCATCATTTCGTTTTATGAATGTTTAAGTGACGCTGTTAGGCTGCCGAATTTTTAAGGGATTCTTTCACCCTTCTCATTTTTCAAGTTCGATTTTCATGTCAAGTCTTTCAAGTTCCTTTTTATTATGTTGGGTTATGATCTCTATATCTATCATACTGATCTCTTATGATCATATGATGAGAGACCCTATTTGATCGTGTAAATTCTTTTTTTATTGAAGTTTAAGTGACGCCATTAGGCTGCCGAATTTTCATAAGAGAAATCTAATTTTTGTCTTCCTTCCATGTTTTTCATTTCAAATGGTATGTCCTTCAAATTTCATTACCATGTCCATATATCCTTCTTATTATGTCCCCTTACTGTTTTATGGATCATTTATGAGTGGGTGACCCATGTACCCTCTCTTTTCAATGTTTTCTAAAACCCCTAAACATAGCCGTTATGCTGCAGAATTTTCGTCTCAAAATGCCTCTCTCTCTTTTCTCAAAATTATTTTATGTTATAAAGTGAATACTCAAAGATCTTATTTCTACAAGGGTATTCACATATATATCAAAATGTTCTATTTTAAATTCTGGGATTTACATACATGAGACCCACTTTCCCTTCCGTGGGTTTAAAGTGACGTAAAGATCATGTCTTTAAAACAGTTTTTTTTTAAAACGTTATGATTATGAAATGAAACCCATTTATTTTATGCTATATGGGTTATTTATGAAATGTTTGATGATGATATATGTGGCTCACATGATAATAAAGGAAAATTTAAGGGTGCGCCCTGATAGCGCTCCAATGCATTGGGTAATGATGTAACCACTAGAGATTACAATTTTCACGATACCTTGGTGAATAACCTTGGTAATTTTCAAATGACACCTTGGGGATGGACCTTGGTGATATGTTCATGATTTTATATGTTAAATGATGTAGCCACATCTTAAATTTATGGAAAATGTTTTTTTTATTATGAAATGCCTCATGATTTATTTCTCATGCCTTAAAGTTCTTTTCATGTCCCTATTGAAGTATCTCAAGTTCACATGTAAAATGTTCCTCTTGTTTCCCTTACTGGGACTTCTACTCACCCTTTCTTTTGATGTATGTCCCCAGGTTATGAGATGCAGTAATGAACCTAGGATGAACTTAAGGAGAAGCCTTTCAAGTGTTTAAGAAGAATGTTTTATGTTGTTTTCATGTATTATGTTCCTGGTTTCCAAGACACTAGACCTTAAAGATCCTCAGTTTTGTGTAGTGTAATGAAAGTTTATGTTATAAGAAGACGGGATGTTATACACAAGTTCCCCCATGTTAACTAGCAAGACTAAATTCACAACCCCAAACAAGCAGAATACAATGCATGGTTTTTTTCAGTCTTTAATTATCATTAGTCCATTTTCCAAATTCTCTATTACCAACCCATTCCATTAAAATAGGTACATTATTTTATGTTTCAAGATTATTATTATCACCACCCACAGTAACCAGGAACCTAAAACAAAACTACACACAATAAGAATCACATTAAAATATCCCAACAACCATATCCACCACCACCTTTCATCGCAAGCCCACAGCTCAATCATATTATTCCCACTTCCCCCACACACATCACATACCATACCACAACACAACATATTTTCATATTTAGAAAAGGATATATTATTCAATTTCACTTCATTAATTAAGGGTGTTATCACATAATTCTTTTGATCATGGGGAATCCATTCCATTATCTGAATATATGTGGTTATCCAGTTATTTATGATGATAATCAAACAATTAAAAAACATAGGTTTTAAGAGGAAGTTTTTATATAAAAATAAACCCACCAATAGGCATAATATTCATCAAGAAAATACGCCCATTCAAACATAATATCAAATAAAATAAAAAAATTATTAAAAAGTTGTAATATAATATTTCACATTCCCCTACCCCTTTAAATTCATTTTATACCAATTCATTAACTTTATTAATTTAGATTCAACCATCCACACAAGTATAACAATTATAAACCCATCCCATATAATACATACAAAAATCAATGAAGGAAATACTACCTGGAAGGAATAATCCTTTCACCAACTTGCTGCACCAAAACAAGGGGGCATGTATAGGAGAGAACTACCTCTTAGAAATTGAGACCTCTAACCAACTACATAAGCACATTATACAACACCAAGGAAGGAGGATTTGGAACCTACCGCATCAAGATAAAGAAGAAGAAAATAACAACGGGAATATCCCCACCTTAGAAATACTAGATCTAAAACTAACAGGGTTTGAAATGGTTTAGTTGACCATTAAAAGTGGATCTCATTAAAACCATTCATTTTAAACCTTTTAAAGTGTTACATTATTTTTAGAAACTCAAGATATGATTAATCCATTTTTAAAAGGAATTAAAATTGATTAATTAAGTTATTAAACCCATTTTTCCTAAATTTCGTTAAAATAGAAGTTCTATAATTTTTTTGAAAAAGTAAAAAATTTTGGAAAAATGGAAAAATACTAGTATGAGTCACTGTTGGGATGAGTCACCGGAAGAATGGGTCACTATCATGATGATTCATAACCATAATGAGTCACCTCTATGATGATTCACTTCTAGGATTAGTAACCGCTAGGATGAGTCACTGCCCGGATGAGTGACCACTAGGATGAGTCGCTGCTAGGATGAGTCACCTATAAAATGAGTCACTGCCAGGATGACTCACCACTAGGATGAGTCACTTCCAAGATGAGTCACCAGTAGGATGAGTCACCACAAGGATGATTAATTATTGGAAATTTGAAATTTGAAAAATTGTTGAAATGACTCACTATTAGAAAGACCTACATGTCCCAAAAACACCCTATACACCTCAATTATCATATTTTTGGTAAAGTAATGGTCTATAAGGTTTGGTATGATACACCAAATACCTCTCAAACTATTATATCACTTGAGAATTTAAAACCAACCTAGAAGTAAGGAGAGAAAAGTCCAAACAACCATCTCTAGAGATGCCTCTTAAGGATCTCATTACCCCAAAAACACTACCATCAACAAAACTTGGTATCCCAAACACCCATAAAAACTAAAAAAACATACTTCCTAGATCATAGGAATAAGGTAACTCTATCCTCAATTTCAAGATATTATCCTCTATGAGCGGCACTGACTCACCCACACGGGTGTAATCACATCATAGTAAAATGCATCTTGATTAGGAATAAGGTATTTCCTTTTTCTCATGTCGTAAAATCATCGCACAACACACATAACATCAAGGGGAAAACATATTTCATAAAACACCAAGTTAAAAAAATAAAATCACAAAGAAAATATAGAAGGGAAAACACAAAACAACTCCAGGTACTGGGCCCGAATCTGCATCTCAATCTCCCAAGAACTAGCCTCCAGGCCACTATGCCTCTACAACACACAAACCAAGGGAATTTCCCATACTCTCAATGAATTTTCTTAATGGTCTTGGATATCTATTGGATTCCCAATGAACATAACATAATCCTCAATATCTAACTCTCCTCATTCAATGAAATGGGAGTCATTGTGTAGATATTGATGGTGCTAAGATATATGGAAGACATCATGGATCCTTCCTAGCCACGGTATCAATGCCTACTGATATTCCACCTCACCAAATCAACCCAACACCTCAAAAGGTCTAATAATCTGTGATGATTTCTTACTCCCCTTCCCAAATCTCTGATTCCCATATTGAAGGGAAACCTTCAAAAACATATGATATCCAACCTCGAACTCTAGGGGTCTCCTCCAAAAATCAGTATAGGACTTCAGCCAATATTTCTATGCTTTTATCCTCTCTAAAACCAACTAAACTTTTTCTGTTGTGCTCTACACCACCTCATGACCAAGAACTTTTGCCTCCCCAACCTCATTCTAACACAATGAAGAATGACACGGTCGTCTGTACAAAGCCTCAAACAGGTCCATACCAATGGAAGATTGATAGCTATTATTATAAGAGAACTCAACCAATGGTAGGTATTGTGACCATGATCTACCAAAGTCCATGAAATATACCCACAACATATCCTCCATTATATGGATAGTTTTCTCTATCTTCCCATCCATTTTAGGGTGGAAGGCAGTGGTGAGGCGTAACTGAGTGCCAAAAGCATGTTGTAATCCCCTCCAAAATCATGGGGTAAAATGTGTGTCCCAATATGAGACAATGGACCTTGGAACTCCATTAATCCACACTACTTCACCCACATACCTCTTTTCCAAAACATCCACCACACTTGACTCCTTAATCAATAGAAAGTGGGTCAATTTTATCAACTGATCCAAAATTACGAATATAGCATCAAAACCTCTCAAATATTGAGGTAACATAGTGATGAAGTCCATATATATTTCATCCCATTTCCATTCTATAATATCCAAGTGCTACAAAAAACTTCCCAGAACATGATGCTTGGTCTTCACCTGCTGGAAAACCATGAACCTTTCCTCAAACTCTCCCACTTCCTGTTTCATCCTAGACCACCAAAAATGAATCCTAAATCCACGGTGCATATTTTAAATTCCTAGGTGTACCTCCAAAGGTGATCTATGAAACTCACAAAGAACTCCCTTAAAAAATTTTACTATAAAAAACATCCTTACTTGAAACAACATCTGGTTATAACTATCTATAGACCATCCCTCTAGAACATTACTATAGAAAGCATGATCATGTATCACCTCTACCTTTGAGTCTCCCCACTAATAATCCTCTACTTTATTCATAATAGAAGGCAGCATCGTCATCTAGAACATTAAACCTCCTCCATCTACCACCCTTTCATTCAAGTTTAGGGCTATAAATTCCTTTATTGCTCTCCTAGAATCTACAGACTCCTGAACAACATCCTTTCATGAATTTCTACTCAAATAATCATCCATGAAATTTCCCTTCCCAAATGTGTAGGATTCCTCTAAATCATATTCATAAAGGAAATCCATTCAAATCCTCCATTGTAGATTTATTTCTTGTTGAGAAAAGATATACCTCAAACTCTTTTAATCCATGAAAACCACAAAGTGGTCCCCAATAAGGTAACGTCGCCATAACTTTAGCACAAACACAATTGTGTATAACTCTAGATCATGTGTGGAATAGTTATGTTCATGAGGGAGTAACTTCTTAGACCCATAAGATATCACTACCATCTTCTACATTAGGAAACACCCTAAGACCATATGGGATGTGCCATAGAAAATATCAAACAACACACCCTCCTCCAGCAGCTGAAGAACTAGAGCACTAACCAACATCCCCTTCAGGTAACCAAATGCTTCCTGGTATTGATCGGTCTACAGAAAGGCTTGGTCCTTCATGTTCAATGATGTCAAAAAGTCTTCAACTCAAGAGAAATCAAGAATGAACCTCTAATAATATCATATGAGACCAAGGAAGCTGTGGACTTCTACCACATTCTTGGGTGCTTCCCAAGAAAAAAATACTTTAACCTTCATGTTTCAAATTTCAAACCCTAATAATACACCACATTTATAATGAAATGGACCTATTATATATAAAAAGTATACTTGGATGACTTTCCATAGATATGGTGGTGAAAACTAACCTAAAAAATAATTATGTGATGTTCAACATGCTCCTCCTCTGACTTTGAGTAGATCAAGATATCATCAATGAATATGATGATGAACCGGAGTGCCCCATGGATAACAAACTAGGCAAGATGAATCCTTTCTACATCATATCATCAATATAAATCCTCAACACTCAAAACTTATTGGGTTACATCTGATAAAAATTCATCATAATCGGAGAAGCACGAGGCTCAATGTATATCACAAACTCAACATCACATTAAGGGGGTGGTGCCACAACCTCCTAAGGGAAAATGTCCAGGAACTCCCTGATGACCCTGGGAGCCTTCTCTACCCTAGAAACCACTAGCTCTATAGACATCTCAATAATCAAGGAAAGAACAGGATCCATATGTATGTTTCCCACCTGATAGCTCTACTTGCCAATGAAAACAGTATGTTGTCCATCAACATCCAAGAAAAATATTCTCCTATGAAAGTAGTCAATAAAAGCAAGCACATAATACAATCATTCAATGTCAAGTATGAAATTTTATGGATTCATGTTAAGAAAGTTAAGGTCCACACATGAATGATGTTGTCCCATCATTAGTGCACATCCCTAAAAAACATTATAGAAGATGGTTTGGCCTCCAACTAGCATAGTCAACACCATGGGTATAGGAAGAATTTCTATTTATAGTCCTAAAGCATAGACTAGAGTGGAATACACCAAGGATTTTCAAGCTCAAAAATTAAAAAAAACATAGAATAGTGTAGGTGATAAACTAATCATACCTCTAATGATCTCTGTCTCATCTGGTGTTGTTACCTCTACTGCATGAAACTAACCACGCTCAACTCCCCTGCCTCTCTACTAATGGTCGCCTCCATGACCACACTCAGGTCTAGATCCCTGAGCTTGAGGAACATCCTAATGTTATCTTCTACCTGCCTCATCTCCCCTATATTGGCCATAAGTATTCTACCCCTTTTGTTTGAATGGTCTCACTGGTAACTAATACTGAGGCTGACACTGATTCTATCTTCCATGGCCAAACTGAGCTTGAGTAGCCTCTAGGTACTATTATTTAATATGGTTATGAACCCCACAGAAGAAACAAATCATCCCCAATCCCACAAAAAAAGGTATTAAAACTAGAAGTCCTAAAGGGAATATTTCATGGTCAACTCCTAGCTAGTTGAAACCTCACAGACCCCTACACCTGAGGCCTGTCACCAAAAACTCTTTCCCCTCCCACGAAAAACCTCCTCATGAGTGAATCTTCTCAATCACCTATACCCTCTTCTAAACCTCCAAGTATGTTGGAAACATAAAAGGTTTAATTGTATACATGATTGAAGGATGGAGTGCCTCCTCAAAAATCCTCACTTGGGACACCTTATCCAGAAAAAGATATGGGGTGAAGTGAAAAAGGTCCTTAAACTTAATCCCAAACTCCCAAACTGACATACTCCCCTACTGAAGGAAGATTAGATCCTATATCTTCTCAACCTTCATGTTTGATGAGAGGAAATCTAACTAAAACTTCTTCTAGAAGTCAACCCATTAAACATTTTCCTCCCTCTGCTCACCACGTTACAACTTCCACCACTAATACATAGCTCCTAGCATATGACTAACAACCAAAGAGACCCTATAATTTTTCAAGGCTTACATCAAACTGAAAGTGATCTCCAGATCCTCTAGCCAACTCTCTATATCCATATTAGAAATTATCCCCTTGTACTTTTCCAAATCTTTATATGGAAAAGTGTGCAACATCCTCCACCACTGATCATCATCCTCAACTAGATAAACCCTGTGTCAATCAACTGGGTCAGCCTACTGAACCTACACTACATGATCCACATGTGGATGATGACAAAGATCTATAAATGTAAGGGAAATAAGTATTTATAAAGCCTGATAGTATGGATTTTCGTTATGATATATTCTAATTAACTTTAATTCATTTTATTCATTTTATTCATTTCTACTTTCCCTAAATAACCCAATTCAAACAAAAGAAACTAGTCATCATGAATCATGTATCTCTCCTAAGTCTCTACCCTATAAGTATTCCCATATCACTTGGTCATTCAATAAGCTTAGAGTTTGTTCATTGGATCTTGGGGGCCCTAAAATCCCATTTCCTGGACGGTCTCCCTATCCTATGTCATACAGAAAGGTCAATTGACACTCTTTCCTATGGGGGTCACTTCCAATCAAGGGAGAATTTAGCAAGAGGAAGTTTTTTTTGGCAACAAATCCACGTAGAAATTTTTCCATGGTGGGTAGCCAACTGAGGGCTTGCAGCAGGCGGTGGTGGAGGTCTTCCCAAGGGTAGATAAACATCCCACCAACAATTTAAGAAAGATGGTTTTGCTCCATCTTTAAAATGGGATTAAGATCCCATGTTTTTTAAACAATCTAAAAAATCTGTTGTAACTCTTGTATCCTTCGAAGCTTTGATCTAGAGTGGAAATAATAAATAGGCCCCCCTCTTCTCCCATGGATGTAAGAAACACCATTGTCAAACCACATTAATTATCTTGTGTTTATCCATTTTTCTTCTTTTGTTTGTTTGTTTTATCTCCCCATGAACCTCTATTTCCAAAACAAAGTGGTATTAGAGGGTTTGGGAGTGAAATGACGATGCTACAGTGAAATTTTCTGGCGACTAGAAAATTGAATTTTCTTAGAAAATTTTTTCAATCCTAGATCTATAAAGAGAACAGTGAGACCATTCCAACTGTGCAAGCAGCATAAAAATGGAGCTAAAATGAAAGATATATGCTTAGTCAAAGTTTGGTCAAACCATGGGTGTTATAGTACCCTATTCTAGAAAAGACGACACTTTTCACACCGCCAACGACATTCCAGAAACTTTTCCATCCACTATTCTGGAACGCCACATCAACACCACGTCAATGGTCAATCTAGACCATTGAAACTATTTTGGCTATAACTCAGCCAATCGTAGCCCATTTTCAGCAATCCAGAAGTCGATTCCAGGTATTTCGACCATTCCGGACACATTAGTATAGTTATATTTTAGAAATTAGCACTCCATAAATAGAAGAAAATATTGGTAATATGGTTAAACTCCATGTATTTAATAATGCCATCTAGAAACCAAAAATCGAGGCCCTTTTTTATATTAAATATTTTTGGAAGCCTATAGTAGAAACCGTTAAGCCTATTGCAGTGCAAGTGGAGGAAACATAAATAAGTGGTAAAATCGATGAGAAGATGTCATCCAGTACCCTGCCAGTTTATGTGGAGTGGGTTGTACTCAACAGTAAGTGCGCTGCCCAAATTAGACATTGGATCGAGAAGAGCATATTCCAAAAAATTTCCAATGAACATGACGCCTCTATTCTTTGGAGAAAATTAGAGAATATGTATGTGAGAAAAACCATGAAAAACAAAGAAAACATGATATTTTATCTTGTAAAATTTAAATAAAAAGACGGGACCAACATATTAGAGCACATGAGCGAGTTCCAAGGTACTTTTGATCAGCTGAATTCTATGAAAATGATGATTGATGATGAGTTTTAGGCACTGTTGATGTTGAGTTCTTTACCGAAGACATGGGACACATTAGTAGTGTCGGTCATCAATTCTACTTTAGATGGAACTCTAACCGTGGATATAGTGAAAGACAGAATGTTGAATGAAGAGTACAAAAGAAAAGATGAGGGACATACACCTTAATCATAGGCTCTTGTCACTGAAAGACATGGGAAGCAAAAATGGTGGGGAAGAAGCAGAGGAAGGGAACCCCATGACCAAAGTATTCAAAGGAGTAAGTGATCGAAATCTCGATCAAGATATGACATGAAGTTTCACCATTTTGGTAAGCTCAGACACTTTATCCGGGAGTGTTAAAGGCTTAAGGAAAATAAGAGGAATTCGGAAGGTAAGACCCAAAATAACAATGCTGCAGTTGTCAATAACGAAATAGTTATTGTTAAAGAGGACAATCAGGTCAGTATTTCAAGCCAAGACTTGACATGGGTTATAGATTCTAGTGCCTCATTCCATGTCACCTTCAGAAGAGAGTTCTTCTCATCTTACCATTCAGGGAGTTTTGGACATGTGAAGATGGTAAATGATGAAGCATCCAAAATAACTAGTATTGGTAATATTTTTCTGGAAACTAATGTTTGATATAGGTTATTTTTAAAGGATGTGAAGCATGTTCCTAATATTTACCTCAATATGATATCCACTGGAATTATCGATGATAAGGTATATGTTAGTTCCTTCAGTGATGGGAAATGGAAGCTTACCAAAGTTAACATGATAATTTCTAAAAGAAATAAAGATACTAATATTTATATCACGGATGCAAGATCATATGGAAGAGAAGTAAATACAGCTAGAAAAGATGTTCCTGTAGAATTTTGGCATAGGAGGATGGGTCACATGAGTGAGAGAGGAATCATAATGCTCTCCAGGAAAGATCACTTTCCATGAATAAAAGGGACACATCTGGATACTAGTGTTGATTTCATCATAGAAAAACAACACAGAGTGTCGTTTTGTGGTTACATACCATCCAGAAAAGAAATTTTTTAGATTTAATTCACAATGATATATTCATGATGAGAAAAAAGATGATGGGAGGTACTATTTATTTTGTTACATTCATAGATGATCATTCCAGAAAATTCTAGGGCTTCTATTTGAAAACTAAAGATCAAGTGTTGGATTTTTTCAAGCAGATTCATGTGAAGGTGGAAAGAGAAATAGGCGGGCAGTTAAAGTGTGTGTGAGTAGACAATGGAGGAGTGTATCGTGGTCCATTTGAGTAGTACTATAGGAGTTTCAGAATTATCCTAAAAAAATTAGTACCGAAGAAGTCTCAGCATAGAGGTATTACTGAGAGGATGAACGGAACAACTTGTGAGAGAGTAAGATGTATGATCTCAAATGAAAAGTTTCCAAACACTTTTTGGGGGGAGGAAATGATGATTGTAGTTTATCTTATCAACCTTTCTTCACCAGTTCCACTAAAATACGACGTTATATAAAGTTTCTAGATAGGTAAATTTGTTTCATACAAACACTTGAGAGTATTTGGTTGTAGGGAATTTGTTCACATCCCAAAAGATGAGCGGGAAAAGATGGATGGAAAAGGAAAACAATATATCTTTTTGGGATATGGTCATGAAGAGTTTGGATATTGTCTCTGGGATACTATCAACGTGAGGATCATCAAAAGCAGAGATGTTGTGTTTCTTGAGGATCAGATGATTGAAGATTTCAAGAATCTAGAAAGTGTGGAGAAGTCATAGCCTAAGGAAATTCTAGTCAGTCTAGAACAAGTCTCACCACCATCAGTACCCACTAGCATGAGAGAGATACGCGACAATGATGATACATCACTACCAGGTAATATGTCTCTATCTGTTGATATGTCTTCATCATATGATATTCCATAATATATTCCCCCCGAAGTATAGTTAAGGAGATCCACTAGAGAACAAAAATCGAGTCATAGATACTCACCAAATGAGTATGTGATGCTCACTGATAGGGGAGAGCTAAAAAGTTATGATGATGTAATCAGGTGTTAGCAGAAGATGGAATGGAAGAAGGCCATGGAAGATGAGATGATATCCTTGCACAAGAACCATACATTTGATTTGGTAGAATTGCCACATGGAAAGAAGGCACTCAAGAACAAGTGGGTGTCAGAATTAAAGAAGAATATGGAAGTTCACAACTGCACTATAGATCCAAAATGGTTGTGAAGGGATTTGGTCAAAATAAAGGCATTGACTTTGATGAAATTTTTTCTCATGTGGTAAAAATTTCTTCTATCAAAATTGTTCTTGGATTGGCAGCTATTTTGAACTTGGAGGTTCAACAACTGGATGTAAAGATAGCGTTCTTATATGGTGATCTTGAGGAGGAGATATACATGGAGTAGCCAGAGGGATTTCAGGTGAAAGGGACAAAAAAACTAGTATTCTATCTTAAGAAAAGTTTATATGGTCTGAAAGAGGCACCGAGGCAGTGGTACAGGAAATTAGACTCATTCATTTAGAAAAATGAGTATAGAAGGATGATCGATAATCATTGTATTTTTATCAAATAATTTTTTGAGGGTGATTTCATTATCTTGATTCTTCATATTGATGAAATGATTATTATTGGTAGAGATATCACCAATATTGACAGGTTGAAGAAGGAGTTGAACAATTCTTTTGAAATGAAGGACATGGGAGATGCTACTCAGATTCTTGGTATAATGATTACTCATAACAGGAGGAATCACAATATTTTTCTATCTTAAGAGTGGTATATTGAAAAGGTTATTGAAATATTGAATATAGGAAAGGTGAAATCAGTTATCACTCCACTTGTGATACATTTCAGGATCACGACAAGTCTGGGTCCATCAACTAAAGAGGAGAAAGTAGATATGGAAGAAGTTCTTTATTAGGCAGCAGTTGGCAGTCTTATGTATTCTATGGTGTGCACCAGACCAGATATTTCTCACAATGTTGGTATTGTGATAAGGTTCTTATCAGATATATGAAAGGAGCATTGGATAGCAGTCAAATGGATATTGAGGTATCTCTAATGTACATCTAGTAATTTTTTATGTTTTGGAAGTGAAAAAACTATTTTATAAGGATACAAAGATGCAGATATGGTTAGAGATGTAGACATGAGGAAATTCATATCCAGGTACCTGATATCATTTTTAGGGGGAGCAGTCTCATGGAAATCATGGCTTCATAAGTCTGTTGCCTTATCCACAAAAGAAGCAAAATATATCATGGTAACTGAGGGATGAAAGGATATTATGTGGATTGAAGAAGTTTTTACATGATCTAGGATAGAGTCAGGAGAATTATATTCTCTATTGTGATAGTCAGAGTGATATTCATCTTAGCAAGAACCCGACATTTCATTCCAAGTCCAAACACATCGACGTGTGATATCACTAGATCTGAAATGTGCTTAAAGAAAAATTGTTGAATGTTGAGAAAATCCACACCAATGATAATGGGGTAGGCATGATAACTAAGGTTCTACTGAAAGAGAAGTTATACACCTACAAGGAGACTTTGGGTCTAGATTCTACCCCAAATTGGTTGTGAGGGGGATATTTGTGGGGGGCACTCCCAATCAAGGGAGAATTCAGTGGGAGGAAGTTTCTGTTGGCAACAACTCTATGCAGTAATTTCTCCATAGTGGGAAGCCAACTGAGGACTTATAGCAGGCGGTGGTGGAGGTATTCTCAAGGGTAGATGAACTACCCACCAACAACCGAAGAAAGATGGTTTTTCTCCATCTTTAAAATTTTATTAAGATCCCATGTTTTTTGTAACAATCTGAAAAACTCTTTTTTAACTCTTGTATCCTCTGAAGCTTTGATCCTGAGAGGAAATAATAAACCAACCCCTCCACTTCTCCCATGGATGTAGGAAACACCATTGTTGAACCACATTAATTCTCTTGTGTTGATCCGTTTTCTTCTTTTTTCTGTTTGTTTTATCTCACCACGAACCTCTGTTACCCCAATATTTCCATACCAAACTATGCATTCCTCATTGAGACTAACTCCAAAGTCCACCCTATCTCTCAAACATCAGCCTCTGATACCACTCTATCATGACCCCATCCCACCAAAGATGTCACAATTAAAGGAGAGAGATAATGACCCTTGAGTCCTACCTCCAATAGGCCCTAGATTTACAACTAGCACCAAGGGTATAAAAATATCACAATATGGGAGGAATTTCCCTCTATATGAAAACAAGATTGGGAGATAAGATGTATCAACCATAATCAAATCTAGGACATATATATAATAAAACCAAAAACCATACTACAATGCATGTGTAAATAAAAGTGATACAAATAAAACCCTCCAAAATAAATACCGAAAAAAAACTTGTGAATCAACAAAGTAATTGTCCAAGGGTATGGTTGGAAACTCCCAATACGGTCCACATAATCCTCTTGGAAACCTGAAAATAGTTTTCTTATACGTAGTTTGAGAATACATGTATACTTAGTAGGAAAACCAAAGTCTCTCATGCACAAGTGGAAGGATCATATTAATGCACCCATGATAAAAGAGCAGAACCAAACACCAACTAATAGATAGACTAACCATAACCCCAACCTCACCAAGACTCGCTCACCAAATAATGTATCCAATTAATATAATATAATATAAAGAACATCGATGATTAGGTACCCCTCACCACTTTCTCGTTGATCAGCTGCTCTCATATCCCAATGGAAAACATCCTAACACTCCCACATCTTATAAATATATCACATCACACCCCACCCATACACACCTGGGCCACACCTCACAGCACATGTCACTTGCACACACCTACGCCACGCATCACATCACATCACATCACATATCATCCCAAATACACCAGGGACAACACATCTCAACTCACCCAAAGGCACCTGGGTTATTATTTCCTAGAAGAGGGAGCAGGGAAGAGCGGGTGGTCAGTCATCCATCAATCCACCAGGATGTGGGGAAATACACCCCTCTATGTGACTATGTGGGTGTCATCACATAGTGCTTGATGTGTGTGGGGTGCATATATAAATCACAAATAGAAAATACAATGTATACATACATATATATATAAGGCCACACAATCCCCACCTATGGGTTTACAAGCAGATCACCAACCAAATCACAAGGTCACCCATGTCCACTACCAAGACTAAATGCATAACCCCACATAAGTAGAACACAAGCCCAAATTCATTTTTAGTCTTTAATTATCATTAGGTAATTTTCTAGATTCTTCATTACCAACCAGTTCCATTAAAACATATACATTGATTTATATTCCAACCTCATTATTATTACCACACTTACCAATCAGCACCTAAAACAAAAGAACCCACAATAAGTAGTACATTGAAATATCCCAACAACCACAGCCACCACCACCTTTCATCGCAACCCCACTGCTCAACCATATCATGCCCAATACCCCCACACACATCATATTTCATACCACAACACAGCATATTTTTAAATTTTGAAAAGGGATTCTTATTCAATTTCACTTCATTAATTAAGAGTGTTATCACACAATCCATTTGATCCTAGGGCATCTATTCCATTATCTGAATATACATGGTTAGCCAGTTATTTATGATGATAATCAAATAATAACAAAAATAGAGGTCTCAAGAGGAAGTTGCTGCAAAAAATTCAATCCACCAACAGACATGATATTCATCAAGGAATTACATCAATGAAAACATAATATCAAATAAAAAAACAAAACAATAAAAATTTGTAAGATAATACATCACATTCCCCTACCCCTTTAAATTTATTTTAAACCAACTCATTACATTTCTTAATTCGGATTCAACCATCTTCACAAGGATAAAAATTATAAACCCATCCCACATGATTCACATAAAAAAGAAATGAAGTAAATCCTACCTAGAAGGAATAAGCCTTTCACCAACTTGCTACACTAAAATAGGGGGTGTGAATATAGGAGTAAACTACCTCTTGTATAGTGATATTTCTAACCAACTACATCATCATATTCTATGATACTAAGTAAAGAGGATTTGGAACCTCTCATATCAATAGAAAGAAGAAGAAATGAATAAAGGGAAGATCTATGCCTTAGAATGACTAAATCCAAAACTAATGGGATTTGAAATAGTTTAGTTGACCATTAAAGATGAATCTCATTAAAACCTTTCATTTTAAGAATTTTAAAGGCATTTATAATTTTTTATTAACATAATATATGATTGGTCTATTTTTAAATGTCTTTAAAATTCATTAATTAAGTAATTAAATCTATTTTTATATAAAATATGTCAAAATTGTAGTTCTGTAATTTTTTTGAAAAATGGAAAATTATGGAAAAAAGAGAAAACTATCAGGATGAGTCGCCACCAGGATGAGTCACCGCCAAGATCAGTCACCACCAGGATGAGTCTATTCCATGATTAGTCACTTCCATGATGAGTTTCCACTAGTATGAGTTACCACCAGAATGGGTCACCACTAGGATGATTCATCGCTAGGATGAGTCACTTCCAAGATGAGTTACTGTGAGAATGAGTCACTTTCAGGATGATTCATTATTGGAAAACTGGAAATTTGGAAAACTATTGAAATATATCACTGTTGAAATGACTCAAAGATCCCAAAAATATCCCAAACTCACCCCATACACCTCAACTATCATATTTTTTATAAAGTAACAGACCATAAATTTTGGGCTATTACAGTTAATTTTCGTGCTCATGTGATTATTTATATGAAATTATTTGATCATCATTTATTCCTACCATATTATGCTTAATTTATTGATTAAATGGAATTTGTTTTAGTTATTTACTTTTCCATATTGATTGTACTTTATTTATTCATAGATTTTATTGTGCAGTTACCCTAACTGAGCATCTGAGCTCACCCCTTTCTTATTTTTTATTTTCCCAAAGATTCTAGGAATTATTTTGTGACTGAAATATAGAGATATACTAAGGTGAAAAATTAAGTTCTCAAGAAAATACTTTTTTATATTCTATTTTTTCAAATGTAAATGTGATTCATGTATGTTTCTAGTTTACCAAGACTACTAAACTATTTGGTCCTTTGGTATGTTATTTCTTATATCTTATGTCAATGTAATAAAGTAGACACCAACTCTGGGATAATGGGATCGGGTCTCTACTTTTGGTATAAGATGATGTTTAGTAGACACCTTAGGAATAAGATTTATAAAAACTTATATTAGAAATAATAACCCTCTAAAAGACATTGATTATAAGTGTTGAATAACATCCTAAAGTTTTAATAAGGTAGATTTTACATGGTTTTTCCTATAAATACATACATGTCTAGATACTACATGTAGATATGGTTCTAGAATAAATTTCCATAGGATTAATAACTCCAAAAATGGAACATTGAGATTGACCTGATCATCACCTAGTGAATGAAAATGGGACTTACTATGCACCTAGTTTGATACTCCTCAGATATATTATTAGTATAATTCACATTTTCTTTAAAACCCTTTATGAAGGATTTGAAAATAAATATATCCCTAAAGAAACCATGTTATGATTATGAGATTATCTATGCATAATTTTTTTCAAATTTATGTTAAGTGTTTCACTATTTTGGGATTATACATTATTTTTCATAATTTATGATCTAATATAGTGTATGATATTGTTTAGAATTGATGACTAACAGAAGAAATGGGAACAGTATTAATGCATGTACTCCATGTAAGGACTGACATCTTGGAAAAGATAATGAAACTAGATCTAGATCTATAGCTAGAACTAATCAGATTATAACCATATTGGGGAAACTGACTCAGGTTATGAGTAATAACCTTTCCTATATGGAGAAACATATTGATCCACAACAAGGGGTAACAATTTTACACCTATTCATGCATAAACATCCTTCATCATTCAATGGGACTACAAATCCATTTTTATATAAGAAATGTATATGTTCCTTAGAGAATATATTTCTCACTCTAGGAAGTAATAAAAGGGAGAAAATTGTCATGGAAGTTTATTTTATCTTAGGATATGTGAATAAATGGTGGTCATTTATTCAAAAATCTAACAATGAGGAGGAAATAGAAAGAATTTAATGTAAGTATTTCATTGAAATCTTCTTGGAAAAATATTTTCCTCTTGAGAAATGAGTGGATATGGAAATATAGTTATAAAGTCTAAGACAGAAAGAAGAGGAATTTTTTTCTAAGTATGAATCCAATTTTACATGGTTTTCAAGGAATGTTATAGACTACGTACATAATCTAAATAGAAGGATCGAACATTTATTTTATGTGATTAAACCAATCCTTTGAAGGGAACTATTATCCCAAACATTCTCATTGTATGAGGTCATAGTATCATATATTATCAATATAGAGAAATAATTCTCTATGTTTATGAACTTGAAGAGGACAAAGAGAATAAAAGCATGAAATGTCAAAATATAGATAAAGGTAATAATGAAAAGAAGGATTTTTTAACATGTGATACTTATAGAAGGAAACGCATTGGTACATGCTTAAAAGGATAAGGATTTTTATTCAAGTGTTGAGAAAAATTCCACCATTATCATGATTTAAAGGGAAATAAATAATTTTCCAATTTTCAATGCTTCAACTATAATGATATGGGGAACTATGAAAATGAATTCACCAAGTTTTAAAGAAATATACCTCAAAATAATCTAAGAGATCAAGGTAAAGATTATGCCATTAACACATATGAAGAGGAATGATTAATTTTCTTATGCTTGGACTCAAGAATTATGTCATTTTAGTATTTTATCAATGATATATAGATTATGATAAGTACAAAATTTTTAAGGATTACACTATAGTACTTTTTTATTAAGGATTTTAAAGCACATGTTTAATGGAACTAATGACCAAGAAAAGTGATTCAATGACAACTTTAAATTCTATAAAAATGAATGATTGAGGGAAATATAACCTATAATATGTTCCTAATGTTGAGATAATGAGTTTTGGATAAATATATTATTGATATGGATAAACTAAATTTGATAGTACAGACTACCTTGGGACTGATTAATGATTTGTTGACAAATTATTTTATACTATCATTAATAGAGTTTACAACATATCATTATTTAAAGAATATATCAAATAATATTTTTTTAACTTAAGGAATAAGTAATCATTTGTGTTTTTAATAAGGTTTTATAGTAATTATGGTCATTACCATGTTTCAAGAGAATACATGATGAATATATTCACATATTTGGTATATGATTAAGAGCTACTTCATGTTTTTTGGGGGATTGATGATAAGTTCGGTTTGGGAATTCAAGGACCTCATTTCTAAAGTTATGGATCTTAATCTCTTATAATATTCATAAGGTTAACCATTTATGAAATGGTTTAAGTTGAACTTTGGATGAGGATTTAGATATTAATGTATTGCTTCGCCCTATGAAGATTTATGAATAGTGGATAACCTATAATAACCATTTTTTATAATAATAACTAGAGATCAAATGCATGAGTTATCATCCTATTATGGATCTTATGATCCATTAAGAGTTTATTTTAGAGCTTCATGGCTAAAAAATCATTTTTGGATATTCATTTCTTTGAGAAGGAAATGAGCTAAAATTTTATAGAAGTGCAAGAAAATGATGAAATAGTGCTTATGAGATAAAAATATATCAATCAATTATATTTCCATATATTCTTATATAGTAACATAATTCCTTAACTTTACGAAAAGTATCCTGAAACAAAAAAATTATCCTATTACATTCATATCTAATAAATCAGATGGACTTTTAAATCATCATGGATTTATGGTTTTAAGGACCTTAAAATTCCATTGATCATTAACTTGCTTGTGATAAATGACATCAATCAATATTTATAATTATTTACATTACCCTTCCATGACCATATCTTCATTTTCCACCAATGTTCTCCTACTTAAAATTCTAGTTACATGTTATTTTATATGAACCTTGAACTTTACTTCCTCTTTTATTAAGAGGATGCTTTATACACTCTTTTTATGATGTAATATTTCCAAAAAATAATTTAAAAATATCAAACCCTTGATTACCATGATCAAGTTTAAATTTTGTGGACACAATTTATTTAAGGTGGGGAGAATGTAACACTCCAAAAAATTTAAAACAGGAACATTGTATTCAAAAGTGTATGCGACACACGACACCAAGCTTAGAATAAAGTATAAAACCCTGAGACACTATGATATATTTACTTTTAAATAAATTCAGAAGCTTTCATTACATGCAAAACTATGTTTGTCTTGTGTTATAAGAAACATTGAGTATATCTTGTATTACACGCAACAACGAGTCTAAACAAAATATGAAATATTTTTAAAATATTATTATTTAATACAATAGTTACAACCTAGAATTTAGAATAACGGTTTTTAATAGTAAAAACTAAAATATGAAAATTATGGTTATATAATGATTATAAATAAAATAAGAATCATTTAAAATAAAAAGAAATTTTTCTGAAAAAAAAATGTATTTTTTCTAAAAGACAGTTTAGTCATGCTTTTCACACAAAATTTAAAATTAATTTTTACCACTTTTATAAATTTAATTTGAAAAAATAAACTAAATTTTTTAAATTATAATACAAAATATATATTATGGTGATTTTTTGGTATTTTTTTGAAAACTTTCTTTTCTGATGAATAGTGAAAAATACTAAATTTTAATTGAAAACTGACTTTTTGTTTAAATTAATTATAATGTCAAATTATATGTTAAATTTTTTAAAATTATTTAAATTATACATCAATTAATACAATTTATTTTATTTTAATTATTTTTATATTGAATTTTGATATAAAAACACTATAAACTTTTAAACATTTTCTCTTTTAAAACCCACTTTCTCGATACTTCTGTGGGATTAATTTTAAATTAAAATTTTCCAGTTATATTAATTTAATTTATAAAAATGAATTATATATTTTTAATCATAATAATTTATAATTTATAATATGTTAAACTTAATTTTTTACCAAAATTAATGGTTATAACATTAAAATTTTAATTATTGTGGTGATGGTAAAAATGAATTTACTAGGGGTTAAACTAAGAAGATAAGGGTTAAAATGACCTAAAAACGTTTCAAACACCAATTTTCTAACCATATTTCCATATTATGACTTCTATGTTAAATAATATCCCATTTTAGAAGCTTTTGGCATGATAAAAAAGTGGTTATGATTCAAAATTTTCCAAAAAATACAAGTGTGTCACTCACCTCACTTATAAAAGGTCACCCACTCTCATCTTTTATTCACACATTCAAACCTATTTGGATCAGAAAATAAATACCAAAATCAATTAACAAATTTCCTATTATCATCATATAATCTTTAGTTTTGGAATAAATCCAACCAATGAAGGCTTTGGTGCAAACCTAATGATGATACCCAAAGAAGATGTAATGTTCTTCAATGAGCATCTTTGTTTTATTTATTTCTCCAACTCATTAAATTATTATTAAATCGTGATTATATAATAACCTTAGTATCTCCCATATAATGGGATTTTTTTATAATAATTTAATTACTTAAAACTATTTCTACTTCCATCAAATGGGTTATGAAATCATCATTCGTGTGTATGATGGACTATCACTTCACGAACTGATATTATTCGTTCTTCTATTAACACCTTTCAAGGTTGAGTATGATGATTGTTATAAAGTATATATATTATATTTAATAAATATTTATACCTCTAGGGTAATTTTTTTTTACCATCCATTCTATAGGAGATATGATAATGTTGCTCGTGTGTATGACCTACTACCGTCTCGCAAAGAGATGTGATTCATCTTTCACTAATGCTTCAAATGGAAGGTTATAAGAATAAATTTAATTATTATATGTCATATACATGAAGAAATTATTATATTCATGATATATTTATCATTATTTAAATATATTATATAATTTTCTTTCTTACCTTTCCACTCACTTAAAGATGATAACAACATTCGTGTATGTGTAGACTACCACCTTCATGAAGCGATGTGACTCGCTTTTCTTCACCACACCACCTGGATGATATATATAAGTATATAATATGGTATATATGATATTATTTTCATTATGTAAATATTATATATTACTTACCTTCTTTCCATAATGATCATCAAAAAATGGAAATGTTACTCATGCATATGTACGGCCTACCGTCTTCATGATTATAACATACTTAATTTATCGAAATCATATTTAATGATCGGTATTAAAATTATAATATATGTATAAATATGGTAATTATTTTATGATTATAACTAATTAGATTATGAAACTATGTGATACATGCAAGAATTGGATCTTTAATGATAAAACATGCATAAGAAAATAAGGCAATTAACACCTGAAATAATGAAAATAATGAAAGATTATTAATAAACATGTGATAATATGTTATAAAAGGATAACATATGAAATTATAAATATTAATATGGTTTTTTAGGTTAATAACATGTTTAAAACCACTATATATTAGTTTAAATAATTTTCAATCAAATGGAAGTGTGAGGTATGGGATTTCATCTCAATTTCATTTCATTGAGGAATATGGTAATGTTACGCACCTAATTTATTTTATGTGGTATATATACTACCCATTTGACATGTAATTTCATGGATAATTCACACTTCATGGAATTTTATGTTTTAATTTGAATTATTTCATCTAAGGGTATTTGACTTGAAAATTAAGAAGTGGTAAAGAATTTCATAACTCAATTTATTTTCATTAGATTATATAACTTCTTTATTGGAATTGATATCCTAAGATTATGTTTATAGTTAATTTTGATTATATTGTTTTGTATTTATACTTTTTTATGTGGATTTATAGTTGTTTCACATAATTTATTAATTTATTAATTATCACATCAATGTTATAATCATTGTAAGGGTTTATTTTCAAAACTCATTTTAATCAGGATTGTTTATACTTAAATTTCCCTTGAAGGAAACTATTTTATCATTGTTTAATAAACCATTAAATTTTATTATACTCTATTATTCATGATATTTTTCTATTAATAGTACCATTTTTCTAATATTTGGTACTTAAAATTATTGATAATTGTTTTTAATCAAACCCGACTTCATATCTCGCTCCGATTGAAAAAAAAATCCAAAACCCATGTTTTCTAAAAAAATTCTAAAAATGTTTTTAAAATTTTAAAAATTATTTAATAAAGAAATTTTTTTTGATTTTTAATTTTTTAAAAATGTTTTTAAAGGAATATTCATTTCATTTTAAAAACAATGCTCATTTTTATTTTGTAAAAAATGTGAAAGAAATATTTGTTTTTAATGTAATCAGCATGTACGGAATTTCCTTCATTCATGAACACTAAATGTTTTAAAGATTCCTTTATAAGTTTAAAAGTATATCTTGAAATAAAAAAAAATTCAATCTTTTTTTTGAAATTTTTGTTTTAAAAGTTTATTTTCAAAATGAAAATGATATTTTCTTCAAAAATGTTTTTAAGAATATTTTCATGGTATTTTTATTTATCAAGGACATCAAAACTTTAATGTATTTATGATACAATGGTGATATTTTTTATTTGTATCGTCATTATTATTTCCTTGTATGGTTTATGATCAGTTTAATTGGGGATGTAAAATTTTATTACCATTCACCATTTTACTCTGAATGGTTTATGGTTATGTTTATTGATTGGGGTAAGTGTTAACATTTTATATGTTAGTTTTTCAATACGAATGTTTATGTTGATTATGTTTCACCCATTTAATATGAGGAATGCATTATACTTTTTAAGTTATGGTTGGGCTCGCTATATCCCCTTGATGTATTTGTAGTATAATGTCCATACTCGACTAACCATCAAACCAATAGTTTGACCGGTTACCACATGGTCTCAAGTATGCCTCCCCATATACTAGAGGCTTCTGACTAGAAGTGACAGTCTAAGGAGGTGATATTGGATAGACTATATCCTCATTATCTTATTAGCATTGTAGTATATCATAAAGTAAATAAAAAACAACAATTAAAGTAGTAATAATTTAATATGTTTCATCAAAATAATAATATAAAATGAATAATAGAGGGCTAATGCCAATATAAAACAGTGCATTCATGTCCAGATGATGATACATAAACTAAAATAGTAGATACATAGAAGGTAACATGATATACTATAGTACATGAATATATAAAAGAAAAAAACCTTGAGGTAGAACTCCATGAGAATCTTGAGCTCTAGGTTAGTCCTATGATCCAAACTCTCAAGTACAATTATGACAGCATAAGCAATAATCCATGGTCATATGAACATGAGATCTACTTAGGTAACCTAGTGAAATGGTGGATCAAGTATGGTGTTTTATATAACCTAATTATATCTCCACCAATGGTGTATACAACTAAATATAGTCCATGAATATAAAGTAAAGTAGTTTATTGGTATAAATAAACAATTGAAAAAACAAAAATAAACAAATTTTGGTTGGTTTGGGTTCTATTAGGACACCTGGATGACTCTACCTACATTGTCCCATTGCCGAAATCATGGTATTATTAGTAACCATATATATATAGTAATAGTATATACATAGTATAGTAATATATTTCATCCACCTAAATGAACTAAGTACATGAGGATGTTAGTGACCATATACATGGAATACTAGATGCTGGTTGGATCGGGGTGTAACTCAGTCATCCATAACCAGTCTAAACAAGCTTATAATCTCCAACAGTGGGTACAATATTTGTATATCATAATGAGTGGGATACATCATTATCTTCACTTAATATGGTGATTGTGTCATCATTTCAACACTCGAAATAAGGAACGTGGTGCATCATACCCAACATCCAATTAGTGTCAATGGTGTGAAACGTCATGATCAACACCCGATGTAAGGGAGTGTGATACCATAATGATCAATAGAACCCTTACCATCAAACCACATAAAACATCAATGGTGTAATGATAATAATAATAAGGTATTAACTCTTAAGGTAATCTATAATCCCAATATAACAAAGTCATCACGATTTAATTAAAGCTTATAATAAAGAATTCAATGATCGGTGTGGCCTTACCACCCTTCACAATTCATTTCAATTAAACCATTTAATTAATTCAATGCATTCATGACATCATGAATGATTTAATTATATATAATCATATAATTCATTTAATACAATTCACATAATTTGTGCTTATTTAAATAAAGAATGTGGTGTGGTCATACCACCCAATGAAAAACCATTTAATAATACCATGTGAGGCCATATACTAAGCATTCCACAAAATAATGATTAACATTAGGGAATAGAAAACACCAATGTAATGAGGCCAAGAATAATTCAAATCACTAATTACCACTTTTTACTTTAGAAGATAGCGCACCTCATCTCATGGGTTTTATTATAAA
Source organism: Viscum album (assembly GCA_963277665.1). Taxonomy (NCBI): domain Eukaryota; kingdom Viridiplantae; phylum Streptophyta; class Magnoliopsida; order Santalales; family Viscaceae; genus Viscum; species Viscum album. The sequence goes on along the minus strand of OY728132.1, from coordinate 21,339,988 downwards.
AACATGACCTTATTAACAGATGATTAATTTAAATAATTCAACTCATTTAAGGTGAATCAAACCATCATGAATATGACATTAAATTTAGTTCATGTCATTTAATAATGAAATACATGGAAACCCAATTACCTGTAATGGTAAATACCATTTATAACTCATAAAAATCAGTTAGGAGGATTCTTGTATTAAATCAACATTTTTATAAACAACGAAATTCAATTTATAACCCAATATAAACACTAAATAGGTGCTCCAATTATTTAATAAATTAATTAAAATGGTATATTTCAGCTGGAACACTAAGAGATGTCCATGACTAAGGTTTACATACTAAACTTACTAAACAATGTTCAATAGGGGAATATGAAGGTGTATAAAACAATTTATATTGAAGAAATCAATTTTTGGGTAATACACAATAAAGGTTGGAATGTGGCACAATGAAAATATTAATAAAATAAATAAAAATTTGTGAAAATTCATGTACACCCTACCACATGCTTATGATTCTTTAACAATCCAATATCAAGGTTTTATGTGGTCTGTATTAGAAGAAATAAAATAAATGTACAACCACCCATGCGGATCCAACATGACTGACAGCTTTTGACTAGGACTTCGCATGAGGGAGATATCATGATCCATAGGTGGAAGTGGAGAAGGAACCCACAGTGAAAGGGAGAATCATTTCATAGTTGGAGAAGAAGAAAAGAAGAAATAAATTGGTTTTAAAGGTTCATTAAGGGTAAAAAGGTAATTTCACCCTTAAAACTAGGTCACACGGTGTGGAAACATGGTTGGACAAACTGTGTTCCAACCGTTTGGCCCCCACTGCTTAGGAACTCTAACCCCACATGGTTGTCCCATATGGTTTTCCCAACCATTTTCCCACTATGTTCTTAACAATTCAAACACACTTCCCAAATGTCACACAGCATGTGGGTTGGGTGCACGATTTGGGAAACCCTACGTAGCCCATGAAGATCACTTCTTTTCACCCACAAGTGTCATGTGGTTTTCACTGGTGGGAAGCAAAATTTCATACAAATCGTGCAGCCTTACCAATCCACACAAAACATGATTTTTTATGGACCTATTCTCCTGAAACTCAATGGAAGACCCAAAGAAACCCCATGAGCATTTAACCATGTCTAAAAATAACACTTTAGATCATTCAAACTCTCATAATTATATTCTGAAGCTCAATTCAAATAATGGACCATCCACCAAAATCCAAAAATTCAAATTCCCTCAAAATTCTACATTGGCTCAAAACATGATTTGTTACAACCACCCAACCTTAGAACTTCTCATCCCTAAGAAGATTGTGGGGAACATTGAAAACATCACCCGACATACTATGGCCATGAATTCTCTTCTAAATGGTCATGTTTCTTTTCCCAATTCCCATGAACCTCTAAGTCGTAATTAAGAATACGACACATAATCCTTGAAAACCAAATCCCATTTAGATATATACATGATTATGTCATCGTATCTTTAAATATCTGACTGATGGTGCTCCCCACCATAGGTCATAACAAAAAAAAAGGGCCAATTCCAAACCATGGTATTCCCCACTGCTATAATTTTCTTACAAAGAATTCCCCTCAGTTCTCTAACGATTCTCCTGGTGTGTTCTTGAATTTTTCAGATAGTCAATTACCCTCTAAACTCATTTAACTAGGTCAATTCTTCATTTCATGAAAATCCCTAGATGATACATAATGCACTCATCTATACCAGACAGTATGCTTAAAATGGTTCCATTCAACCATATACATCGAACAAGAAGTATAAAAAGTTGATCCACTCCATCTAACTATTCTCAAAATGCTCGGCTTAGATAGACAATGTAAAACCAACAAAAAATCAATGCCTTCTTCCAAGGCATTTCGCATAACCACTAATCATGAACAAGGGTGTAACCCAGATCTAGCCCATTTGAATAGATACTATTTAAACATCACCTATCAGTCCAAAAACGAGCTTGGGATAGCCTCATATTCATTAAACTGAAGTCTATGGAATTAACCCAATGTATCTCGTACTCCATGTTTACAATTTAGACATTGTTTCAAGACAAATACATCCACATTAGATCATTTACTAATACCATAGTGGCATCCTCATGGTGGTTAAGTAAGAGTAAAATAGTGGGTGTCCAAGAGTACATCCAAGGTATTCCTACACGGGAACCCATGTATCACTCAGGAATAACCATGCCTCGATAAAAACCCTGAGACCAGTGCACAACTCTGATATACCCTAATTTTAAACTTAGCACATTGTATAACCAACGCTTTCTTAGTGAATCAAGGACAACATCAATATAGTGGTAATGATCATCAATAAACAAGATTAAACTAAGAGGATATCAAAAACATCAAAAGGATTCAAGAAACTTCTATCATATCCAAGATGATGTACTCAATATGGTTTCCAACCAACCATACCCAACTATAAAAAATAAAAAAAAAGTCAAACCACTACTGTTTGACTCCTTTTAAGAAGATCAACATAAACTTTTGATGAATCTTCATTAACCAATCACAAATCCTTTACCATGTGAGGCATTCTAGGATCGCCCAAGCTTAACCACTGGTGTCCATCTATGACTAATAGTATTTTTCAAGGGTTTCATACACATATAACCACATCAGCATCATACTTATGGGAATGAACTGACATGATAAAAGACTCACCATCCTCATAGAAATTTGAAAGTCGTATTGACCATTTTCAAATGGTTTTCTATGGTTGTGTCCCTTATACCTAGAAGGAAACACATTCACTCGAACTGACACGGCGCTCCCCACCTTTGGAGTGTCCTAGTCATTAAAATAAGGTATATACTAGCCAATCATAAGGGCACTAGATTATTTTAACCATAAATTCACATGTGACGCTACTTCAAGACACACTTGCATACATCATGGCATCAGGCTTAGAGTTGAAACAACTTGACCAGCATGTCAAACACCTAATCCTCTTGGAATGAAATCCCAAGAATTGGGACAAATTTTATTTCTTTAACACCTAGGTGACACTACTCTGAATATGACCTGAGAATGCACTCAACATCCCATGGCTCAATGATTCCACTGTACTCAATTGATTTTTTATATCATTTAGAAACTTTATGGGTATCGCGTCAATGAATGCACACCACCTCGAGGTTTAGAAGCAAGACAAAACATCCTAGATACTATCCGTAGGTTTACCGCTCTATGCATCCAATTATAAGGTGTTCCACACAATATATTTAACCCATATTTTAATTTCTCTATATGACTATTAACATTGATGATGACATACCAATTCATCCATTACTGAGGAATAAGAGAGGGTCACGCAGCCTACTAAGCAATTGACCATTCCCTAGGCATGTCTAACCTACTAAAACCAAGCATTAATTGATGGTCACTCCAATAATAGGGATCAAGTATAAAAATGACAACCCATAAAAAAAATGGTGCTGCTTAGAAGTAAAGATTCATACTAGGTAAAATGTCACCTGAATGGTACCATATGTTAGAAATCCCAAAAACATTTAGTAAGGCATTTAAGCTCCATGGGTGATACCTACCTTAGGATATCCCCTTATAAAAGTGTAAGCATAAAACATATAACTAGATCATGATAATAAAAAAAATCACTAGGCCATATGCCTATCATTTAATCCCTTTCAGAAAAGAAAAAGATCTATGGAAAATGATCATGTTTCCATTCCAAGGAAACTCAAAGAAAAGCTTAAAATACCCTTACACAAGGGTTTGAATTAAGTAAAACACTTCATGTTCTATTTTAAAGTCATTAAATTGATTCAAATTCAACCTTTAAACACTTAAAAGATTTAACTCAGAACATCAAGTACAAATTACTAAACAAAATCACTTGGTAACTGATTTAACAAATGTCTTAAGGAAAAACAAGTAAGTCTTATCAAAATTCCTTTTTAAAAATTAATAATTTACAAACATCCCATCATGATTGATAAATTTATCATATAAATTCATTTTAATAATTTTATTTATCCATAATTATTTTCTCAATTGGGCTTAGTTAAATACCAATTCATAAAGGATAAATAATCTTATAGGGGTCATGTTAAGATAACCTTGGTTCATCAGAATACAACCCAATATTAGTTGTTTAATTATTAAAGTTTAAAAACACTTGGGGTGGTTAATATCATAAGAAACATTCCCAAATGACCTACTTGGGTCTAGTTTTTCATTTATGAATGATTAATCATATGAATCATCATGCCTTTGTGATACATTCACAATCCTTTATAGAGAAAATCATTAATAGTTTAAATTTTAAAATTACCCTTAATGGGTTTTATCTGATAAGCATAACTATAATAGTCAACCTATTAGGGTCGAGTCATATAAGAGGCCCATAAGAAACCAATTTATTTCATATCAAGATTAAAAATATTTTACATCCATAACTATTTCAATATACATCGTGGTCACATATCGATCGAAAATTAATTTTTTATTAAATAATGGAAAAAACACCCATCAAAAGCACAATAGTGCAATCATGGAGGACTGAAGTGGTGAATTCTGAGGCCATCCTCCCAAACCATATCCTTACATTCCTGAGAAAGAAAACCTAAACTGGAATAAATAATCAGTGGATCCTCTTCACTTCCTGCACGGGCAAGAGAATCCATAGTAAAATTGGATTCTCTCCAAACATGATGAATCTTTCACCCTTCATTGATTTTCTTATAACAAATTTTGATAAGATAAATTAGATTTCATAGAGTATCTTATTTCCCTTGGATAGACCATACCAAAATCTTAGAATCTGATTCAACCTCAAAGACCTACAAGCCAAACCTTCGGCAAAGAGAGAATCAAGTGATAAAGGCCCTAACCTCCGCGCACAAGGAGTTCCCAGACCATTAAAGGCATTGAAAGCCATAATAACTGACCCATTTGGGTCCCTGATCAAACCACCCCCTCTCATGTAACCATTCCTAAATGAACCATCAACATTAATCTTGTAACCATTAATAGGAGGCAGTCATCTAACCCATCATCTTGGAGAGCTATCAACAATGATTGGCTTATTCAAGAATCTTACAAGAATCTATGATCAGTGTTTTCCTTTCAATATTGAGGCCAACTCATGTATGAGAGTCTTAAATCTTACCTAAATATATGGCATCGAAGTTCGTTTATCCATTCTGGTCAGATTCCGTGCATCCCATAAAATCAAACAAATGGCATTGAACATTATGCAGTGAATCCTTCTCTCTATCTCACAGTGGTCTGACCCCATAAACCAGAATGAAATGAAATCCTGTAGCAACTCATATTCACACCTAGAATCAATCCAAATATCTATAGTAGACCAAATGCCAACAAAACACTCACTCAAATAGAATAAATGCAAGACACACTCTAGGTGTGGACTACTACAACAAAAACAGCACAAGGCCAGAGAAATACCCTTTTATTGAACATTATCTTCAGTTGTAATTGATCAATTTTGCAGCCTCCACACCAAAAAATTCATCTTCATGGGGATGTCCTTACACCATAATTGTGAATCCCACTCATCTAGATAAGGTACCACATGTATCATCCCTCTATATTCAAGTCTATAGAAGATACTTGAAGACGACCGGGTAAAACAGCATCTATCTGCCTCATTCATGAATGAAATAGAATTGAAAACATCCATCTTCTCCTTGATCAGAATGGACTCCAATAGAGAAGGGTAAAATCTTACCTCCTTAACTGACATGTCAGGCCCTAGACATCTAAGAAAAAATAATCTCTCTCCCACCCAGTTATCCCTCCATAAATTGATATTTCCTCTTCCAACTACCCATTGGGTAACATCCTATATCTCTTCCAAATGTTGTAGAACACATTTATCCAACTTCGATAGCTTTCCAAAATAGTTGTCCCAATCTTCCCAATGCTTGACATAACGGTTTCTAAGAAAGGAGTCCCATAAGGATTCAACCACTAGAAAGTCTTATGCCATCCATGTTTGTAAGGTTTTCATGGAATATTTAATGTCCCTTAGGCCAATACCTCCCTCCTCCACTGGTTTAGCCATATAGTTCCATGAATCCCAATGGCATCAGCCTGAGAATTGTGCATCCCATAATAAATTGTTCATGATCTTCTCTATCTTATAGTGGTTCCCTTTTAGATGGATTATAGTTGAAAAATGTGCATAGGGATAGAAGACAAAACACTATTAATCAACATAACATGCCCATCAAAATATCGAGATTTGCTCTTCTAATTAAAAATTATCCCCAATATTCTATTCAAATTATCATCGGATAAATTCATTTTAATCCAACCAAAGGAAATCGGTGCCCCAAGATAAATAATAGGAAATGGTTTCCTTTGAATTCCAAGAATGTCTTGAATGGCCTTACTTCTTCTAGCAGAATACTTATTGACATTGCTCTTCCTTGCATTGATTCTTTGGCCGCTTAGATCACCATACACCACCATGATCTTCAATAGGTTATGTAGCGAATTCTACCTACCATTAATTAAGAGAAGAATATCATCAGAAAACATGAGATTAGAAATACAACCTTCCCCGATCTTCTTATATGGGAGGATTCTTCTTTCATCCATGCCCCTATAGAGGTTTTGAGATAAGGCATCCTAATCCAAAATGAAAATAGTGGGAGACAAAGGGTCCCCTTTCCACACACCCCACAGGCTTTTGAAGAAGCCATATCACATTCCCATAAGATAAATAGATAACCACAGCGAGGAGTAACATCTGAAGCATAGATCAATGACCCACTCGTGGAAGCCAAATCTCCTCATGGACTGAATGACAAATCTCCATTCCAATTTATCATAACCTTTATCCATATCCACTTGAATGATGATATTGGAACCAATAGAACTTTTGTTAATATCCTCCACTATCTCTTTAGCAATGCCGATCGCACCTTGAATACTTTTTCCTTTAAAAAAATCATGTTGTTCCTGAGACACAATATGAGGAATCACCCCATTCAATATCTTTGCAATCAAACTAGCCAGAATTTTGTAAGATACATTGAACAAGAAAATAGTTCTATACTAATTAATACTTGATGGGTACTTCACTTTAGGGATAAGGACCACCCTATAAGAGCAAGTACTTCGGTTGATAGATCTACCTCAGAAAAAATATTGAATCACCTCAATGATGAAATTCCCAACAAAATCCCAAGCGGACACATAAAAAGATCCCAAAATGTCGTTTGGGCCTAGAGCATTGTCAGTAGGAATGCTTTGAACTATTCTCCAAATCTCCTCTCCATAGGTCATAGTCATAAGAGCTGAGTTATCCTCCTAAATGATCAGTCTTCGTAAGCCACCCATAAATTCCACCTCTTCCTCTGATAAACCATGACTTTGAACAGGTGCCTACCCTACAAGTAAACTCTAAAAGTGTTGCAAATCCAACCTCCCTGCCACATTCACATCATAAGTATAGGAACCATCGTCAAGCCTAATATTGATCTTCATGTTTTTCCTCTCCTTAAAGAATGCCTGGAAGTAAGCATTATTGCGGTCACCTTCCTTAAGCCATCGAATTCTGGATCTTTTATTGTAGGACCTTTCAATTTCCAATAAACGTGTCATCTAAAGATTACATTTATCATAAAGAATCAAGAACTTACCCTCATCCCAGCTGCTCTGAATCTCCTCTTCCAATGTTTCAATATCTTCTTGCAAGGATTCCGCTAAGAGATCAACAAAAGGCTTGTTCATCAACCATCCACTTATATCCTACTTAAGGAACCTAGGATGCCTCGAAAGACCAACCCACACCCTTCTGATCTCTTATTTATCTCAAGACTCTCTCATCACTTGTAATAAGCCATCAACCCAATGCCAATTTGAGGAATATAAAAATGAAATATTATCAGGGTCACCTCTTTTCAATTATACCAACAATAGAGCATGATCCGAAAGAACACGAGATAGATGGTAAATAGTAACCTTCGAGAAGGAGTCTAATCCTTGAAGGGTGAATAAAAATCTATCAAGACGGCTCCAAATGTGACTAGTTCCCTTACGGTTGTTGCACTAAGTGTATTTTCAGCCCTTAAAACCCAAGTCCAGAAGCCCCCTATGAGAAATGCAGTTTCTAAAATCATGCATGACAATGTTAGTACTACCAATACCTCTTATTTTATCTTAAGCATTCATAATAGAGTTAAAATCCCCACCTACAAACCAAGGTAGACCAAGAAAATCAAAGGAATCCAAATAATCCCATAGGTACTTTCTACCTTGCACATTCCAAATCCTGGACCACATCTACCTACACCTCCTTTTTTAACAAATCCAGATATGTTTGTTCTTAGGGTAAGCATGTATATAACACCCAAACCCCATTTTCATAGAAAATATAGCGATCTTGATGGGTTCTTGTTTAGGTTCCAAAATAACAACTAGCGACACATTATGCTTCCTGACTTCAGAGGCCATGAAGGCACCCTTTGTAAGTGAGTCTAGCCCTCGATCATTCCACAAAATCAAAGACAACATTAAAATATAGATTGTTTAGCCTTCTGTCCAAGAGTACTTGTTTTTGGAGATAAGAGAATTTTACCATCTTCCTTAGACATAGATCTGGTAACCGGTCTGATGAGATCATTTGGATATGTAGACTTCTTCGGCATAAGAATCTTCTATTTAAGATGGCTATCTAACTCTTCAATAAAGGATATTCTATTAGATGACGTTTTTGGGGGTGAACATGGAACCAAATCCTCTTGTAGTATAGAAATCAACATCATCCTGGAAGGTGAACTCTGGGCAGTGCACATCTCCCTCGCCACCCCTTCTGAAGGAGCCGTCCTCAGAATAACCTCTTGGATATTCTTGGGAAATCTAGAAGTGGGGAATAGGGACCTCACTAGTTACTCCATATAAATAATTGTGGAGATATAAAAGAATTGTTAAGTATGTTTAATCTCCATGGGTAGGGTCGGGTAATGGGCAGGGAAGTCTTCACAGATTCCCCCCCTCCCAAGCCGAAGCAGAAACATTAAGGTATTTCAACCTAGAGTCCAGAGATAAAGACTGGCTGGGAGAAATAGGTAGTAGTGGTAAAGACTTTGGTAAAATATTTAAATTGGAACATTTAGAAGAATGAAAATCAGTTATCTCACCTACCATCTGAGAAGGCAACACCTGATTCTCACCGGTCACCATAGCACCAGAAATTCCTTGAGGAACCACACTAATTTCAAAATCCGCTACTAACCCCACCGAAGATGGAATTTGATGGTTATCCTTACCCCTCTCCAAGGGATCATCTCAGGTCCAAGATCTCAGTTTCATTTTTAAACAAACTTTAATCGAGTGTCCCTAGAAACCGCACACTGAGCAGAACCTAGGGGTGCTTGATAAAACAATCGTTGCCACTAATTGAAACCTTCAGGGGTATTGATAAGGATCCGTGGAGGAAATTTTGAAGAAATATCCATTTCAATGCAAAACCAAGGGTTTAAAGCATCCAGGAGAGTTTCAGTAATCATATCTAAGAAAATAAATCTCCCTAAAGAATCACCTATAGCAGCCAAAATAGTCGGGTTTTGCAGCAGGAGAGGAAGGATTGAGAGCTTTATCCAAACCACCTCCATGGGAGATTCTCTTCTGTAATGATAATACCAGGACCAACAAGACAAAGTGAAATACTGAGAACCACAATGTCTATCCTCCATGGTCCTGGCATTCAAAAAATCATCCTTATTGAAAAAGTGAAAACAAAAGGCATACCTAGATAATTAAGACACTGCAGCCGGTTGAAGAAGACTCTAGGAAGCAACCAAATATATGAAAACCTCCAAAGGAGGTTTATTCAATCCAAATTGAGCTACAAGAGAAATCCTATAATAGTCAGCATCATCCATAAGATCGCTCTCTGAAAACTCAACCATAGGAATACTATCCATCTTCTCTGAAAACCTAGGTTCTAGACGAATATCTGGAATATAAGGAACAGATCTACCCCCCAAAACTGGGACTCCCATAAAAGCCTCCATGAATGACTTGGGACCACCAGTCGAGATGGTATCCACTGAAGGCACACCCGAAGAAGATGGTTGAAGACCCCCATAAATCAAAAAGGATCCAACCACAGGAACACAGGAACCAGAACCAGTCATAGCGCTCGCCATCAGTCAAAGGTTACCCTTTCACCCCCAGTGTGGTCACATATAAAGTTTTGATTATATGGGTTATCATCTCCCAATCTATAAAGTAACCATACACTTTATAGACCGCAAACTGGATCCCATTTAATTAAAACCAAATCACTTTAATATTTAAACTCTAATAGACTATATATTTTAACAAAAGTTTCTTGATATATATATATATAATGCTCAAAATATGGTTTGGATACTCAGGTTACCTTTCTCCCAATTATAAGGTTCCAATACACCTAACAACCGATTACTGGATCCAATTTAATCACAACCACTATGTTCAGCCCATAAAATCATTTTTATATATAAATCATAACTAAATATGTTATCACAATCAATAAAAACAAAGGAACATGCCAATAAGAATAGAAAAAAATGAATTTGTAATACATTCTAAATAATCAGGCAACATGGAATATAATCACATAATCATGGTAGTATATTATCATGTTAAATAAAAACCAAAGAATGTTATATAAGCAGGAATGATGAAGAAAACTAACTCATATAACTAAAATACTAAAATGGTATATATTATCCAGAATAATAGACACACAAGGCACATTATCAAAATCAGTAGGAAGCCTAAAAATGCAACTACATGACATGGAATATGCATGACATGTGAATTTCTATATGCCTATAATGATGAATGTAATTCTACTTCCTTTAAGTATCGGTCCATGGAAAAATAACATAAATTTCATAAATTAATAAGTAATGGAATGTACACCAATCACTCAAGGTGAAATCATAATCAACTGTAATAAAAACAGCATGAACAATAAACCTAGCCTTAGAAACTTTAAATTTTCCCTGTACGTGGGTTGATCAATCCTAGGCACGACTATTTATCAAGTATCAATACATTCCTAGTCTTCTATATGCCATCCCCAAATAGTAATATCAAGGAAAAATAACCCCTTATACCACTTTGTAACGTCCCAACCCAACTGACCATCAAACCTGTAGACGGACCGGTCACCAGATGGCCTCAAGTGTGCCTCCCTATATACCAGAGGATGTCAACTAGAAATGATTTATAAGATAATGATATTGGGTAGAATATACCATCATGATTAGAGTATAATAGCATTATATCAAAAATTAAATAATAGAAAACAATGAAAGTAGTAATAAGGAAATATATGGTGTTGTAAGAATAACATAAAGTTAATAAGAGTGGGCCAATGCCAATATATAATAATGCATTCATGTACAAAGAATGATACATAAACTAAAATAGTAGGCATATGGAATGAAATATGATACAGTGTAGTACATGAATAATGAAAAGAAATAAAATCCTCGTGGGTGAACTCCATTAGCATCTTGAGCTCCATCTCAATCCTGTGCTCCTAACTCCCAGGTGCATAAATTAAAACACAAGCAATAATCCATGGTGCTATGAATATGATATCTACTCGGGTACCCTAGTGTAATGGTGGCCCGAGCAGGTTGTGAGATATATTTTCAGTAGAACACCACCAATGGTGTCAACAGCTAAATATAGTTCATGAATATAAATTAAATTAGTGTGTAGGTATAAATAAATATTCAAAAAACTCAAATAAACAAATATTAGATGGATTAGGTTCCATTAGGGTATCTGGACGACTCTGCGTGCTTTGGCCCATGGCCAAAATAATGATTTTATCAATAACCGTATGTATATAGTAATAATATATACATATTATAGTTATATATTTCATTCACCTATAAGAACCAAGAGCATGTGGATGTAAATGGCTATATACATGGAATACTAGGTGATGGCTAGAATGAGGCCTAACTCAGTCATCCATAACTAGTCTAAATGAGCCTATAAGCCCCAACATAGGTTACAAGCACTAAATCTCATAATTATTTGGAGACTTTATTCTGGTCACTCGAGATGGTGAGTGTTCCATCATTTCAACACTCTAAATAAGGAATGTGGTGTATCATGCCCAATATCCAACTAGTGCTAATTGTGTGAGATGTCATACTCAACACCCGATGTAAGGGAGAATGATACTATCATTATTAACATATCCATTATGATTATACCATATCCAATATCAATGGAACAATAATAATAATAATAAGGCATTACTTATTAAGGTAATCTATAAGCCCAATATAATAAAGGGAGCATGATATTATCCTGATTAATAGAACCCTTATGATTGTACCACATCAAATATCAATGGAATAATAATAATAATAAGGAATTTACTATAAAGTTAATCCATAATCCTAATATAAAAAAATCATAAAAATTTAATTAAAGCATGTAATAAAGAGTGAAATGATCGGTGTGGACTTCCCACCCTTCAAAATTAATTTCAATTAAACTATTTAATTCATTCAAGGCCTAAAATCCATCATGAATCATGTCTTTCTATATAACCAATCCATTTTATTTAATACGATTCACATAATTCATGCTTATTTAAATAAATCATGAGGCATGGTCATACCACCCAATTCAAAACCATTTAAGATTACCATGTGAGGCCATATACTAAGAATCCCAAAAAAATAGGCATTAATATAACAGCATAGGAAACACTAATGAAATAAGGACAAGAATAATTTAAATCACCAATTAGAACTTTGTAAATTTTTAGACAGCACACCTCATCCAATGGGTTTTATTATAAAAACATTACATTGTTAACTAGTGATTCATGTAAATCATTCAACTTTTTTATAGTGAATAAAACCATCATGAAAATGACATTCAATTTAATAAATTTTATTTTATAAAGAAATACATGGAAACCTGATTACCTACAAGAGTAAATACCATTTCTAAGTTAGACAAAACAATTAGGAGGTGCCTTGGGTTAAATCAACAATTTTATAAATAAGGAAAATCAATTTACAACCCAAGCTAGACCCTTAAAGGGTGCTTCAAATATTTCATCAATTAATTAAAAAGGGGAATTTAGGCTAACACACCAAGGGATGTCTTTGACTGAGTTTGACATCCTCAACTTACTAAACAATGTTCAATGGGGGAATATCAAGGTGTGTAAAACAATTTATATTGAAGAAATCAAATTTAGGGTGACACACAGCAAATGTCAGCGTGTGGCACAAAGAAAATATTTATAAAACAAAGTAAAGTTTGGGAAAATCCATAAAACACCTACCTCATTTTTAGGAATCTATAATCATCCAATATCATGGTTTTATTTGGTCTAATTTGGAAGAAATTGAAGAAATGGAAATCCACCTGATATGGATCCAATTTGACCGATAATGTTCGATTTGGACTTAGAATGAGGGAGATATCATGATCCCTATATGGAAGAGGAAGAGTAACCCATGGTGAAAGGGAGAAGCCTCACATAGCTAGAGAATAATGAAAGAAGAATGAAATTAGTTTTAAAGGTTCATTAAAGGAAAAGGGGAATTTCACCCTTAAAACTAGTTCGCATGGTTTGGTTGCACGGTTTTCTAAACCGTGCACCAATCATACAGATCCCACTATTTAGGAACTCTAACCCTACATAGTTTTCCCACATGGTTTTCCCAATTTTACATCAATTGTGTTCTGAATAATGAACACACACTACCTAAATGGCGCTAAGCATGCAGGTTGGGTGCACAGTTTGGGAAACGGTGTGCAGCCCATGTGGATCACTTCGGCTCACATACAGGTGTCACATGGTTTACACTGGTGGGCTTCATGGTTTCATAAAGACTATGTTCCCTTACCATTCCACCCAAAACATGAGTTTTTGGGGCTTGATGCTCTCAAAACTCAATGGAAAACCCAAGTAACCTCTTAAGCCTTTAACCACATCTAAAAACACTTTAGATCATTCCAAATCTCATAATTATGTTCTAAATCTTAGTTTAAAGAATGTCCCATCCACCAAACACCAAAAAATCAAATTCCCTTGGAATTATACCTTGGCTTAAAACACAGGTCATTATAGGTAGGTCTCATGATACAAACTAGACATGGTTATGGTCAAGGCACTACCCATTTTTATAGATATCCTAGAATTCAGAAAAGATGGTATTACATGTCTTGGAACAAAACCTCTACATTATTAGATGTTTTTTCATAAGGCCCTGGTGGTACATCTTTTATGTCCTTCATTATGTATTTCATCATTATGAATTCATCCATTGATATTCCATGTGATTATTAGATTAATTAGAATATCCATGGTTAAGTTTCATGATCATCTGATTATTTATATAGGATTATGTGATCATAATTTATTGCTTATATATTAGTCTCAATTTATTGATTTATTGGAATTTTCTCACTTATTTTATTTTCCTTATTTATTATTCCTTATTTATTCATATATTCATTTGTATGCTTACCCTTACTGAGAATCTAAGCTCACCCCATTATTATATTTTATTTTATCTAGGATATAAGGAAGTATTTTATGATTTATATGTAGGTATGTGCTAAGGGGAATAATTTTATTCTCAAGATAATACTTTTTTGTATTCTATATTTTCAAATGTAAATGCGATTCAAGTATGTATATATTTTACTAAAACTACTAAACTATTTGGTCCTTCAAGATGTGATTCCTTGTATCTTATACCAATTTAATAAAGAAGAAACCAACTCTAGGATACTAGGGTTCGGGTTGATATAGTTGTTATTAGAGGAAGTTTAATAGAAACCTTGGGAACTGGATTTAATAAAACATATATTAGAAATCATAACCTTATAATAGACTTTTAGGGTAAGTTTAGAAGAGAATATTAAAGTTTCATTAAGGTAGATATTATGTAGTTTTTTCTAAAAATACATCATTTTATAGATATTACAAGTGTATTTGGTTCTAGAAAAAATGTATATAGGGGTAATAACTTCAAAAAGAGCACATTTGGCTTGACCCGAACATCACCTGGTATATGAAAACAGGCCTTACTGCACACCAATTTTGAAAATCCTGGGGTATATGCATATGATAATTCACATTTTATTTTCAATAAATTATGAAATATTTTAAAATAAATATATCCCCAAAGAAACCATGTTTATGATTATAAGATTAGATATGCATACATTTTTCAAATTTATGTGGAGAGTTTCAGTATTTTTGAGAATATAAATTATGTTTCATAATTTAATGATCAAATATATTATATTATATTATTTATAAATGGTACCTAATAAAATAAATGTGAACCATATAAATTCATGTACTCTATTTAAGGTTTCCCTCTTGGGAATGATAATAAAAACTGGAGCTGGAGCTATAGCTAGAACTGATCAAATTATTCCCATATTGGGCATCTAACTCAGGTTATGAGTAACAAACTTTCTCATATATAGTAACCTTTTGATCCACCATGAGGTGTAATAATTTTATTCATCTTCATGTATAAACAAAATCCATCATTAAATGGGACTACAAACCCATTTTTATCTAAGAAATGGTAAGTTACTTATAGAATATATTTCTCACTCTGGGAAGTGGTGAAAGGAAAAAGGTTTTCATGGAATTTTATCATCTATAAGTAGATACAGATCAATGGTGGTCTTTGATTAAAAACACTAAGTATGTGGAGGAAATAGAAAGCATGTATTGAAATTATTTCAAGGTAATCTTCTTGGAAAAATATTTTCCTCGTGAAAAATGACTAGATATAGAGAAAAATTTCTTGAGTATAAGATAAAAAGGAAGAGAAAAATGTTACAAATTATGAATCCTACTTTACAAGGTTAGTATGGAATCCTATAGACTACATATGTAATCTAAATAGAAATATTGATCATTTATTTGATGGGATTAATCCAATACTTTAAATGGAACTAATCTACCATACATTAGTATCATATGATGAAATAGTATCATTTGTTATCAAGATAGAGAAATAATTATCTGAGACTTATGACTTTAAAGGGAATAAATAGAATAGAAGGATGGTAGATTAAAAGGCTAATAAAGGTAAGAAGGGAAAGAAGGATGTTCAAACATGTAACACTTGTGTAATGAAACACCTTGGTACATGATTGAAAGGAAAAGGAGTTTAATTCATGTGTGGATAAAAAGGACACCATGATTGTTATTTTAAGTGTAAGAAATAATTTTCTAATGATCAATTCTTCAACTTTAAGGATATTGGGAACTACAAAAATGAATATCCCAAGTGTCAAGGAAATATACCTCAGAAGAAGCTAATTTATCAAGGTCAAACTTATTTTATTACCATAGATAAAGAGGATTCATTAATTTTCTTGTGTTTGGATTCATGAATTATGTTTTTTTTATATTATCAATGTCATCCTGATTATAAGAAGTATGAAATATATAAGGATTGTACTATAGTACTTTTCACTAAGGATTTTAAAGCACATGTTGAATGGTAACAATGTCCAAGAAAATTGAGTCAATGAAAAATTGAAATTCTTAGTAAACACGTGATTAAGGGAAAGATAACCCTTAATATGTTCTTGATGTGGTGATAATGATGTTGGGATAAATATATGATTGATATAGATAAAGTAAATTGTGTAGTACTAACTACCTTGGTACTTATTAATGATTTGTTGAAAAGTTATTTTATACTAAGATTAATAGAGTTTAAATAATCTTTTTATTTAAAGAATATATCCAATAATCTATGTTTTACTTAAGAAATAAGGAAACATACATGTTTTCAATAAGGTTTTATGGTAATTCGGGTCATTACAATGTTTCAAGAGAATAAATGATGAATGTATCCACATGTTTGGTATATGATGATTAAGATATAATTAATGTTGTTTTGGGGATTAATGATAAGTTCATTTTGGAAATTTAGTGACCTCCTTTATAAAGTTACAAATCTTAATATTTTTTAAGGGTCATAAGGTTAACCATTTATGATATGGTTTAAGTTTAATATTGGATAAGGTTTTAGAGATTAATGTATTACTTCTCCATGTGAAGATTTATGCATATTGGATAACCTATTCTCAGAATTTTTTTATAATGATAACTAGAGATCGAAGGAATGAATTATCATTGTATTATGGATCTTACGATCAATTAAAATTGAATTTAAGTGCTTTAGTAATAAAAAACACATTTTTTGGAAATTCATTTCTTGGAGTAAGTGATGAATTGGACATTTATCAAAGCACAACCAAAGGATGAAATTGTGCTTATGAAATAGAAACATATCAATCAAGTATACTTCTATATATTCTTAAATAGTAAAATAATTCCTCAACTTTATGAAAAGGATCTTGAAACAAAAAAAATATCTTATTACATTCATACTCGATATATCAGAAAATATTTTAAATCATCATTGATTTATGGTTTTGAGTCCCTTAACATTCCAATGAAAATTCACTTTCTTGTGATAAATTACCTCAATTAATATCTATAATTATTTATTCTTTTCTTCCATTTCCATATCATCATTTTCCACCATTTTTACCCTACTTAGAAGCCTAGTTATGTGTTATTTCATATGACCTTCATGCTTAACTTCCTCTCTTACTAAGAGGATGTTTTCTCAACTCTTTAAATGATGTGGGTTTTTAAAAAAATAATTTTCCAATATAAAACCTTTTATTACCAAGATAATGTTTAAATTATGAGGATGCAATTTATTTATGGTGCGGGGAATATAACGCCCCAAAATTTTAAAATAGGAACATTGTATTTGATAGTGTATGTGACATGAAACACCAATATTAGAAGAAAATATAACACCCTAAGACTTTATGGCATATTTATTTTTAAATAAATTAAAAAAAATCACTACACGTAACAATAATTTTATCTTTCATTACATGCAACACTGGGTTTAGATTACGTTACACACAACACTGAGTCTAAATGAAATATGAAATATTATTAAAATATTATTATTTAATATAATAGTTATAACCTAGAAATTTTAATGTATGGTATGAATATTACATACTAAAATATGAAAATTATGGTTATATATTTATTTTAAGTAAAATGAGAATCATTTAAAAGAAAAATATATTTTTTTAATTGTATTTTTTTAAAAGACGATTTAGTTGCACTTTGAGCGCATAATTTAAAATTAATTTTTACCAATTTTAGAAAATTTATTTTAAAAAATAAACCTTATTTTAGAAATTGTAAAAAAAATATTGGTGTCAAATATTTTTATTTTATTGAAATATTTAATTTTTTGATGAATAGTGATAAATACTGAATTTTAATTGAAAACTGATTTTTCGTTTAAATTATTTAAAAAGTTAAATTATATTCTAAATTGGTTTTAAAGTAAAATTAGTTCAATTACATATCAATTAATACAATTTATGTCATTTTAATCATTTTTATATTGAATTTGGATATAAAAACATTATCAACTTTTGAACATTTTCTCATTAAAAACCTGCTTTCTCGACATGTCTGTAATATTAATTTTAAATTAATATTTTTCACTTATATGAATTAAATTTGGAAAAATGTATTACATATTTTTAATCATCATAATTTATAATATTTAATTTTTAATAATTTCATATTAATTTTTTACCAAAATGAATAGTGAAAACAATAAAATTAATTACTACAGCTGAGGTAAAAATTGATTTTCTGAGGGTTAAACTAAGAAGATAAGGGATAAAAATAACCTACCAAATTTTATAACCCCATTTTATGTTAATATTTTCATATTATATATTATAGGTTCTATAATGGACTATTTTAGAATCTTTTTTCATGATAAAAACATGGGTATGATTGAATCTTTTGCAAAAAAACTCAAGTGTGACCCTCACCTCACTTATTAAAGGCCACCACCTCTCCTCTCTTATTAACACTTTCAAAACTATTTTTTTGGAAAATAACTACCCAAATAAATTAACAACTTCCCTCCTCTAATTCTATAATCCTTATTTTGTGTATAAATACAATCTATGAAGTCTTTGGTGCAAACCTATAGAGGATACCTGAAGAAGTGGTAATGTTCTTCAACGAGCTTCTTTATTTTATTTCTTTCTCCACCTCATTCAATTATTATTAAGTCATGATGATATAATAAAATAAGTATCTACCATATAATTTTATTTTTTTTATAATAAGTTAATTGACTAAAAATATCTCAATTCCCATCAAATGGGTTAAGAAATCATTGTTTGTGTGTACGGCGGACTACCATCTTATGAATCAATGTCACTCATTCTTTCATTACCACCTATCACAGTTGGGTATGATGATGGATATAAATTATAAATATGATATTTTTAACATATTTATACTTATGGATTCATTATGTAATATATATATATATATATTACCTTTCATTCCATAGGATATATGATAACATCACTCATGTGTATGGCAGACTACCGTCTCGTAAAGCGAAGTGATTTGTCTTTCATTAATACTTCACATGGAAGGTGATAAGGATAATGTTAATGATTTTATGTGATATAAATTATATAATAATTATATTTATGACATATTTACAATTATATATTTATTTATATAATTTATTTATTACCTTTCCACTCACTTAAAGATGGTAACCTCATTCATGCATGTGTGGACTACTGCCTTCACGAAGCGATGTGACTCAATTTTTATCCCCACACCACATGGATGATATATAATTATATAATATGGTGTATATGATATTATTATAATTATTTAAATAATATATATTACTTACCTTCTTTCTATAATGATCATTGAAAAATTAATGCTTTACTCTTGCGTACGTACGGTCTACCATCTCCATGATCATAACGTACTTAATTTCTCAAAATCATATTTCATGATTGGTATTAGAATTATAATAGATGTATAAATATGATAATTATTTAATTATTATTATTATATATAAGATTAAACTATGTAATATGTGCAAGAATGGTATCTTTAATGACAAAATATGCATAATAAAACAAGGAAATTAACACCCAAAAAAATGAAAATAATGAAAGATTATTAATGAACGGGTGATAATATGTTATAAATGGATCAAACACGAAATTTTAAATAGTAATATGGTTCTTTTTTAAGTTAATAACATGTTTAAAACCACTGTAAATAAGTTTAAATAACATTTAATCCAAAAGAAGCATGGGGTAATGTATTTCTTATCAATTTCATTTCTTTGATGCATATGGTAATGTTATGCATCTAATTTATTTTATATGGTATATATACTGAAAATTTGACATGTAATATCATGAATAATTCATTATTCATGGTATTTTAATTTTTAATTTGAATTATTTAATCTAATGGGATTTAACTTGAAAATTACCAAGTGGTAAAGAATTTAAAAACTCAATTTATTTTCATTAGGTTATATTAATTATTTATTTTCATTGATATAATTAGATTATGTGTATAATGACTTTTTATTTATTATTTTTTATTTAAAAAAATATTTGTATTTCTATTTGATACGCATAATCAATTCATTGATTAATTCTCACTTCAACATTATGATCATTGTAAGGGTTTATTTCACAATCTCTTTTTAATGAGGATTATTTATACATGAATTCCCATTGAAGGAAATTATTTGATAATTTTTTAATAAAACATTTAATTTTATTATAATCTTGTTATTCATGGTCTTTTTTAATTAATAATACCATTTTTACACTCTTTGGTACTTAAAATTATTGAGAAATGTTCTTAATAAAATCTGACTTCATTTATCTCTTCTGCCGGAAAACATTTTTCTTCCAAAACACATGTTTTCTAAAAAAACAAAAAATATTTTTAAACTTTTATAAATTATTTAATAAATAAATTTTTTCCCATTTTTATATTTTACAAAATGTTATTAAATTAATATTCATGTCATTTTCAAAACAATTATCAATTTTATTTTACTAAAAATTTGAAAGGAATATTTGTTTTTAACATACTTAACATGTATGCAATTTCCTTATATCAGGACCACTAAATGTTGTAAAGATTACTTTATAAGTTTAAAATGTTATTTTCAAATAAAATAGTTTTCAAAATGTTTGGTGAACTTTTATTTTTAAAAGTTTATTTCCAAAATGAAAAGGATATTTTCCTCAAGAATATTTTTATGGATATTTTTATGGCATTTTTATTCATCAATGACATCAACCCTTTAATGTATTTATAATAAAATGGGGATATTTTATATTTATATCATCTTTATTATTTCTTTTGATTAATTATTATCAATTTAATTGATTATGTACAATTTCATTTTCATTCACCATTTTACTTTGAATGGTTTATGATTATGTTTATTGATTGGGTTAAGTATTAACATTTCATTTTTTTAATATGAATGTTTATTTTTATTATGTTCCAACCATTTCATATTAATAATTCATTTTAAATTATAATTTATGGGTGAGTACCACTATATATCTTTAATTCATTAGTAGGTATCATGATAAAAACTAGAAATGATTTTAGCCAAGACCTTACCCATTTATATAAATGTCTTACCATAAGGCCTTGATGGTATTAGATGTATTGGCATGAAGCCTCAATTGTATTTGATGTATTTGAAAGATTCCTAGAAGGTATGTTTTAGATTTCAATAATTATGTATTTCATCATTATGAAATCAGTTATTGATATTCCATGTGATTATTCAATTAGTTATAATATCCATAGTTATAATTCATGCTCATGTAATTATTTATATGGAATTATTTGATCATCATTTATTCCTTACATATTATCCTCAAGTTATTGAATAAATATCATGTGTTTTAGTTATTTACCTTTATATATTGATTATGTTGTATTTATTGATATTTTTCATTGTACTCTTACCCTTACTAAGCATCTGAGCTCATCCCTTTCTTTTGTTTTATTTTCCTCAGGATACCAGGAAGTATTTATGATTGATGCATAGGGATATGGTAAGGGGTAATGGAATTCTCAAGAAAATACTTTTTTTTATTCTATGATTTCAAATATAAATGTGATTAAATTATGTATCTAGTTTACCAAGACTATTAATTATTCAGTCCTTTAGGATGTGATTCCTTGTATCTTATGCCAATGTAATAATGTAGACACCAACTCCGACCTACTGAGGTATGGGTCACTTCAAATAAAATTCTCTTTATTATATAATTTATACCTAATTATTCTAAATTTGAAATCCATTTTATTTTATTCAATTTTTAAAAGTGATAAAAAAATAATTTTAAAATACTAAATGTATGATATATTAAATACAATTTACATAAAAAATATAATTTAAATTCTAAAATGTCAAATATGGGTTTATAATTAAAAAAACATTTTAAAAATTATAAATTTACTTATAAAATATTTACTTTTTCTTAGAAAAATGTTTCATAAATTTTTTATTCATGCTTATATACTAATAATGTCATAAAAGTCATGGTATTTTTAAAAACTGTATTTTACACTATTCACCAACAAATAAATGTTTTTAGAAAAATCTCAAAAATTAACCCTAAGATAATTTTGAAATTATAAAATCAAAACTGAATTTTTTTTATAAAATTATAATTATAATATTTATTTATTTATTTATTTATTTAAAAATATAAAATATAAAGAAAAAATATTTTTATTACAAAATCACTTCATAAACTTCATATGTAATTAGTATTATTTGATATAAATTTTTAAATAATTAAATAATAGTTACAAAATATAAATATTACCTATTATAATAAACATTTAAATGTGATAAATTTAATTTATTAAGGTAATAAACTATACACTTTTTTTAAATGGGTTCTTCAAAAGGCATCATTTTTATAATATTAATAAAAGTAGATAATAATATATAATTATTTTAATTGATTGTTATCCTTTTATATATTAATGATTATATTATTCAAGTAATTTTAATATGTCTTGGTTTATTTTAGTTGGGTTTTATGTGTGGAGTAAGGTATCCAACACATTGTTTATTTAAGGAAAATGTACAGTGAAATCTCAGGCCATTATATTCTCCTCCCTTAAATAAATTACATCCATGTAATTTTAATTATTACCAATTGAATAGAGTAGGTGAGTGTATTATTAATATATTCATTATTCTATATATAACTTCCAATGTTACATATAACTTACTATTTTAACATTCTCAATCTTTAAATATTATCAAACCCCTCTTTTGTTGATATTTTATAAGGACCCTTTTTTATATGCTACGTAAAGGTAACCCTTATTTTATATATGCAACGTAAGAGTAAATGTTAAGCTGTGTAAGGGTACCAATGCACTGTTTAAGGGTCAACCGAAGAACCCTATACCCTTATAAGGGTAAGTCGTGGGTTTCATAAGGGTAACCCTATACATTCTAATGATGCAAAAAGGAACATTAGGTACTTCATAAAGGTAACCCTTTGTTTATATAAGTTGTGTATGGGTAGTTCCCTCTCTTTATAAAGGTAACTCCTAGCTTATAAAGGGTATATAAGGGTAGGGTAGATTTGGTTAAGGGTAACTCCTTCTCTCCATGGGTTATATACCCATTACTCTTATGTGACACATATGAGGTGCATAAGGGTAAACCATGTTACCCTTACACAACACCCTTTTTGGGATAAATAATTTAAAAACCTTATTTTTGTGTTTTCTTCTTCCCATATTGATCTTGTAACCCTTTTGAATACCTTAAAAACCTTAAAATTAGGGTAATTAATTCCTTTACTCATTTAAATCTCATGACTAATATTATGGAATAATTAAAATTCACTGATTTTAATATCCTCATAAAGAATGAATTAAATGATAAATTAAATTAGAGCTCTTCATCATTGTGATCCTATACATGGGTTTTCTTCTTAAAATTACTTGAACCCTTACTAACATGGTATTTTTAGATAATTTTTAGCTTGATCAACCCAAAATTCCCTTACTCAAGATCTATAAGTCCTCTTTGAGTGATTCAAAACTTTCTTCCAGTTTCCAGGAATGGAGGATTTCTCTATTCTTCTTCCATTATTGGGTGTGACATTTTAAGGGAATAATTTATAGGAATATTTTCATGAATATATTGTGAATTGAGCTCTCATAAACCTATCTATAAATTTTTAAAGAATTTCTAAAATTATAATGACCAATAATTATTAATAGATAATTAAAAATAATTATCACATGCGTATCTAAGATTATTCTTATGAGATATATTATTATTGTATATAGTTTTATAATTATTATTTGGGGAATAATTTTCTAGAACATATATTGGTATATTTTTATAATTTGGAAATTATCTAAGAGATAAACTTATTTCATGTGGTATTTTATTTCTTTTTGGAAATAAAATAGTTGGAAGCAGTTTTAGGAATCCTTGGAAATCATTTTGAGATGGAGAGTATGTGGAAGTGATTCAGTGATGATTCCTTGATAAACCATGATATTGATGTCAATGATCTTTATATAGGAAACTACTTACCTTTCGGAGATTTGATTTGCACATGTTTCCATGGTATAATTCTTGTGTTTCCATACCTTGTTTACCATGATTGATTATGATCACATGTGGGTGTGTATGTAGCTTGGGAGACCCATTGTGATATTCCATTCCATGATTATTGCTAGATTATCCTATTTCCATGTTTGATTATGATCACATGTTTTTTTGTGTTGATACTATATTCTTAGGATGATATATTATGCTATACCCTACCATGTTATGTGTGTTTCCCTGCCTTGTATATTGTTACTGGTACTTGAGATAAGTGGTTCATTTTGTATTGTTTATCCCTTAGAGTGGGAGTGTGAATAGCTTTTGATGATAATGGTGATATTGGAACTCAGTGTAGGGTAGGGTCATGATGGTCTAGGGACGTAACACTATTAAGTGTGTTAGGGGTATAATGGTCTAAGGAATTGACCTGAGGCATAGACTGGGTATGATGGTCTAGAGGCCTAACCCATGATGGCACTAGGATATGATGATCTAGGGAACTGATCTGAATTAATGCCTTGAGATCGTTGGGAGATTTTTTATTATCCTAGTAACTTATTCTTTCTCACTTTTGACATCCTATGATTGTGTATGGATGTGAAGAAGGTATGATTTTCTATCTTTGGTGGCATTTTTAGTGCATGAACACTAATTACATATTGTATGTTTGTTATTCATGTTACACATTTATTATTTTCATGGAATAAACTTATTATAATTGAGAACAATTTTTAAAGACACATTGGTGGTATCTTACTGGGTTTATTACTCACACTCTATATGGTCATTTTGATTCCCATGAAGACTTTATTCATAGGATCTAAGGGTAAGGTGCTCATGTGCAATGTCCAATCAGAGGAGCATGGAGCTAGTAGCGGACCAGGATGGAATCTGGAGGATTACTGCTGATTTATTAACTTTTTTTACATGTCACGTATTTAATTTGTTTTGTCTTACCACTTTGGGGTCCCTTTTATTTATTGTATGAATGGTATGTCATCTACTTAGTTTGCACATATTTACTCTAATTATTATTATAGTGACCCTACTTTTTCTTACATGTATATTGAATTATTTTAAAGATAAACAACATAATAGTTATACAAAAATAGGATCCAAAGTTTTAGTGTCTTGGGAAAATTAGTACCATACATAAATTTTACATAATGAAACATAAAAATTTATTTAATTTCTTCTTCTCAATATTTTTATTGGCCCTTGTGTTCTACATAGTAAAATTATTCACCAAATTATATATGTCAAAAGAAGGAGTGAGCTAAAAGCCTAGTAAGAGGATGAATAAGAGACCTAAAATATAGGTGAGAATAATCCTCATCATCATAACATAATAAAAGTGTCATAATCATAATCAGGAGAGAAATAATTAGATAAATTCATGTAATGTGGTAATGCATAAAAATAAAACATCATGTCTTAGTGGTCAAATACCACACATAGTTATGAAAAAATATAGCAACATGTTCATGCGTAACATATGTGAATCATCATAAAATAATAATTGTGAATAAATATAACATCATGTTCATTAATATTTCACATTATAACATGAGATACATCACTTTACCCAATGCATTGGAGTGCTATATAATTCAGGGTGCACCCGTCACATCATAACATTTACATAATCATGCATGCCACATATAACATATATAAATCTTGAACATAAAATAACCCATGGAAGAGAATTGGTTTCATTTAATATATCATACATTCAGGAATAAACTTTGGATTTCCCAAAATAAAGAGTTAGTAAAATGCTTGGTATCAATCTTGAGTGAAGAAGAAACAATCTCAAGATAATTAAAAGATGTGTTTTAAGAAAGAAGAGTTCTTTTAAAAAAATATTTTCATTTTTTATAAAACCAAATTATAAAAATTATATCATATAAAATAAAAGGGAAGGAAAAATAAATTATATTTAAGGATAATTCATACTGAAAATGGAGTGAAAGCGGGAGAACATAAGGAAATGGAGTTGGGTTTGATAATTCCCCTTACCTTATGTCTGAGTAATTTATTCACTTTAATATCTTATATAATAAAATTAAATTCAATTATTAATAAATAAAAAACTTTTTATACATGTTATTTATTCATTATAATTTTATTAAGTTCATTTATGGTTATTATGATTAGTTAAAAAGTTCAATTATATCGTTTTGGGAGTGTTCATTTTCTTGGTTTTCATGATTGGTTTGCTTGTTTACAAGTATGGAAGTTCATATACAATGAGAATGATTCTCCAGAATTAAAATTTTATTTTATTATTGAATATAAATAATTTTAATTGTTCTTATATATAATTTTTTTATATGGTATTATAATTATTTATTAGATAGAATGCTAATGAAAATGATTTAATTTATTTAGCAGTTTTTACAACCATTATGATCTTATATCATTATGTTTATATATATATGTTCCAAATCATTATATAACTTATATTATGTATAATAAAATATTATTTAACCATAATAATGGTATTATGACCATCATTTAAGGTGTTATTGAAAAATTAAAATGTAGTGTCCATAGTGGCGGTAAATCAACACACCACGAATTATATTTTCATTTTTAGAATACAAGTAAAAGGGAAGAAATTTGAATGTGAATTATTCCATTAACATAATAAAATAAAATTCTATAAAATATATTGGAGTTATAATACATATTTTAAAATTATAGGTGAGTACAAGATAAAAAATTAAATGAAATTGAAAAGAAATTAAAAGAAAGAGAAAGAGGATTTTACCTCTTGAATTTCACCTCCTTGAAACCCTCCTTAGGGAAAAGGGTTTGTTGTTTTGATGAGACCAAGGGCTCTTGGACATGGGGAAGGGTATTGGGAAAAGTATTGGGCAAAACTTGGACAATATTCAACTCTTTGAAGGTGTGATTAGAAGAGGTGGTGAGGGGTGGTATTTATAAGGGAGGAGAGGGGTGTTTTCTCATTATTTTATTCATTAGTTTAACATTTTGACTCAAGAATATTAATAGTTTGAACCTCATTACTAAATATATTAAAATAATGAATTATAGTTATATATTTGGGTCTTATATTATCCTTACATAAAAAATGACTCAAAAATTCATGTATTTAGCTTTTATCGTAAATTATCGTATTTTACTATTCACCAAAAAATCAAGTATTTTAAAAAAAATCAAAAAAATTCACCATTACAATTTTATGAATTCTAGAATTCATAAATAAACTCCATTTTATTAAAATAGTTTTTTGAATATGTGAAAATTAATTTTTAATTAAAATCATTATTTACTTGGAAAATACTGATTTTTAAATTATAACTGATTTTATACCACTTTAAAAAATTAATTAAGGTATCATAAAATTATCTTATAATAATAATAAAATAAAATTATAATTTATGAATATATTTTATGAAAATAAATTCTATTTTAAATCATTATATTAATTATAAAATTGAAAATAAACATTTATGGTTTATAAAAAAATCAACACTTAATTAATAGTTTTTAAAACATTTATTTACTTATACTATGATATAATTATATAATATTATTATTTATAAGATACCTAAATTTTATTTATACTTTCATATATAAGGTTACGATTTTATTGGTTAGATTACTATTCTTAATGGTCATATTACTATTCCAAAGGTCAAGTTACTATTCCATTGGTATAGGTTCCTTAACTTCTAGAAATACCTCTTATTTAATTAATTATTCATTTAAAAAGTTTTTATTATGTTCTAAAAATGATTTTATGTGGTTTATACTATATGGAATAATTATAAGAATGGAATTTTTATTGATAAAATTTTGGTTCATTACATTCTTCCCCTCTTATGAAAGTTTACCCTCAAAATTTTATTTTATATATTATGGTGAAAATAAGTGAGGGTACTTATCCTTCATTAATTCCTCTAGTACCCATGTTGCCTCCTCTTACTTATGGTTCGACCAGGTGAGTAGTCTTGTTGCATGGTACTTTATCTCTACAGTCCAAGATCTTCATTAGCTTCTTCTCGTAAGGGAGTTAATTTTCCAACTATACCACCTCTGGATTTAGTGCATGTGAGGGATCCAGTATGTACTTCCTCAAAGGGAATACATGGAATACAGTGTGTACTTGATACATGATAGGTATAAGTGCCGGTGAATAGGATACAACCCCAACATGATCAAGAGTCTCAAATAGGTCTATGTACATGTGACTCATCTTTCCTTTCTTCAAAAATCTCATGATCTTATTCTTTGGATATATGTAGAGGAATACCATATCTCTAACCTTAAACTCTAGGCCCCATCGACAATTGTCCGTATATCTCTTCTAATGACTTTGGGATGCCTTTATGTGCTTCTAAATATTTTTTACATTTTTCACCATTTCTTCAACCATTTCAGATCTTAAAATATTATGTTCACTGACTTTATCCCAGCACACTAGTGTTCTTCATATTTTCCCATAAAGAGATTCATATGGATCCATTTAGATGATTGAGTGGAAAATATTGTTATAAGATAACTCATCCAGAGTCATATGTTGGTCTTATAATTCTTTTAAGTCCATATAACATGCCATCAACATATCTTATAGTGTTTGAATAGTACGATCAGATTGGCTGTCAGTTTGAGGATTATAAGACATACTGAATTTCAACTCTATGTTTAGAACAGGTTAGATAATTTTCTAGATCTTGGAGGTGAATCTTGAATCTCAATCAGATATAATTGATAGTGGTACTCCATGTAGCCTTACTACTTCTCTAATATATATTCATGCAAGTTGATCAAGTGAAAAGTCCTCTAGAATTTCAAAAAAGTGAGTTGTCTTTGTAAGATGATCCACAATAACCCATATAGCATTTTTTCCTTTGGATGTCTTCAAAAGTCTAGTGAAAAATTCCATGGTGATGTTTTCCCATTTTCATGTTAGTATAGGTAAAGGTTGCATCATCCCCTTATACATTTCCCTTTTAGCCTTCACTTGCTGATATAATAGGCACTTTGATTTATATTTAGTGATCTACTTCTTTATATTATCCCACAAATAGTTCTCTTGGTGATCTTGATACATATTTGTGCTCCCTGGGTGAATAGAGAAGGTTGATCTATGTGCATAACTGAAAATCTATTTCTTTATATCTGAATTTGATGGTACACATAGTCATGACCCATATCGTACAACTTTTTACTCATCAGTTTTGAACTCTGAGGATTCCCCCTTTCTCAAAACTTTCACCTTTTTCTAAATTTCCATATCATTTCTTTGAGCATCCTTTATATTCTCCATGAGGTATGGTTGAGCAATAATTTGAGGAAGTATTGATGATGTTACTTCTTTAATGATTCTCATATCCATCCTTTATAGTTTTAAGAATATTGTATCCTTCCCAATTCTCATCATTGATAAAGATACAGGTTCTTTTCTACTTATATCATCTGTCACCTTATTTTCTTTAACAAGATAGTAGTGGATTGAGAGGTCATAATCTTTGATGATATATAACCATCTTCATTGGAATATATTAATATCCATCTATATGAATATATATTTTAGGTTCTTATGGTCTTTATATATTTCAAACTTATCCCCATAGAGATAATTTCATCAGATTTTCAATGAAAAGATCACAATTTCTAACACCAGATCATGTGTGTGGTAGATTTTTTCATGAATTGTCAACTTTTGTGAGGTGTAGGCTATCACTTTATCATTTTTCATTAGTAAGTAGCATAATACCTTCTCTTAAGAATAATTCTATACCACAAATAGTTCCCTATTTTTTGGAAGCGTGAGTACTAGCAAAGTGATAGGCCTAACTCTTTGAAGCAGTATTCACATTCACTGGTCCATATAAACTTTTCTCCCTTTTGAGTCATATTGGTTAGTGGGTTTAAAAAGCATGAAAATTTCTTCACAAATCATCGGCAATTCCAAGATATAACAAGGAAACTATATACCTTTATTATAGATATTTTCATGGGCCACTCTTTGATTTCATTTGTCTTAGAATGGTCCATATATATTCATTTAATGGTGATAAAATTCCCCAAGAAAGGTACTTCCTCTATCCATAACTATAATTTATTGTACTTTGCATAAATTTTTTCCCTTTGAAAAGTCTTTAGTACAATATTCAAATGCTCCTCATATTCCCCCTTTATCTTAGATTATATCATAATATCATCAACAAAGACTACCAAAAAAAATTTGAGGTAATCTCTAAATACTCTAATCATTAATTCCATGAATATTGCGGGAGAATTAGTGATTCTTAAGGGAATAACTATGAACACCTAGTATCTATACCTTGTTCAAAAATCATTCTTGGCCATATCTTCCTTCATCACCTTTTATTGGTGATATACCAATTGAAGATCCACCTTATAGAAATACTTATCCCCACATAGTTTATTGAACAAGTCATGTATCCAAGGAAGGGGATACTTGTTATTTATCGTGATTTTTTTGAGATTATGATAATCAATGCAAAGGCACATTGATCCATCCTTATTATTGATTAAGAGGACTAGTACACCCCATGGTGAATCACTTGGGCATATGAAACCCTTGTCTAGATTCTCTTGTAAATACTTTTTTAGTTCTTAAAACTCAATTATGGCCATTATATAAAGTTTCTTTGATATAGGAAGATTTATAGGAATAAGTTCAATTGAGAAATCAACCTCTTGACCAAGAGAAAGAATAGTAAATTATTCAGGGAACACAGAAGTGTAGTCCCTAACAATTCCCTTGTATTCAAGAATGATTCTTTCCTTTTTCTTAATCATTTAATCTAGATATGCTTTCTTGTAAGGAAATAATATTCATAATTAGGATGATTATTCAGAAGGAGATTCATCCTTATTCTTACACTTGTATAGAATTGTAGGATTACTAGGTATGTGAGTAGTGATATATCCTTCCCAAAATTTTATGTGGTATATATATAAAGATATCTAATCCATGCCTGATATAGCATCAAACTTCACCAAAAGAAGTAATACCAAATTTGTTGGGAGGTTCATTCCATAAACATTAACCAGGGAGGAGTTATATACTTTGGATGCAATAATTTCCCCATTTTCTATTCTCATAGATAACTCAACCTCTATATTTTGAGGTAGTGTTTGAATAGTTCTAATGAACATAAAAGATATGAAATAATGCATAGAACCATAATCAAATAGTGTGTTCACTATTCTTGAATGAATAACCAGAATACCTATCACCACATCATTATTAGGTTCCACCTCAATGGTAGTGATTGGTTAAGATTTTCCTTTATCTTTTGGATTTGGGGGATACTGATGATGATTATATTTAAGGACACATGGTTTAGTGCACTATCTTGCATAGTTCCCTTACTCCCTACAGTTGAAGTATTAAATCTTGGGTGGTTCTCTCCTTTCCTCCACTACATTTTCCAACTTCCATATGTCTCTTTGATATACATGAGATTTGTGGCCTTCTCACTCAGACTTTAAGCATTTCCTTGTCCCTTTGAGGAAATTCCCATGATACTTATTCCCAAATTTTTGATATGTTATTGGTTGAGTTTTATTTCCACCTTTGTTATCATATCCACCAAATTGAAACTCCATCTTTCATTTCTTATCACTATAGTCATGGGACCACTCTCCAAACTTCATATCCACTTTAATAGAACATCGAACAACTTCTTCATAACTCCCAAAGTATCGAATTGATTGATCCTTTTGAAGATGTGGTTTTAAACCCCTGAATAATCTGTCTATTTTTCAATCATTATTGATAAGAAAACCTGAGGCATAACTTGAAAGCCATGTGAAATTTTATTCATATTCCATGATAGATTCACCTTCCTTTTACTTCAGCTTTAAGAATTCTATATTTATCTTTTACCAAAGATTTATAGGGAAATTATTGTTAAGAAATATTTTCTTAAAGTCTTCCCACTCCATATCTTCAATTTATTCCTTTGGATTGGTGTTCTTAATCAACACCCACCATTGGTTGGCCTCTCCGTCTAAATGATAAATGACCAGAGTCACCTTCTCTATCTCAGAATAAAAAATCACATAAAATAAATTCTCCATTGATTTGACCCATTTTTCCATGACTAGTGTATTGGAAGATCCACTAAATGTTAGTGGTCATTTCCATATAAAATACTCAATATGAAATTGATCCCTATTAGGTAAAGGAGTACATTCCGTATTATTCAGTTTATTTTTTATAGCTTTAGATGACTGGGTAAGCATCACCATGAAATTTTAAACTCCAACTCCCAAGGCATTGGGGATGTCATTTAATAAATCATTGTATTTCCCCTCAAAATGGTTGTTGGCATGGTTTCTCCTAGTTCCCACCATTTTATAAAATATAAAAGGTTTGAATAAAACATAAGTAAACAAGTCATGAATAAGTAATTTATTCATTTTTTGAATTAAATCTAAAGGCATATCTTATGGGATCCCTACGTTTAGCATTTTCTAAAATAAATATTATTGGGTACTTACATATACTTAGTCTCATACTAATGATTTTCACTAAGGTTCTCTAATACTAATTCCATATTAACTAAACCATGCTCTAATACCAACTATAGAGACCCTCCTTTTTCTTACATGACTATTACATTATTTTAAATATATACAACATAATAGTTTTGAAAAACTAGGATCAAAAGTTTTAGTGTCTTAAAAAAATAGTACCATGCATACATTTTACATAATAAAACATAAACATTTATTTAATTCCTTCTTCTCTATCTTCTTATTGGACCTTGTATTCTCCATAGTATAAGTATTCACTTAAGGATATACATCAAAAGAAGGGGTGATCTAAAAGCCTAGTAAGATGATAAATAAGAGACATGAAACATGGGTGAGTATAATCATCGTCATAATAACATAATAAAAGTATCATAATCATGAGAGGAATAATTAGATAAAGTTATGGAATGTGGCAGTGCATAAAAATGAAACATCATGTCTTAGTGGTCAAATACCACACATAGTTGTGAACAAATATAGAATCATTTTCATGTATAAAATATGTGAGTCATCATAAAATAATCATTGTGAAAAAATATAGCATCATGTTTATGAATATTGTACATTATCTAATGAGATACATCACTTTACCCAATGCATTAGAGTGATATATAATTCTGTCTGCACCCATTGTATCATAATATTTACATAATCATACATTTAACATAGAATATATATCAATATTGAAAATAAATTAACTAATGGAAGGGAATGGTTTTCATTTAATAAAGCATAAATTCATTAATAAAATTTGAAGTTCTCAAAATAAAGAGGGAATAAAATGCTTGGTATCAATCATCAATGAAGAAGAAACAATCTCAAGAGAAGTAAAATATCTGTTTTAAGGAAGAATATTTCTTTTGGAAAAATATTTGAATTTGTCATAAAACTGGATTGGATACATTTATATCCTATAAAAGAAAGGTAAAGGAAAAAATAAATGATATTAAATGATAATCCATACTGAAAATTGAGTGAAAGAGGTATAATCCAAGGAAATGGAGTTGGGTTCGAGAATTCCCCTTACCTTATGTCTGAGTTCTTTATTAACTTTAATATCTTGTATAATAAAATTAAATTAATAAATTAATTAATCCAGAACATTTTATACATTTTTTTATTCATTATAATTTCATTAAGTTCATTTATGGTAATTATGATGAGTTATAAAGTTTGATTCTATCGTTCTGTAAGTGTTCATTTTCTTGGTTTTCATGATCGGTTCTCTTGTTTATAAGTATGGAAGTTCATGTAAAATGATAATGATTCTACAGAATTAAAATTATATGTTATTAATGAACATAAATAAGTTTAATTTGTCTTATATACAATTTTTGTATATGGTATGAGGATGAATTAAAAGATATAACGTTAATGAAAATGGTTTAATTTATTTGGCAGTTTTTATGACCATTATGATCTTACATCATCATGTTTATATATATTGGTTTTAGAACATTATATAACTTATAATATGTATAATAAAATCTTATTTAACCATAATAATGGTTTTATGACCAACCTTGAAGTTGGTAGTGAAAAATGAAAACGCATCATCCACAGTAGCAGTAAATCAGCACACCACGGATTATATTTTTATTTTTAGAATAAAAGGAAAAGGGAAGAGATTTTAAGATGAATTATTACAATAACATAATAAAATTATAGTATATAAAATATAATGGAGTTATAATTTTACTTGGATAATTGGAGGTGACAAGAGTATATTAAAATAAATGAAATTGAAAAGAAATTAAAAGAAAAAGAAAGAGAATTTTACCTCTTGAATTTCTCCTCCTTGAGAACCTCCTTAGGGCAAAGAGTTTGGTATTTTGATGATATTAAGGGATCCTGGACGTAGGGGAGGGGCTTTGGAAGAGTATTGGGCAGAAATTATACATGATTCAAGGATTGGAAATTGTAAAGAGAAGTGGTGGTGAGGGATGGTATTTATTGGAAAGGATAGAGGTGTTTTCTCATAATTTTATTCATTGGTTTATTATTTTGGATAAATAATATGAATAGTTTGAACCTTATCAATAAATATATTAAAATAATGAAGTTGAGTTCAAGATTTTTGTCTTACATCATCTTTAAATCAATAATGACTCAAAAATTCATGTATTTAGCTTTTATTATAAATTATCATATTTTACTATTCACCAAAGATTCAAGTATTTTAGAAAAATCCCAAAAGTCACCCTAACTATATTTCAATGTGTAAAATTAAAAAATTAACTCCATTTATGAAAATAATTTTATTAATATGAGAAATTTAATTTTTAATTAAAATCGTCATTTACTTGGAAAATGCTGATTTTAAAATTATAACCCATTCTATAGCACTTTGAAAAATTAATTAGAGTCTTATAAAATTATATTATAATCATAAGATAAAAAAGTGTTAATTTATGACCATATTTTGTGAAGATAAATTTTATTTTAAATGATTATATTAATTATAATATTTAAAAAAACTATTTTATAAAAATACCAACACTTAATTAATAATTTTTAAAACATTTATTTACTTATACTATGATATAATTATATCATATTATAATTTATAAGATACTTTATTTTTTTATACTTTCATATTTGAGGTTGATATTCTATTGGTCAGATTACTATTCTTAGTGGTCACATTAATATTCTCAAGGTCAAGTTACTATTCCATTAGTATAGGTTCCTTAACTTCTAAAAATACCTCTTATTTAATTAATTATTCATTTATAAAGTTTGTATTCTATTCTAAAAGTGATTATATATGTTTTATACTACATAAAATAATTATAATAAGAGAATTTAAATTGATAAAATTTTGGTTGTTATAGTTATACTTTAATATCTTTTTTTATATTTTTATTTGTTCCAAGACATGATATTGAGGGTATAGTCTCCCCATTGACTAAATTAGACCCTTGTTTCTATTTATTATCCTATTGTGGATGGAGAGGATCATATGAGTTCATGTGACCATCCATATTAGACCCAATGTTTTGGGTTAGGGTGTTACAAAATGGTTTCAGAGAAATAATTTTCTACTTTTATTTTTTGGACTAACCTGGGATATAGTAGAAAAAAGATAGTTATGTAGGACTTAGGTAGGGGAGTTTTCATGTGCCTATCCAACACATGAGTAATAGACCTCTGAGATACCATGGATGATATTTTTGTTACTATTTTTATGAGATTTCGGGTTTTTTTATGTATCATGACTAGAAACGTAGTTTTACATTCCATATATATGCCTGTTTTTTGTGTTTCATAGAAGTTATTTAATTAAATTCCTTGTATTGTGATATTCATTCAAGGTTTATTCTTTTTTGTGTGATATATCTATTTTTCCTTGAAGTTTTGATATATATCTATTGACATTAATTATTTTAACCATGCATGTTTTTATGTTTTAGTATATATATGATGAATGTGACTAAATTAAAGGGACAATACATTTGGTTAGTGATAGGAGGGTTATACCTTGGGATATGGGTAAACTCCTAAGAAAACATTTTTGTGATCCCTTAGACTATTTAGTTTGACAGTCTTTATTCTAAGTGATTCCCTTCATGGTATATAGATATCACATCATAAAAGAATGATGGACCACTAGCTAATGTGGGTCAGGGTACTCCCACACCATGTTTCTATGTGGTAGAGTTCTATAGAGAATTTTTTCACACATTCTCTGGTAGCATAGCCAGTAGGTTCACCATAGTTGTGATTCCTCCCACTTGTTCTTTCCTAGGGTGGAAGGGCATCTAGGTCCATGGTAGATTACTCCAGAGACTTACAGCTACAAAATACTCTAGCCTTTTAGGGTACTGGAGAACCATAAGATACTAAGTGTGGATATCCTTGAGGGTATGTTTGACCTTATAAAGATGTTGGTAGATGGGAAGGTGAAGCTAGCGATGTTTATGATATAAGTAACCACAAATTAGTGGTGGGTGTATAGAATATTTCCAAATGTTATGAAGGTATGACTTGGAAAAACTTCAAGGATATTTTCTTTGAGGATTTCCTTTTGGGAACACTAGAGTATGACAGTACACAGTAACTCACAGAGATTTGGTAGATCTTGATGATAGTGTTTTATTATACAGAGTGATTTATGTAGGTTATCTATAAATCCTTATTAATCAAAAATGGTATAGAGGATGATACAATTACAGGTCTTATTACATATTTCAGTGGACTTTCTAGTGATACTTCCAGAAGTAAAAATAAAAAGACTGATATTTTATGCCAGAGAAGTAACACATAGCCAGGGAAAGGTGGTAGTTTATCATAACCTTATGTGGGAGATGAAGGTCCTCAGTGTTTTAACTATGGAATGATATATAACTACCATATGTTCTACCTAAATCTTTATATCAAGTATCACCAATTCAGAAATATGAAAAATATCTAGAAATTTTTTTTCAGGTCCAAGCATGGGTGATCAAGACAAACATAACTAGGGAAACAAGGATCTGAATGAGGACCTTATTAGTAGACTCATATGATGACTCATACTAGTCAGCATCTTAGGAACATGTATATAGAGCTAAGGTAGGACATATTTATGCAGTGGAACAGAGTACAATAGATGTTGGTGAGGAACCATCTACTGTTCAAGGTATAGTTTTGATCACCTATACTTTATATACTACCTTTTTTGATATTGGTGTTTCCCATTATTTCATATCTATACAAGTAATCATTGGACTTGTCTTACTATTCAAGTTACCCTCTAAGTTACTTTTCCTTGATACACCATTGGACATGAAATTAGAGCATATTTAGTGATATCTAGAGTGTCTTATATTCATCACCATCTATAAATATCTATTGGAATTCATGATACTAGGGATGATGAGATTTGATGTGATTCTAGGTATAGACTGACTAACCAGTTTATGTGATTACATTGATTTATATTGGATATAGGTGTCATTTACTTCACCGAAGGTAGAGAGGTACATTATAACTAGATAATGGGAATTGGAAGTAGATAGGGTTGTTCCATACTTGATTCAACTCTAGATGATCACAACACAGATGGTGAGCATGGATCTTTTGGAAGGATTAGTGTCATCCCCATTAACTTTTCTTCCAGTCATTTATCTCTATTGTAATTTCATTTTAGATGAATTTATAAGAACTCCTCCGGGTATAGGAGTTTAAATTGAGATAGATATCATGTTGAGTGTGTATCCATTTTTTGATTCCACATTATTGTATGGAATCAGTCGTGTTGAAGTATCTTAAGGTATAGCTTAATGACTTGGAATATAAGGGATTTATTAGGATTAGTACTTTACTATGGGGTTGAAATGCACGGCCGATTGTCGCCTATCGACCGGTCAAAATTCCGGTGCTCTGCTAATGTGTATAGCAGCCCTCGGGTCGAATCCTCGACGATGATACTTTGTAATAGTCGTTTGTTTTTAGTTGATTGTATTTTGATTAGGGGGGTTTGTTTGCATAGATTAATTGAAATGATTTATGGATGATGTTTGATTTACCAAATTGATAAATATTGCGGTGATTTCATTATTGGGTAGTTAAGCATGTGATATCCTTGAGCCTTACTTTGTATTGCATTAAATTAACACCCATGTCATAAGTTGACGTTGATTGGAATTCCTAAGTGTGAAGGCTTTAATCCAATCCTTAAATTAACTTAGGGTTATAATCTCAATCAAAACATATTTATGGTAGTGTATTTATGGTTCCAATAATCCATGTAAACCACTCGTTAAACAAAACATATCATTAATCCATGACGTATTAAGTTTAACATACACAATATTAATTTAAAGAATACTCATCAAGCAAAACTCTCAATCACTTAACATCCCTGAATTATAACTCACCACAATGAGAGATTTACTCAGCCATTTGGATGTTCAATATTATGTTTAAAATAATTATGATGATAAATTAAGAATAAAATAAAAAGAAAGGGATTAGAAAAGAGTGGTACGTTGACACACACACACGAACGATGATGATAATTAAAAACAAATTTTCGATTGAATGAGGAAGCAAAAGAATGGAAGGGGATTCAACTTAATTTAAACTATTTTAAGAACATAAATATTAAACTGTAGAAGTTTGATGATAATAAGAGATATTGAAGAAGTAACTTTCATTAAAACAAAATTACAAAGAAAGAGAATTACAAGATTACAAAAATGAAGAACACAAAAGTAAGTGAAAACAAAGAGAGGAGGAAAGGTCTCTCAAGTGAAAACTTGAGTATGGAAGGTCCTACCAAACCTTTGGAAAGGATTTGGTCGTGCCAATATGATCTCCTCTCTTCTGAAATGCCAACCCCTCCCAAGGAGATAAGGGGAGAGTATTTATAGCCCAAGGAGTGGACTGTTTGCATTCCCAATCTTTCCCTCCACTTGTATCGCCCATTTGTCTATTCATACAGCCGAATATTAAAATATCTCCTTCTTAAAAGTTGTAGAAAAATAATGTTGTCCTACTAGTCTCAAAATTTGGAGTCATTTTGACTTAAGGATCAAAAGTTATGGCCAGTTGATTAAACAAAATTAAACTGTCCATTTCAATCCAGTCTTTTTGAAGTCCATAATGTGAAAGGGTTTTTGAATATGAAGATACCTTCAAATATGAATGGTTTCTTCAAAAAAGTCGGCCGGGTATATCTCCTCTTTCACACTGAAAAATATCAGCTCGATTGGATTCTTACATCATGAGAGATGTCATGCATACTATACTGATTTTAATTCTCGGCCAGAATGGTGGGCTGGACTTAAAAGCTTTATTTGAGCCCCTTGTACTTGGATTTGGGCCTTGAAATTTTTATCCAAGATGACATGTAGTGTCCCCCAAATTATGGTGGAGAGTTAATGTTTTTGGACTTCTGTATTGAGACCAGTTAATCAATCTTCAAGGCTGGTCCAGTTTGTTCACAGATTCTTTGGTCTTGTTTGTGAGGACCATATGACCCTTCAAATGGCAGAATTGGCTCATGGTACCTTCTAATGAAATGTTGTATATTGAAATTAGAATCCTAAAAAACAAGAACCACACAATTTGGATCAGTATAGTGATAGTTATTAGTAAAACATTAAACTGACTCAATTGGACTACTTCTAAAAATGCTCAAAAATTATACTTAATATTAAAACATTAATATTTCAGACAAATTATGCACATTTCATATAAAATCAGTAAAGGGGGAATATAATAAG
Source organism: Viscum album (assembly GCA_963277665.1). NCBI lineage: Eukaryota > Viridiplantae > Streptophyta > Magnoliopsida > Santalales > Viscaceae > Viscum > Viscum album. The sequence continues at coordinate 21,299,647 of OY728132.1, read as the reverse complement.
TCATGAAAATATTAATAACATCAACTCCCCCACACTTAGTTTTGTGCATGTCCTCATGTGCAACAAATATAAAAACAAGACAAAATCATTTTTACTCACCAACAGATATTAAAATTTTGTTTTCTCCAATCAGGGGAGGTTTAGACTATTTCACTCATCCATTTTGAATTCCACCACAATTTTTTACAGAAACAATGTTCCAAAACTAATTCATTTTTTCATGCTCAAATTTAGAAATGGAAAATGTGGACACTCAAAACTCACACCTCTCAAGATGATAAAATTCATTTTTGGAGGTTCACTCTTTCACCAACCAAAAGTGAAAATCTTAGAGTTTGAAAAGAGATCTCAGCTTACAATCCCTATCCAAAGTGCACAAAAATCAAGAGTTTTTTTTAAGGGGTTTTTCTGTGGCTATGGGATGGTAGGAATATAATGTCCAAGAGAGAGAATAAGGGGGTTAAAATACCAACATAGAAAAAGAAATGCACTTTTTTTTTGAAATAAAACATGGAGGGAAATGAACACACATATTTACAAGGGAATTATTGTGTGAATAAAGACACAATAGAGGAATAAAATATGAAGTTAATGAGATGATGGAATATTTACAAGACACAAAACTTCTCCCAATGATATAATGCAAGTGTTCTTTTTTTTCTTTTTTTTTCTTTTTTTTTCGAAAGTTGACCTTAAACAGATCTCACACTCATATCCCAACCCATGTTTGATCTCCTCACGACACTAATCGTAATAGTTATAACAAGATCAAAGGTTGATAAAGAGTTATTTTTGACCCATCCAAGACACAACCCATTCTTATATTCATTTTTTTTTTGAATTTTTTTTCTTGAATTTTTTTTGAATTTTTTTTTGAACACTTTTCAATTTTTGTTTTTTTGAACACTTTTCAATATCATTTGTACAATACATTCGCTGAATGACAACCTCCCCCCCCCCACACTAAAATGTATTCTTGCCCTCAAGCATATGATAACACACCAGAAAGTAAGGAAATGATACCCAAAAATGAAATCCATCCCCCCCCCACACTTAAATTTCAAAAACTTATGAAATGAAAATCCATGTTGATATTAGGTGGGATAAGGTATTGGGATTGTAATGTGGCTATCAAAGAAAAGGTTTTCATAGGCTTGAAGGGTCTTTCAAAAGGAGGATTAATGTAAGGGTTATGGGAGGCTATTTGGCTATTGTGATTTTCATGTGGTTCAGAAAATGCCTCTATCATATTAATGCACACAAAGGCAGGAAATTCAGCTCGAAGGTCCACAAACTCAAGACTCACAAATGGGGGTGAAAACACACATTTTGAAAAGATGTCCATAGGTGGCCTTGGCATGAAAGCAATTGTTTGTTCTCACGGTTTGGGAAAAGCATTTTCCAAATCAAAAATTGAGCATTCAAAATGTGTTGGTTTTGACACAAAATTCTTTATCAAAAGTCATGATGAAAATACAAAATTTTTGAGATGAAAATATGTCTATTCACTCCCCAAAATGGTTGGACAAAATTTCAAAACTTGATGGTGAGTAAGCATGACTCTTTTTTTGTAATTTTTTAAGTAATTGTGTTTTTTTGGTTTTTTTTAGTTTTTAAGGTTTTTTTAAAATACACACCCACGCAAGAAAGATAAAAAGAAAGGGTTTGATGAATAAAGTGGTAAAAAATGAAAGAGAGAGGAAGAAGAAGAAAGAGGTAGAGAGAGGAAGAGATAGAGAGAGAGTTAAAGGGAAATAGGTGCCCCCCGGTTTGGATTTTGTGGGTTTCCATCTCCTTCCAGTGGTGGGTCTACTGTGGATCCAATGGAAGTAGATGATGATCCAGGATTTTGTGTCCTCTCATAGTGATGCTTCAACCGATGTCTATTTACCGTAAATTTCCTTTTGGAGGAGGGGTCTTGGACTTGCACTGCACCAAATGGGTAAACGTTAGTAATAACAAAAGGACCTTCCCAACGAGAATTAAGCTTACCTGGGTGAAGCCAAAATCTAAAATTGAAGAGAATTACCTTTTCACCTTCATGAAATACCTTTCTCAGGATGTGTTTGTCATGGAGCACCTTAGCCTTCTCTTTATACATATTGGAATTCTCATAGGATTCAAGTCGAAGCTCCTCCAGTTCATCTAATTGCAACAATCTTTCTTCACCAGATTTTTCAAGATCAAAATTACATGTTTTCACTGCCCAAAATGACTTATATTGTATTTCAACTGGTAAGTGACATGCTTTACCAAAAACAATCCGAAAATGAGACATCCCAATGGGTGTTTTATAGGTAGTTCGATAATACCAAAGTGCTTCACTAAGTCTTTCAGGCCAGTGTTTTCTGGTGGGTTTTACAATTCTCTCAAGCACTCTTTTCACTTCTCTATTAGAAAGTTCAGCCATTCCATTTGTTTGGGGGTGATATGCAGTTGAGGTTTTATGTACAACCCCATTCTTTTTCAGAAGAGATTCCATGGTTCTATTATAAAAATGGGTTCCTAAGTCACTGATCAAGGCACGTGGTGTGCCAAATATTTGGAAGATGTGGGTCTTTAAGAACTCACTAACAGTATGAGCATCATCCTTCCTAGTGGGTTTGGCCTCAACCCACCTTGAAACATAATCGACCTCAAGAAGAATGTATGAGAATCCATTGGAAGGGGGAAATGGTCCCATGAAATCAATACCCCAAACATCGAAGATTTCACAAAAGATTAAGGGATTTTGGGGCATTTCATTTCTTTTGGATATTATGCCAAACTTTTGGCATGTGGGGCATGATTGACAGAACTCATGTGAGTCCTTGAAGAGGGAAGGCCAGAAGAATCCAGAGTCTAGGACCTTTCGGGAGGTCCTTTGTGGTCCAAAGTTGCCACCACCAGGCATTGAGTGACAGAATTATAAGATGGAAGAATATTCATCTTCATCAACACATCTCCTAATTACCATGTCTGCCCGAGTTTTCCAAAGTTTATTTTCTTCCCAAAAATAGTATTTTGAACCACTTTTCAACTTCATTTTTTGTTCTATTGAAAAATTTTCAGGAAAAACACCAGAAACCAAGTAATTTACAATTGGGGCATACCATGGTATTTTTGGAGTGATAGATGAAAGGTGCTCAGTGGGGAATTCAGGATCAATGATTTCTGAATGAGAAGAATTAGAAATTCTACTCAAGTGATCAGCCAAAGGGTTTTCTTTTCCAGCTCTATCTTTGATTTCAAGGTCAAACACTTGGAGCATTAGGATCCATCTTATTATCCTCGGTTTGGAATCACTTTTCTTGAGTAAGAACTTAATAGCAGAATGGTCTGTGAAGATGATGATTTTGGCACCTAAGAGATAGGACCGGAATTTATCTAAGGCAAAAACCACTGCTAGAAGTTCCTTTTCAGTCACAGTGTAGTGAGATTGAGTTTCATCCAATTTTTTTGAGGCATAGTAGATGACATGAGGAATATTTTCTCTTCTTTGACCAAGAACAGCCCCAACAGCTCTATCAGAAGCATCACACATTAACTCAAAGGGTAAGGACCAATCTGGGGGTTGGATTATCGGGGCAGATGTAAGAGCAGTTTTGAGTTCAATGAAGGCTCTCTTGCAAACCTCATCAAAATGGAAGGTGACATCATTTTGGATCAACCGAGTGAGTGGGAGGGAAATCCTACTGAAGTTATGGAAGAATATCCAATAGAAACCGGCATGACTGAGAAATGAACGGATGTCTCGAACAGATTTGGGTTCAGGAAGTGATTGGGTCACTTCAATTTTGGCAGGATCAACTTCAATACCATCTTTTGAAACTATGTGCCCTAGAACAATCCCATTTTCAACCATGAAGTGACATTTTTCAAAATTTAACACAAGGTTTCACTTGACACACTTTTGAAGTACTAGAGAGAGTGAATGCAAACAAGATTCAAATGACTCACCATAAATGGTGAAGTCATCCATGAAGACTTCCATGCAGTGTTCAATGAATTCTGAGAAGATACTCATCATACACCTCTGGAATGTTGCAGGAGCATTGCAAAGTCCAAACGGCATTCTTCTATATGAATATGTTCCAAAGGGGCATGTGAAAGTAGTCTTTTCTTGGTCCTGAGGTGAGATTGGGATTTGAAAATAGCCGGTGTATCCATCAAGAAAGCAATAGTGTGACTTTACGGCTAATCTTTCTAGAATTTGATCAAGGAATGGAAGAGGGTAGTGATCTTTTTGTGTTTCAGCATTCAATTTTCGATAATCGATGCATACACGCCATTTATTCTTCACTCGAGTTGTGACTACCTCCCCATGTTCATTTGTGACAACAGTTATCCCACCCTTCTTAGGTACAACTTGAATTGGACTAACCCATTCACTATCAGAAATTGGGTAGATAATACCAGCTTGAAGAAGCTTGGAGATCTCTTCCCTAACTACCTCAAGGATGAGTGGATTGAGTCTTCTTTGTGGTTGTCTAATTGGTTTGGATGATTCCTCAAGATGGATGTGATGCATGCAAAGGGTAGGGTTGATTCCTGGTATGTCATCTAGGGTCCACCCTAAGGCCTTTTTGTTTTCCTCTAACACCTGAACAATTTTGGACTCCTTAGTTTCAGTAAGGGTGGCAGAGATAATGAGAGGATATGAGTGATCATGGAAGAGGAATGCATATTTCAGGTGTGCAGGAATAGGTTTCAGATCAATATCATCTTTCAATTTTGGGCTAGACAACTCAGAAATGGAGGAAGGGACTTCAGTTTCTTCAGATTCATTTTTCTCAATGTTGTCCAAGGTGGAGCAGTAGAGATCAGAGTTGATGTGGGATTCAAGAGAGTTTTCAAGTTCCTCTAGATTGATGGAGTCTATGAATGAGAGGTCCACATCAACTTCACCATTTATGACTTTGTTAATCATGGTGCAGATTTCACAAGATCCTTTATCATTATAACATGAAGAACATGGTGTATTGGGGTTTGATTGAATCTTAGAAGTGTCCTCAAAAGCATGGATTGAGAATGTAGAGTGATCCTCAGATGGGTATCGCATGGCTTGGAAAATGTTGAACTTGACCAGTTGGTCACTGAATTCCATGGATAAGATGCCTGAATGGACATCAATCTTGGTTCTCGCAGTCATGAGGAATGGTCTTCCTAGAATTAGGGGAGATCGAGAAGAGTTCGTCTCACCTTCCATGTCAAGGACATAGAAATCAGCAGGGAAGATAAGATCTTTTACTCGGACAAGGACATCCTCAATTATTCCCTCGGGACTGGTTGTGCTTCGATTGGCTAACTGAATGAAAACACCTGTTGGGTGAAAGGGACCTAGACCAAGGTTGGAGAATATGGATTTGGGCATGAAATTAATTGAGGCTCCTAGGTCTATGAGTGCATCAACAAAGTTGGAACTTCCAATTTGGCATGGAACCGTAAAGGTCCCTGGATCTTTGCACTTTATGGGAATAGACTGCTGGGTGGAAACATTTTCGAAGGTCCTAAGTTGCCTCTTATGGGTACACAACTCCTTGAGAAACTTTGCATTCTTAGGAATTTGTTTTATGGAATCTAAGAGGGGAATGTTGACTTCAACATTTCTAAACATGTCGAGCATTTCAGGATCAGGTTCATAGGAATTCCTTGGTTTAGAAACGGCTTGAGGAAAAGGAATTGGATCCCTAAGTGGAATGGAAGGAGGTGATGGAATGGATTCAGATTCCTTTTCAATTTTCTTTTTCTTTTCATTTTCTAGGTCAACATTCAAAGGAGGGTTTGAGGATTTATCTTGAGGCATAGCAAGTTGCTTTCCTGATCTAAGTGAAATTGCACTTACATTACCCTTGGGGTTGGTTAATGGTTGAGCTGGGAGTTGGGAAGAATTTGATTGTTGTTGCTGGCTCAGGTGGGATGCAAGTTGACCTATTTGAGTTTCAATGATTTTAAGGCCAGAACGGGTGAAGGAGGCAAGATCTTCCACTGCACTTTCCCATGGTTGCTTGGAATAAGAGGCTTGTCCCTGGTTGGGATTTCCTTGATTTTGGTTCTTGGGAAATCGATTGTATTGGTTTTGGAATTGGGAAGGCTCCCTAGGATAATGGAATCCAGGAGGAGGATTGTTCCTTTGAGGTTGAGGAGCAAAAGGATAAGGTTGATGGAAGTTACCACCACCTTGACCATATTGGAACTGGTTTGGGTTTTGAGGAGGGAATTGAGGGGGTGAGATATGGGATTACCATACCTAAGGCCTTGGTTATAGGAAGAAGAGAAAGGCTCAGAGTGAGGTTGGTTGAAGTTTCTAACAAACTGACCTTGTAGTTGAGGATTGGTGTTCCGCTGAGCATATGCTGCATTGAGCTCCATTGGTCCAGATGAATCGGATTGATCCTCTTGAAGTTGTGGACATGTGTCTATTGGATGAGCTGGGGAGCTAAAGATTCCACAATTATTGATAGGTCCAGAGAATAGTGACTGTGGAGAAGATGAGGTTGGGGCTTTGTTAGCCACCTCTAGTTGACGCACAAGACTTGTAAGTTCACTCATCCACTCAGTCATCTTGTTAGGCTCTATGGATTTATTATCTTGGGCTTGTTTGACTTGAGCATGTGCTCGAGTATGGAATTTTTGTGTGTTTGTAGCCATGTTACTTATGAGATCTCTTGCAGCTGCAGGAGTTTTGTCAACAAGAGCACCGCCACTTGCGGCATCAATGAGGGTTCTCTCCATAGCCAATAACCCCTCATAGAAGTATTGGATCAAGAGTTGGTCAGGGATTTGATGATGTGGGTAGGCTGCCAAAAGCTTTTTGAACCTCTCCCAGTACTCATGGAGTGATTCACTTGGGAATTGACGGATACCACTTATTTCCTTTCGGATAGAAGCAGTACGAGAAGCAGGAAAGAATTTCTCTAAGAAAAGTCGCTTCATGTCATTCCATGTGGTTATGGAACCAGGAGGTATGTAGTATATCCATGACTTAGTAGTGCCAGCTAGGGAAAAAGGGAATGCTCGGAGTTTTATTTGTTCTTCAGAAACCCCTTGAGGCTTCATGGTAGAGCACACCACCTGGAACTCTTTGAGATGTAGATGCGGATCCTCACCAGCTAGCCCATGGAAATGAGGTAGAAGATGAATCAAACCCAATTTGAGTTCGAAGTCAGCCTCTATGTTTTGATATTGAATACCAAGGGGTTGGTAATTCATATCAGGGGCAGCAAGTTCTTTCAATGTTTGTTCCCTAGGATTGGCCATATCGAATTCAATTGGTTGGGCAATGATTGGTTCTTGGGTGATTTGGTTATCCTTAATGGTCCTCCTAAGTCGACGAAGAGTTCTATCAATTTCAGGGTCAAACAAATCCGATGGATTGTTTGGGAGGCTACGGGGAATTCAGATAGATTTATAAAGAATGAGGAAGATGGGTTTTCCTTTGTGTTTTTTTTTCAGTTTATGATTTTTAAGAGGAAGACGGGTTTTTCTTTGTGTTTTTTTCTCAATTTTTTTTAAAAATTTGTTTTTTTTTGTGTTTTCTTGACAATAACCAGAAAATAATGACTACTTAAAGCACCATCCCTGGAAACGGCGCCATTTGAAACGCACGGCCGATTGTCACCTATCGACCGGTCAAAATTCCGGTTCTCTGCTAATGTGTATAGCAGCACTCGGGTCGAATCCTCGGCGATGATACTTTGTAATAGTCGTTTGTTTTTAGTTGATTGTATTTTGATTAGGGGGTTTGTTTGAAGAGCTTAATTGAAATGATTTATGGATGATGTTTGATTTACCAAATTGATAAAGATTGGGGTGAGTTCATTATTGGGGAGTTAAGCATGTGATATCCTTGAGCCTTACTTTGTATTGCATTAAATTAACACCCATGTCATAAGTTGACGTTGATTGGAATTCCTAAGTGTGAAGGCTTTAATCCAAGCCTTAACTTAACTTAGGGTTCTAATATCAATCAAAAATTATTTATGGTAGTGTATTTATGGTTCCAATAATCCATGGAAACCACTCTTTAAACAAAACATATCATTAATCCATGACATATTAAGTTTAACATACACAATATTAATTTAAAGAATACTCATCGAGAAAAACTCTCAATCACTTAACATCCCCGAATTATAACTCACCCCAATGTGAGATTTACTAAGCCATTTGGATGTTTAATATTCTGGTTAAAATAATTATGATGATAAATTAAGAATAGAATAAAAAGAAAGGGATTAGAAAAGAGTCGTAGGTTGACACACACACACGAACGATGATGATAATTAAAAACGGATTTTCGATTGAATGAGGAAGCAAAAAAAGGGAAGGGGATTCAACTGAATTTAAACTATTTTTAGAACATAAATATTAAACTACAGAAGTTGGATGAGAATAAGAGATATTGAAGAAGTAACTTGCATTAAAACAGAATTACAAAGAAAGAGAATTACAAGATTACAAAAATGAAGAACACAAAAATAAGTGAAAACAAAGAGAGGAGGAAAGGTATCTCAAGTGAAAACTTGAGTATGGAAGGTCCTACCAAGCCTTTGTAAGGGATTTGGTCGTGCCAATATGATATCCTCTCTTCTGAAATGCCAACCCCTCTCAAGGAGAGAAGGGGAGAGTATTTATAGCCCAAGGAGTGGACTGTTTTCTTTCCCAATCTTTCCCTCCAATTGTATCGCCAATTTGGCTATACAGAAAGCCGAATATTCAAATATCTCCTTCTTGAAAGTTGTATACAATAATGTTGGACGACTAATCTAAAAATTTGGAGTCATGTGGACTTAAGGATAAAAAGTTATGTCTGGTTGATTAAACAACATTAAACTGTCCATTTCAATCTAGTATTTTTGAAGTCCATAATGTGAAAGGGTTTTTGAATATGAATATGCCTTCAAATCCTAATGGTTTCTTCAAAAAAGTAGGCCTCCTATATCTCCCTTTCACACTGAAAAATATCAGCTCGATTTGATGCTTACATCATGAGATATGTCATGCTTACTATACTGATTTTAATTCTTGTCCAGAATGGTGGGCTGGACTTCAATGCTTTATTTGGGCCCCTTGTACTTGGATTTGGGACTTGAAATTTTTATCCAAGATGACATGTAGTGTAACCCGAATTATGGTGGAGATTTAATGTTTTTTGACTTCTGTATTGAGCCCAGTAAATCAATCTTCAAGGCTGGTCCAGTTTGTTCACAGATTCTTTGGTCTTGTTTGTGAGGACCATATGACCCTTCAAATGGCAGAATTGGCTCATGATACCTTCTAATTAAATGTTGTATATTGAAATTAGAATCCTAAAAAACAATAACCATACAATTTGGATCAGTATAGTGACATTTATTATTAAAACATTAAACTGACTCAATTGGACTACTTCTAAAAATGCTCAAAAATTATACTTAATATTAAAACATTAATATTTCACACAAATTATGCACATTTCATATAAAATCAGTAAAGGGGGAATATAATAAGTCATGAAAATATTAATAACATCAACTCCCCCACACTTAGTTTTGTTCATGCCCTCATGTGAAACAAATATAAAAACATGACAAAATCATTTTTACTCACCAACAGATATTAAAATTTTGTTTTCTCAAATCAGGGGAGGTTTAGACTATTTCACTCATCCATTTTGAATTCCACCACAAGTTGTTACAGAAACAATTTTCCAAAACTAATTCATTTTTTCATGCTCAAATTTAGAAATTGAAAATGTGGACACTCAAAACTCACACCTCTCAAGATGATAAAATTCATTTGTGGAGGTTCACTCTTTCACCAACCAAAAGTGAAAATCTTAGAGTTTGAAAAGATCTCTCATCTTACAATCCCTATCCAAAGTGCAAAAAAATAAAGAGGTCTTTTTAAGGGGTTTTTCTATGGCTATTGGATGGTAGGAATATAATGTCCAAGAGAGAGAATAAGGGGGTTAAAATACCAACCTAGAAAAAGCAATGCACTTTTTTTTTGAAATAAAACATGGAGGGAAATGAACACACATATTTACAAGGGAATTATTGTGTGAAGAAAGACACAATAGAGGAAGAAAATATGAAGGTAATTATATTATGGAATATTTACAAGACACAAAACTTCTCCCAATGATATAATTCAAGTGTTCTTTTTTTTCTTTTTTTTCTTTGTTTTTTTGAAGTTGACCTTAAAACAGATCTCACACTCATATCCCAACCCATGTTTGATCTCCTCACGACACTAATTGTAATAGTTATAACAAGATCAAAGGTTGAGAAAGAGTTATTTTTGACCCATCCAAGACACAACCCATTCTTATATTCATTTTTTTTTTTGAATTTTTTTTCTTGAATTTTTTTTGAATTTTTTTTTGAACACTTTTCAATTTTTGTTTTTTTGAACACTTTTCAATATCATTTGTACAATACATTCACTGAATGACAACCTCCCCCCCCCCCCACACACACACACTAAAATGGATGTTTTCCCTCAAGCATATGATAACACACCAGAAATTAAGGAAATGATACCCAAAAATGAAATCCATTCCCCCCCCACACTTAAATTTCAAAAACTTATGCAATGAAAATCCATGTTGATATTATGTGGGATAAGGTATTGGGCTTGTAATGTGTCTATCAAAGAAAAGGTTTTCATAGGCTTGAAGGGGCTTTCAAAAAGAGGATTAATGTAAGGGTTATGGGAGGCTATTTGGCTATTGTGATTTTCATGTGGTTCAGAAAATGCCTCTATCATATTAATGCACACAAAGGCAGGAAATTCAGCTCGAAGGTACACAAACTAAAGACTCACAAATGGGGGTGAAAACACACATTTTGAAAAGATGTCCATAGGTGGCCTTGTCATGAAAGCAATTGTTTGTTCTCACGGTTTGGGAAAATCATTTTCCAAATCAAAAAATGAGCATTCAAAATGTGTTGGTTTTGACACAAAATTCTTTATCCAAAGTCATGATGAAAATAAAAAAAATTTGAGATGAAAATATGTATGTTAACTCCCCAAAATGGTTGGACAAAATTTCAAAACTCAATGGTGAGTAAGCATGACTCTTTTTTTGTAATTTTTTAAGTAATTGTGTTTTTTGGTTTTTTTTAGTTTTTAAGGTTTTTTTAAAATAAACACCCACACAAGAAAGATAAAAAGAAAGGGTTTGATGAATAAAGTGGTAAAAAATGAAAGAGAGAGGAATAAGAAGAAAGAGGTAGAGAGAGGAAGAGATAGAGAGAGAGTTAAAGGGAAAGAGGTTCCCCCTGGTTTGGATTTTGTGGGTTTCCATCTCCATCCAGTGGTGGGTCTACTGTGGATCCAATGGAAGTAGATGATGATCCAGGATTTTGTGTCCTCTCATAGTGATGCTTCAACCGATGTCCATTTACCGTAAATTTCCTTTTGGAGGAGGGGTCTTGGACTTGCACTGCACCAAATGGGTAAACGTTAGTAATAACAAAAGGACCTTCCCAACGAGAATTAAGCTTACCTGGGTGAAGCCGAAATAGAGAATTGAAGAGCATTACCTTTTCACCTTCATGAAATACCTTTCTCAGGATGTGTTTGTCATGGAGCACCTTAGCCTTCTCTTTATACATATTGGAATTCTCATAGGATTCAAGTCGAAGCTCCTCCAGTTCATCTAATTGCAACAATATTTCTTCACCAGATTTTTCAAGATCAAAATTACATGTTTTCACTGCCCAAAATGACTTATGTTGTATTTCAACTGGTAAGTGACATGCTTTACCAAAAACAAGTCGAAAAGGAGACATCCCAATGGGTGTTTTATAGGCAGTTCGATAAGCCCAAAGTGCTTCACCAAGTCTTTCAGGCCAGTCTTTTCTGGTGGATTTTACAATTCTCTCAAGCACTCTTTTCACTGCTCTATTAGAAAGTTCAGCCATTCCATTTGTTTGGGGGTGATATGCAGTTGAAGTTTTATGTACAACCCCATTCTTTTTCAGAAGAGATTCCATTGTTCTATTACAAAAATGGGTTCCTAAGTCACTGATCAAGGCACGTGGTGTGCCAAATATTTGGAAGATGTGGGTCTTTAAGAACTCACTAACAGTATGATCATCATCCTTCCTAGTGGGTTTGGCCTCAACCCACCTTGAAACATAATCGACCTCAAGAAGAATGTATGAGAATCCATTAGAAGGGGGAAATGGTCCCATGAAATCAATACCCCAAACATCGAAGATTTCACAAAAGATTAAGGGATTTTGGGGCATTTCATTTCTTTTGGATATTATGCCAAACTTTTGGCATGTGGGGCATGATTGACAGAACTCATGTGAGTCCTTGAAGAGGGAAGGCCAGAAGAATCCAGAGTCTAGGACCTTTCGGGAGGTCCTTTGTGGTCCAAAGTGGCCACCACCAGGCATTGAGTGACAGAATTCTAAGATGGAAGAATATTCATATTCATCAACACATCTCCTAATTACCATGTCTGCCCGAGTTTTCCAAAGTTTATTTTCTTCCCAAAAATAGTATTTTGAACCACTTTTCAACTTCATTTTTTGTTCTATTGAAAAATTTTCAGGAAAAACACCAGAAACCAAGTAATTTACAATTGGGGCATACCATGGTATTTTTGGAGTGATAGATGAAAGGTGCTCAGTAGGGAATTCAGGATCAATGATTTCTGAATGAGAAGAATTATAAATTCTACTCAAGTGATCAGCCAAAGGGTTTTCTTTTCCAGGTCTATCTTTGATTTCAAGGTCAAACACTTGGAGCATTAGGATCCATCTTATTATCCTCGGTTTGGAATCACTTTTCTTGAGTAAGAACTTAATAGCAGAATGGTCTGTGAAGATGATGATTTTGGCACCTAAGAGATAGGACCGGAATTTATCTAAGGAAAAAACCACTGCTAGAAGTTCCTTTTCAGTCACAGTGTAGTGAAATTGAGTTTCATCCAATTTTTTTGAGGCATAGTAGATGACATGAGGAATATTTTCTCTTCTTTGACCAAGAACAGCCCCAACAGCTCTATCAGAAGCATCACACATTAACTCAAAGGGTAAGGACCAATCTGGGGGTTGGATTATCGGGGCAGATGTAAGAGCAGTTTTGAGTTCAATGAAGGCTCTCTTGCAAACCTCATCAAAATGGAAGGTGACATCATTTTGGAGCAACCGAGTGAGTGGGAGGGAAATCCTACTGAAGTTATGGATGAATATCCAATAGAAACCGGCATGGCCGAGAAATGAATGGATGTCTCAAACAGAGTTGGGTTCAAGAAGTGATTGGATCACTTCAATTTTGGCAGGATCGACTTCAATACCATCTTTTGAAACTATGTACCCTAGAACAATCCCATTTTCAACCATGAAGTGACATTTTTCAAAATTTAACATAAGGTTACACTTGACACACTTTTGAAGGACTAGAGAGAGTGAATGCAAATAAGATTCAAATTACTCACCATAAATGGTGAAGTCATCCATGAAGACTTCCATGCAGTGTTCAATGAATTCTGAAAAGATACTCATCATACACCTCTGGAATTTTGCAGGAGCATTGCAAAGTCCAAAAGGCATTCTTCTATATGCATATGTTCCAAAGGGGCATGTGAAAGTAGTCTTTTCTTAGTCCTGAGGTGAGATTGGGATTTGAAAATATCCGGTGTATCCATCAAGAAAGCAATAGTGTGACTTTACGGCTAATATTTATATAATTTGATCAAGGAATGGAAGAGGGTAGTGATCTTTTCATGTTTCAGCATTCAATTTTTGATAATCGATGCATACACGTCATTTGTTCTTCACTCGAGTTGTGACTACCTCCCCATTTTCATTTGTGACAACAGTTATCCCACCCTTCTTAGGTACAACTTGAATTGGACTAACCTATTCACTATCAGAAATTGGGTAGATAATACCAGCTTGAACAAGCTTGGTGATCTCTTCCCTAACTACCTCAAGGATGAGTGGATTGAGTCTTCTTTGTGGTTGTCTAATTGGTTTGGATGATTCCTCAAGATGGATGTGATGCATGAAAAGGGCAGGTTTGATTCCTGGTATGTCATCTAGGGTCCACCCTAAGGCCTTTTTGTTTTCTTCTAACACCTGAACAAGTTTGGACTCCTTGGTTTCAGTAAGGGTGGCAGAGATAATGACAGGATATGAGTGATCATGGAAGAGGAATGCATATTTCAGGTGTGTAGGAAGAGGTTTCAGATCAATCTCATCTTTCACTTTTGGGCTAGACAACTCAGAAATGGAGGAAGGGACTTCAGTTTCTTCAGATTCATTTTTCTCAATGTTGTCCAAGGTGGAGTAGTAGATATCAGAGTTGATGTGGGATTCAAGAGAGTTTTCAAGTTCCTCTAGATTGATGGAGTCTATGAATGAGAGGTCCACATCAACTTCACCATTTATGACTTTGTTAATCATGGTGCAGATTTCACAAGATCCTTTATCATAAGAACATGAAGAACATGGTGGATTGGAGTTCGATTGAATCTTATAAGTGTCCTCAAAATCATGGATTGAGAATGCAGAGTGATCCTCAGATGGGTATCGTATGGCTTGGAAAATGTTGAACTTGACCAGTTGGTCACCGAATTCCATGGATAAGATGCCTGAATGGACATCAATCTTGGTTCTCGCAGTCATGAGGAATGGTATTCCTAGAATTAGTGGAGATCGAGAAGAGTTCGTCTCACCTTCCATGTCAAGGACATAGAAATCAGTAGGGAAGATAAGATCTTTTACTCGGACAAGGACATCCTCAATTATTCCCTCGGGACTGGTTGTGCTTCGATTGGCTAACTGAATGAAAACACCCGTTGGGTGCAAGGTACCTAGACCAAGGTTGGAGAATATGGATTTGGGCATGAAATTAATTGAGGCTCCTAGGTCTATGAGTGCATCATCAAATTTGGAACTTCCAATTTGGCATGGAACCGTAAAAGTCCCTGGATCTTTGCACTTTATGGGAATAGACTGCTGGGTGGAAACATTTTCGAAGGTACTAAGTTGCCTCTTATGGGTACACAACTCCTTGAGAAACTTGGCATACTTAGGAATTTGTTTTATGGCATCTAAGAGGGGAATGTTGACTTCAACACGTCTAAACATGTCGAGCATTTCAGGATCAGGTTCAAAGGACTTACTTGGTTTAGAAACGGCTTGAGGAAAAGGAATTGGATTCCTAAGTGGAATGGAAGGAGGTGATGGAATGGATTCAGATTCCTTTTCAATTTTCTTTTTCTTTTCATTTTCTAGGTCAACATTCAAAGGAGGGTTTGAGGATTTATCTTGAGGCATAGCAAGTTGCTTTCCTGATCTAAGTGAAATTGCACTTACGTTACCCTTGGGGTTGGGTAATGGTTGAGCTGGGAGTTGGGAAGAATTTGATTGTTGTTGCTGGCTCAAGTGGGATGCAAGTTGACCTATTTGAGTTTCAATGTTTTTAAGGCTAGAACGGGTGAAGGAGGCAAGATCTTCCACTGCACTTTCCCATGGTTTCTTGGAAGAAGAGGCTTGTCCCTGGTTGGGATTGCCTTGATTTTGGTTCTTGGGAAATCGATTGTATTGGTTTTGGAATTGGGAAGGCTCACTAGGATAATGGAATCCAGGAGGAGGATTGTTCCTTTGAGGTTGAGGAGCAAAAGGATAAGGTCGATGGAAGTTACCACCACCTTGACCATATTGGAACTGGTTTGGGTTTTGAGGAGGGAATTGAGGGGGGTGAGATATGGGATTACCATACCTAAGGCCTTGGTTATAGGAAGAAGAGAATGGCTCAGAGTGAGGTTGGTTGAAGTTTCTAACAAACTGACCTGATAGTTGAGGATTGGTGTTCCGCTGAGCATATACTGCATTGAGCTCCATTGGTCCAGATGAATCGGATTGATCCTCTTGAAGTTGTGGACATGTGTCTGTTGGATGAGCTGGGGAGCTACAGATTCCACAATTATTGATAGGTCCAGGGGATAGTGACTGTGGAGAAGATGAGGTTGGGGCTTTGGTAGCCACCTCTAGTTGACGCACAAGACCTGTAAGTTCACTCATCCACTCATTCATCTTGTTAGGCTCTATGGATTTATTATCTTGGGCTTGTTTGACTTGAGCATGTGCTCGAGTATGGAATTGTTGTGTGTTTGCAGCCATGTTACTTATGAGATCTCTTGCAGCTGCAGGAGTTTTGTCAACAAGAGTACCGCCACTTGCGGCATCAATGAGGGTTCTCTCCATAGCCAATAACCCCTCATAGAAGTATTGGATCAAGAGTTGGTCAGGGATTTTATGATGTGGGTAGGTTGCCACAAGCTTTTTGAACCTCTCCCAGTACTCATGGAGTGATTCACTTGGGAATTGACGGATACCACTTATTTCCTTTCGGATAGAAGCAGTACGAGAAGGAGGAAAGAATTTCTCTAAGAAAAGTCGCTTCATGTCATTCCATGTGGTTACGGAACCAGGAAGTAGGTAGTAGAGCCATGACTTAGCAGTGCCAGCTAGGGAAAAAGGGAATTCTCGTAGTTTGATTTGTTCTTCAGAAACCCCTTGAGGTTTCATGGTAGAGCACACCACCTAGAAATCTTTGAGATGTAGATGCGGATCCTCACCAGCTAGCCCATGGAAATGAGGTAGAAGATGAATCAAACCCGATTTGAGTTCGAAGTCAGCCTCTATGTTTAGATATTGAATACCAAGGGGTTGGTAATTCATATCAGGGGCAGCAAGTTCTTTCAATGTTTGTTCCCTAGGATTGGCCATATTGAATTCAATTGGTTGGGAAATGATTGGTTCTTGGGTGATTTGGTTATCCCTAATGGTCCTCCTAAGTCGACGAAGAGTTCTATCAATTTCAGGGTCAAAAAAATCCGATGGATTGTTTGGGAGGCCACGGGGCATTCAGAGAGATTTATAAAGGATGAGGAAGACGGGTTTTCCTTTGTGTTTTTTTTCAGTTTATGATTTTTAAGAGGAAGACGGATTTTTCTTTGTGTTTTTTTCTCAATTTTTTTTAAAAATTTGTTTTTTATTTGTGTTTTCTTGACAATAACCAGAAACTAATGACTACTTAAAGCACCATCCCCGGCAATAGCTCCATTTGAAATGCACGGCCGATTGTCGCCTATCGACCAGTCAAAATTCCGGTGCTCTGCTAATGTGTATAGCAGCACTCGGGTCGAATCCTTGGCGATGATACTTTGTAATAGTCATTTGTTTTTAGTTGATTGTATTTTGATTAGGGGGGTTTGTTTGCAGAGCTTAATTGAAATGATTTATGGATGATGTTTGATTTACCAAATTGATAAAGATTGGGGTGAGTTCATTATTGGGGAGTTAAGCATGTGATATCCTTGAGCCTTACTTTGTATTGCATTAAATTAACACTCATGTCATAAGTTGACGTTGATTGGAATTCCTAAGTGTGAAGGCTTTAATCCAAGCCTTAACTTAACTTAGGGTTCTAATCTCAATCAAAACTTATTTATGGTAGTGTATTTATGGTTCCAATAATCCATGGAAACCACTCGTTAAACAAAACATATCATTAATCCATGACATATTAAGTTTAACATACACAATATTAATTTAAAGAATACTCATCGAGAAAAACTCTCAATCACTTAACATCCCCAAATTATAACTCACCCCAATGAGAGATTTACTAAGCCATTTGGATGTTTAATATTCTGGTTAAAATAATTAAGATGATAAATTAAGAATAGAATAAAAAGAAAGGGATTAGAAAAGAGTGGTACGTTGACACACACACACGAATGATGATGATAATTAAAAACGGATTTTCGATTGAATGAGGAAGCAAAAGAAGGGAAGGGGATTCAACTGAATTTAAACTATTTTAAGAACATAAATATTAAACTACAGAAGGTGGATGAGAATAAGAGATATTGAAGAAGTAACTTGCATTAAAATAGAATTACAAAGAAAGAGAATTACAAGATTACAAAAATGAAGAACACAAAAGTAAGTGAAAACAAAGAGAGGAGGAAAGGTCTCTCAAGTGAAAACCTGAGTATTGAAGGTCATACCAATCCTTTTTCAAGGCTTTTTTCATGACAATATGATCTCCTCTCTTCTTAAATGCCAACCCCTCTCAAGGAGAGAAGGGGAGAGTATTTATAGCCCAAGGAGTGGACTGTTTGCATTCCCAATCTGTCCCTCCACTGGTATCGCCAATTTGGCTATTCAGAAATCAGAATATTCAAATATCTCCTTCTTAAAAGTTGTATAAAAGAATTTTTTACGACTAATCTAAAAATTTTGAGTCATTTGGACTTAAGGAGCAAAAGTTATGGCCGGTTGATTAAACAAAATTAAACTGTCCATTTCAATCCAGTCTGTTTGAAGTCCATAATGTGAAAGGGTTTTTGAATATGAATATGCCTTCAAATCCGAATGGTTTATTCAACAAAGACGGCCTCCTATATCTCCTCTTTCACAATGAAAAATCTCAGCTCGATTTGATGCTTACATCATGAGAGATGCCATGCATACTATACTGATTTTAATTCTCGTCCAGAATGGTGGGCTGGACGTCAATGCTTTATTTTGGCCCCTTGTAGTTGGATTTGGGCCTTGAAATTTTTATCCAAGATGACATGTAGTGTCCCCAGAATTATGGTAGAGATTTAATGTTTTTGGACTTCTGTATTGATCCCAGTAAATCAATCTTCAAGGATGGTCCAGTTTGTTCACAGATTCTTTAGTCTTCTTTGTGAGGACCATATGACCCTTCAAATGGCAGAATTGGCTCATGGTACCTTCTAATGAAATGTTGTATATTGAAATTATAATCCTAAAAAACAAGAATCACACAATTAGGATCAGTATAGTGACATTTATTATTAAAACATTAAACTGACTCAATTGGACTACTTCTAAAAATGATCAAAAATTATACTTAATATTAAAACATTAATATTTCACATAAATTATGCACATTTCATATAAAATCAGTAAAGGGGGAATATAATAAGTCATGAAAATATTAATAACATCAGGGGTACACATATATTATTTTCTAAGAAGTAATATAATAGTCTTTGACTCTTAATTGATTACCAAAATTTGAACTAGGTGATGGTGAAGATAAGATATCATTTACCTATGATAAGTGACCATTTAAATAAATTATGGGGATCCTGGTGGTTCTCTATGATTAATATTTGATCAAGATATTACCATCTATGAGTTATAGAGTTTTATATCCCGAAGACAGTGTTTCAGAGCAGGTATGGTCTGTATGAGTATCAAGTGGTGTTGTTTGGTTTGATAAATGTGTTACTGGTATTCATGGATCTCATAAACAAGATATTACACCCTTAACTAGGATCATTCATCATAGTGTTCATTTACTACATCCTTATTTAATTTCCAACATTGGAGTAGCATTATTGATATCTCAAGATAGTCCTGATTATGCTTCGAGCACATTACATTTATGCCAAGATGTTGATGTGTAAATTTTGGATTCATGACAAGGATTTTTTGGGGAATGTGGTGTCTTAGATAGGTATATACATGGACCAAGAGTAATTGGGGGTAGTGGTGACCTGGATATGTCCCCATAATGAATTTTATATTAGGATCATTCTAGTATTAGAAATATATTATCGATATTTTATCCAGGACTTACCCAGATTATCATCACCCATGATGAAATTAATGAAGAATGGAGTGAAGTTCTAATGGACAGTCTAGTGGGAAGAGGCATTTCATGAGCTGAATAGAAGGTTGACTATAGCTTTGGTGATGATACTTCCTAGTCCTAAGATAAATTATGTTGTATAACTTGATGAATTAGGCATTGGATTGGGAAAATTACTGATGCATGGGGAGAAGGCAGTAGATTATGGGTCACTTCAATTGTGACCCCATGTGAAGAAATACCGCACTCACAAATTAAAGTTTATATTATTTGTTCACACCCTGAAGTATTGGTGACACTATCTCTTTAGTGAGATGTTTTTTTCTACACTAACCATAAGATTTTTCAATGCATCTTTACACAGTGGTAACTAAACTTGAAGTAGAGGAACTGGGTGGAGTACCTATAGAAATTTTACTTTGAGATGTAATGGTCACCTATTTAAGGTAGAATCATTGTAGATAATCTTATCCATAAGATTTAGGTATATTAAGAGTACAGTGAGCGTCCTTTAGATGATTAGTGTCACTTGATGGGCTTGTTGGATGAATGGAGGATGGATGCTTCTGAGGATCAAGGATCAATGAATTTATCTCCCTTAATGGCCACATCTTATCTAGTTCAATGGTTAAAGGATGGATATGACACTAACCTAGAGTTTTTTTATGTAGTAATAACTATTTGGAGGTGCTTCAATATCTAGGTGGTCATTGGGCGATGAAAATGTGATCATTGTGCATGGTAAAGTAGTAATACCTGCTTCCATCGAGTAGGAGATAATGAGGGACTTTTATGCCTCTATATGGGCGATATATCCTAATGTGAAAAAGATATATCATAACTTCATATTATAGGTCTGTTGGCCTTTGATGAAGAGGGACATCATTGGTTTAGTTTCCTGATGCCTTACCGACTGAAGGATAAAGGTCAAGAACCATCATCTTGGTGTTTTTCTCTAGACACTTCCAGTTCCCATGTAGAAGTGGGAGGACATCACGGTGAACTTTTTAATGGGGTTACCTAGGACCCCTGGAAGTCATGACACTATCAGAGTGATTGTCAATTGGTTGACAAAGTTTATCACTTATTACCAGTTTGAGATACTCACTCAGTTGATGATTTAGGAAAGATTTATATCCATGAGATTTAATGATTTCATGGATTTCCCTTTAGAATCATATCTGATAGACATTTAATTTTTATATCATGGTTTTGGTAGGGATTACAAAAGTCCCTAGTAAATCAAATGAGATTGATAACAGAATACCATCCTTAAATATATGGATAGTTTGAATGGACGATTTTCATATTAGATGATATTTTTAGATCTTGTGTTCTATAATTTGGTAGTGCTTAGTATGAGAAGATATAATTGTTAGAGTTCACTTACTATAATAGTTTCTAGGATTCTATAAAGATGGAACCATTTTAGGCTCTCTTTGTATGGTCATTCTACTAACTACTATGTTGTCATGAGTTGAGTGGGATAGTAGTTGTTTGTCCTAGTATAGTGTATGAGACCTTAGAGATGGTTTAGTTGATCAAGAAGTTGTTGGTGACCACATAGAGAAGGTAGAAATTATACGTAGACTGAAGGAGATGAACTTTGGAGTTCACTATTGGTCATCAGGTTTTCTTATGAGTGTCAGCTTAGTTGAGGAATCTTCATTTGTGGGAGTAGGGGAAGTTGGCATCAAGGTCTGTTAGACCCATTGAGATCATCGGTAGATTTTTATAGTGGTTTAACATCTGGATCTTCTTTATTTCTATTAAGGTATGCATGATGTGTTTCATGTGTCTTGTCTTAGAAGGTAAATTATCGATTCTATGTATGTTATATACTACTAGGATGTTGGGTTGGAGATAGATGCATATTATGAGGAGTTTCAAGTGAGGATCATATACTAGAGTGAGAAAGTACTTCAATGTAATATGGTACCATTTTTCTAGATCATGTGGTTGTGTAAACTAATCCAAGATGAGATATGGGAGAAGGAGTCATATGTTCAATCCCAATAGACTAATTTGTTCAATATTGACCACTAGAGACACTTCTTGAGGATAAAAATTTGTTATAGGGGAAGAACTGTAACATTATAAATGTTTAAATTTTATGAAAACCCTCTTTTTTATGTATTATAATACCACTTTTACATAGGTTTTGTAAAGGTAACCCCTATTTTCAATACGCTTCATAAGGGTAAAGGTTAAGCTATGTAATGGTACTAATTTCTATGTAAGGGTAAGCCAAGGAACTCTATGACCATTTAAGGGTAATCCATGTATTGCATAAGGGTAAAATTTAACTTTGCAAGGATGTATAAGGGTGCATTAGGTTTTGTGTAAATGAAACCCTTTGTTTATATGTGTTGTGTAAGGGTATTTCCCTCTCTGTATAAGGGTAACTCCAAGCTTCTAAAAGGTGTGTAAGGGTAGGGTAAAGCTTTTTATATGTAACTTATTCTTTCCAAGGGTTATGTAAGGTTAACCTAGTGAACTTACATGACACATATTATTTGTGTAAGGGTAAACCATGTTACCCTTATATAGTAACCTTTTTGGGATAAATTGTTTAAAAACCTTTTTTTCATTTTCTTCTTCCCAACTCGATCCTGTAACCCTTTAAACCTCTTTAAAAGACAAAAAATATGGGAATTAATTTCTTTACACATTTAAAGAACATGAATGATATTATGGAGTAATTTAATCACATCTCTTTTAATATCCACATAAAGATTAAATTAAATGGTAAATTAAATTAGAGTTCTTCATTTCTATAAACTTGTTTGTGTGTTATCTTCTTAAAATTACCTGAACTATTTCTAGCTTAGTATTTTGTGGTCCTTTTTAGTTTTATAAACCTAAAGTTTCATTACACAATATCTATAATTTCTATTTGAGTGATTTGAGAACTTCTTTCAGTTTCCAAGCATGGATGAGTTATTTCTTACTCTTCTATTATTGGATGTAGCATTTTAAGGGAATAATTTTTAGGTACCTTTTCATGAATAGATTGTGAATTGAGTTCTCCTAAACCATTATATAAATTTTTAAAGAATTATTAAATTGATAATGACCCAAAATTATCTAAGTACATTTATAAATAATTATCACATGAAAATCTGGGATTATTCTAGAAAAATAGATTATTATCATATGTGATTTTATAATTATTATTTCGATGAATAATTTTATAGCACATGAATTAGAATATTTTGATAATTTTTAATTAATACAAGATAGAGAAACTATTATTACATGGGGAGTTTTATTTCTTTTTGGAAATAAAAGAGTTAAAATTAGTTTTATGAATTATTTATGATAATTTTGAATCTGTGGGTATTTGGACATGATCGGTGATGATTCCTTGATAAAACTTGTTGTTGATGTTAATGAACTTGAGGTAGGAAGTTACTTAACTTTTAGGACTCTCATTTAAACATTTTTCATTAGGATAATTCTTATATTGGTATACCTTGTTTATCATGCTTGATTGTGATCATATATGGGTGTGGGTATAGCCTATGAGACCCGTTATAATATTTTATTCAATGAGTATTTCTAGAGTATCCTATTTCTATGTTTTATTATGATCAAATGTTTTTATGTGTTGATATTATATTATCATGATGATATTTTATTATATTTTATAACCTGTTATGTGTGTTACAATGCCTTAAAGGTTGTTATTATTACTTAAGATGGGTGGATTGTCATGTTTTGATTATCCCTTAGAGGGGGAGTGTGCATGTATTTTGATGATCATGATGATGGAACTAAGCACGGTGTAGGGGAATGATGGTATTTGGGGATTACCTGAGGTAGTGTGTTAGGGGAATGATGGTCTAGGGGCCTGGCCTGAGGTATAGATGGGATACGACCTTCTAGAGGCCTAACTCATGACAGATCCAAGATATTATGGTATGGAGGCTTAATCTGACATGATGAATTGAGACTATAAAATATTTTTTATGATCCTAATTAATTTTTCTTTCTCACTTATGACATCTTATCAATATCCTACCAACATGGTGCTAAAGCAGTTATGGTCAAGGTTCTGTGGCATCTTGGTTATTTTACAACCACTCAGTATGTGTGGTATGTTTGTTATGATTTTTATGAATTTATTATTTTTATGGAATAAAATTTTTATACTTTAGAAAACCTGTTAAAAATTCATTAGTGGTGTCCTATTGGGTTTATTACTCACACCTATATGGTAATTTTTATGTGAATTCATACTTCATGCATACTGATTTAAATAAGGGAAAGGGGCCCATGGGAGATGGATGAGTAGAGGAGCAAGAAGATGTTAGAAGATCATGAAGGACACTAGATAATTACCATTGATTTTTTTACATGTCACAAATTCACTATGGTTTGGATTACCACTTTGGGAGACCATTTATTTATTTTATGATAGGTATGTCATCTACTTAGTTTCTGCATGTTTACTCTAATTACTATAATTTATTTTCTTATGTTATATTCTTAGTTGTGTTAGGACATGATGTTTATGGTATAGTATCACCACTGATATACTTAGACCCTTACTACTATTCAGTATCCTCTTACATATGGGGATGCATTCATGAGGTCATGTGACCCTCTGGCTCAGACCCAGTGGTTCAATTTGGGGCATTACAACTATATTAAGCTAGACCAAGTTACTTATATTTCTTCAAATAACATTGATCATTCATAAAATCATGTACCTAGATATTTATATAGCCTAATAATATATTATTCATAACATACCTCTCAAAAAACCATTTTAATCTCCAAGACATTAAACCACCATGAGATTATATATTCCTCTAAAAACGAACTCTTTTTTTAACCTCAAATATATTAATCACTACTATATAAGGCCAAAAACTAGTTAATATATATCATAATACAAAAATATATAAATTAACATCACCAAAAAATATCATGGATCACTTTTTCTTTAAATTAATAATCAATTCCAATATTATATAACTTTATTTTCTCAAAAAAAATCCACCCTTTATTACCTCAACATCAAGATTATATTAATCCTAAGAGTTATCAATTCCTTAATCATGTGTTCTTCCATAGTTAACCTCAAAAATATATCCTTTTCCTAAAATAATTTTTCAAGTTTATTAAATGCATTTAATATGAGTTTTAAAACCATTAAATTATAACTATTGAAGAAAAATCCATAAATATTTCACATTACCCTCATCACTTCCAAAATACCATCGATAAATATCACTCACTAATGAAAATATCTATGATTATCAAAAATTAATTTCTATTATGGTATCAAACTCACTAAATTAGGTAAGACTAGTAAAATTACCTTTTATTTTATAATAAGAATATAATAATATTCTCAACCATTTAAGTATGCTTCTTTATCTGGTTATAATACATAGTGGTTTTTTTGGATATATACCTTTATCATATTTATGCTAATGATCCTATTTTAACAAAACATTGAAACAAAAATGGTATTTATAATATCAAAAATAATCATAGTACATGAATATTAAGGCTCAATCCTATAATTTTTCCTCCAATGACACCCTCATTTCACCCTATGATACTTTTATTTCAAATTATACTTTATTAATCTTATAAATATCTTGGTTCTACCTAGGTTACTTTAAGTAATGTTATATTATACATATTAACCTAATACCTTAAATTAATTAGGAAATAAATATCTCACAATGGTTTATAAAGATAAAGTGATTGACTAATGTATATCCCATAGGAGTGTCAAGTCAGGTGTTTAGTTAGGACTACTTGTCATACACCAGGTCGTGGTTGAGTTAATACCCAACATGTCATCTTTAGGGTTATTAAACCTAGGTACAACTATTCAAGATCCAAAATCCACTTTTTATTTCAATATATGAATGTATTTTCTAGGAAATCATCATAGCCTCTACTTTACCAAAATTTTAGGATGTTACCCTATACTTGACATATCCCTTAGACTCTTACCTAGGTTTTTCACTACATTTCTCTTATAAAAATCCCCAAAATATTCTATATTAAATAAAATAACCTAAAGTTTTATCTAAACCTTTTAAAATAGGATAATTCTTAACTTATAAAACTTTGATGACATTTCAAACTCCCAAATAATCGTCAATAGATAACATCATAATCTCCAAAATTATTTGAACCCAGCTCTAATACCAACTATGATAGACCAAACCAAAACATCTAGTAATTACAAGAATTAAAGTAAATATTTCATTAAAATAAATTCTAAAGATCTTTTAGGTTTATAATTTTAGATAATTAAGACAAAACATTAACTAACAAAACTCTTATCTTTTTCAACTAACAGATATTTTCCAAATAAATAAAAAACTGCTTGATCTATAACAAGTCCTCAATATCTCCCACTTATTCTTCACATAATTTACTCTTCTATAAGTTTCATACTTTTCTTATCTTAAGAATCTTGGGAAATAAAAATATAAGAAAATGGGTGAGATTAGATGCTCAGTAAAGGTAAACATAAGAGATAATAATCAAAGATTATAAGTGATCATAATATGAGTGTATGGGTATAATAATTATACATAAAAGATTTATAACTAATAAATCATAGATATTAAATCATCTCATAAGTTTTATAATATAATTTTACATGATTCAAAAGATTATGGAAACATGAATCAATAAACACAATCCTTGAGAATATAACATAGGCATAAGAATAAGAATAAAAGTAAGTAATATTAGGGAAAAAAACTTTTAAATATGGAACAACAACAATCATAGGAAAAAATATGTGATAAAACCAATTATTACCATTCCTATGTGAATAAACTCATTATATCCACTCCAAGAAATGTGATAAAACCCATCATGACCACACTTGTGTGAACAAACTCATTATGTCCACTCCTGACTATCTCATGAGATATAAACTTAAACCAATACATTTGATGGAATTATAATACCCCACCCATCATCATCCATACATATTTATTCTACTTAAAATCAATCATAAACATATCTTAATTAACCCATGGAAAAATAATGGGTTTCTTAAAATTATCTCATAACATGAACTTAAGAAATCATAGGATACTAAAAAATTTCTAGTTTCTAAAAGGAGTCATATATTTGAAAAAAAATAACATTATATAAGTTATAAAAATAAAGAAGTTATATGGTAATATTTGAATAATATCCCTTAATAAAGAATAATATATACCAAAGTATAGTTACTTGGATGAAAGAAACTTTTTAAGAGTTTTATAAAATCAACTTTGGAAATAATAAATTCTCTTGTACTTTTGAAAACATTTTAAAATAAATATTCTATAAAACTATGAGAAAAAAAACAATTTAGAAACCATGAAAAATTAGAGGGAATGTATTTTATAAAATTAGATAGTAAGAAAAAATTTGTTTTTTCATAGAAAATAACTTAAAAATTATTATTATTAAACATTATTAATATTACTATAAAACAATAATTTACAAGTTACATTCAAAGGTTATTTCATAAAGGGTGAATTGAAAACACTAAAACATTAACTTTTGAAAAATAAACTTCAATAATGGATCCTTGAAAATATATACTGCATATCAAAATAAATGTGGGGTTGAAGACAAAACATTTGATTTTGACATAATAAAAAGCATATTTTTAAAAAAATATTTAAAAACCTTATTTTGAAAATACACATCATAAAAAGAGTATTAAATTTTATTTTTAAAAATGTGTAATGATAATTATGAGACTCATATAAAGTAATCCATATTTTATTTCAAAAAATAGATAATAAAATTGGTAGGAAGGAAATTATGCACATTGAAGGAAAGATTCATTGGTGAGAGTGGTAGTTATTCTTACTGACATTACAGTATTATTTCAAAAAACATATTATCAAAAAAGTGGTCATTGATTATGAGAAGTAATTTACCCTAATAATAAAATTAAATACCATATAAAATATAGTAATGGTTGGATAAATAAAATATTTAAAAGTATATTCAAGTAAAAATACTTTGACCCAATTAATCATAAATTGAGTTAAAAAACTCTTATGAAATTGGTTAAATAAGGATCAAAATATTATAAGAAAAAGATAAATAAATAGACATTAAAACATAATTAAATTTAATATATTTTAATAAATTAAATAAATATTGAATTTATTATACCATATAAAATAAATTTTAGTACAAAATATCAAACAAGTCCCATGGAGTTGAAATTGAGACAAAGAAACCCTTACAACTTGAGGAGAACCATAAATTATTGAAAGAGTGGGCCTTAAATTGAAATTAAATTTCAATTAATTAAATTTATTTCATGAAATAATAACTCAATTAGTTATAATATACCTTTTATAAATGAAATAGGTGCATAATAAAAAACACTCTTCAAAGAGAGAGATTTGAGATGAAAACCATTACTTTGTTTTCCGCTTAGTCAAATGCACTATAAGCTCGTTTATAACAGAAATAAATATATTAATAACCAATTTAAGAAAATTTTTCATATATATACACTTTTATAAACTTAATTTATAATTATTCACTATATTTATATTTTTTATTTATTACATATTTTCGATGATGGGTGTATAAAATCTTGATTGTTTTCAACTAGTTTTGTAAAAGATGTGTGGGTATTCATTATTATTACAAATTTAGTCTTTAAAAAATAATTAATTATAATATAATTAAATATTTGTAATGATTTATTAATTTTAAATTTCCTTTAATGAGTACTTTAGTCATTATCCTATAAGATCAAATTGACAATGATCATTTTTTGGTGATTTTTAACCTACGAAGGGTGTTTTATTAAATAAGGAGTTAAATATTGATGTATCATTTACAAAACAAAAAAACATTATTTACATATTTATATCATATTATTCCATTATTTAATTTTTCATAATTGTCCTTGGTATAATTTCATATCATTGTCCATGTGGGTGGTCAAACAGACCCAAACATGAACATGACATGATTAATGGATGGTTATGAGGTGATTAAGATAAAAGATCATTATACCAATAGAATAAAAATATAATTTAGTGTTTATTAGTGTGATATATAATAATTATAAATAATTATTAAATAATTTATGTATAATAAACAATTTTATAGTATGAATAAATTTCTTTCCTCTTAGTTTTCTTGTTTAAGACAGTTAATTTTATAATTATTGTTTATCATTCATATCATTAAGAGGATATTCACTTTTTATTACCATAAAATTATTCATATCATAAAAATCATATTTACCCTTTAAAATAATTCTCATTAGAAACATTTTAAGTAATTGATGAAATGAAAAATGGAAATCGGTCATTTTATGTGGGCTCTAGACTTGTGTATAGATGATAATTGTGTTTTCCAAAGGATGGGGAAAATAAGTAATATGGTTTATAATTTAAGAATATAAAATATTTCATAAATATCATAATTATATTTTAAATTCCTTCTTATAACCATCCTTTTAAGGGGGTTAAGGAAAATAAAACATGTTTCATCATGGATGCGATAGTATGTGAAACACACGATTCAAGTTTTTATTTTTATTAATGGAAAAGGGGAGGGTGTTTAATAATTATACCATCAATATAATAAATTAATAGTATAAAAATGATAGTTTTTTTATCATTATAATATGTTTAATATATATTTTAGGAATAATAAACATTCATAAATAAATATAAATAAATAAAGAAAGATAGGTTAGGAACTTATACCTCACTTCTTGGATTATATCATATTCAAAGGGGTTAAACCTCTGAGGGGTTTTCTTTTTGACAATACCATAACCTCATTAAGTTTTATAAGATCTTTTAAGATAGTTTTTTTAGATTTTTTTTTTCAAACTTAATGGGGTTTTTGAGTGATGGTAACTAAGGAGATAAGTTCCCCTTTTTGTAAGTGAAAAGGTGTGGCATTTTTGTAAATAACCAAATATTTTCAATAATGGAAAGTCACTCTCAATAAAAATGGATCTAAAATTGATAAATAATAGATATTTTAATACATAATTTTTATCCACATTAACAACTCATTTAAAACATGTTTTTAACATGTTTTTCTCTTTACCTCATAGGTTACTCGTTTTTACCATTTTGGTTTTCACCATAATAACTAGTAATTACCTAAGTAATTTTTCATTTATTCCAAAAAATAAAATGACCTTTATTATATAATTTTTATCTAATTATTATAAATTTAAAATCCATTTTTAATCAATTTTTATAAATGATAAAATTTAATTTTAACATACTAAATGTATAATGTATTAAAAAATCATGAAAAATATAACTTAAATTCTAAAATGTAAAATATGGTTTTATAATTTAAAAATATATATTTTTAAAATTATAAATTAACTTATAAAATACATATTTGGTATTAGAAAAAATCAAAAATTTCCAATTCATACTTATATACTAATAATGTCATAAAACTTATGAAATTTGTAAAAACGATATTTTTCACAATTCACCTAGAAATAAATATTTTTAGAAAAATATAAAAAAATAACCCTAAACTAATTTGAAAATTATAAATTCAAAAATTAAGACATTTTTATCAAATTAAAATTATATTATTTACATATTTAGTTATTTAAATAAAAATAAAAAATATAAAGAAAAATCATTTTTATTAAAAATTGACTTCTTAAACTTTAATTTTCATTAGTCTTATTTCATATAAATTTCTATATAATTGAATAATTAAATAAGTGTTTAAAAATATTAATATTACCAATTATAATAAACTTTTAAATGTGATCAATTTAATTTATTAAGGTAATATATTATACCCTTATTTTGTAATTGATTCTTCAAAAGAAATCCTTTTAGAAATATTAATCAAAGATAATAATAATATAAAATTATTTTAATTTATTATTATAATTTTATCTAATAATTATTATATTATTCTTGTAATATTAATATACCATGATTTTTTTTAGTCTGGTTTTGGGTGTGGAGCATGGATAAAACACATTTTTTATTTAAGTAAAATGTACAATGAAATCCTGGGTCTTTACAGTCTCTACTTCCACTTTATGTATCTATTTTTGTTTTGGTTTTAAGATTTTTATTTATGTTATTCCCTATTTGGTTTATTTTTAATAAAATTACTTATTTTATTGTACATGAATTGTAACGCCCCGACCCTAGTTACCCAGAGTTGGTGCATTATTACATAACACTGGCATGATCACAAGAAAGATCAAATCTCGAAAGACCGATTGGTTTAGTAGCCTTGGAAACACTAGATATATTCATAAGTTTTACATTACATCATAAAATGAAAAACTACTACAACAACATAATGTCTCCATAATCCACACTCATATCCCCACATAATATCCCTGCAGGTCATTCATAACTTACTTCTTCACTTCCTGGGAAAAATAAAACATAGAAAAGGGGTGAGCTCAAATGCCCAGTAAGGATAACAATATAGTGGAAACTTTCATAAATAAGAATAAACATTTAAGGCAATGTATAACTAAACAAAAGCCTTTCAAACATGAACTTTCAACATGGTATGGCATAAATAAAATTAAATAATGCCATTTACTTATTCACATGGATATTCTACTAATCGAATAATCACATGCAAAAATCAATAACCACTTTCATAATGTTGGAATGCATAATGCCAGACTATCATAACCACATAGTCAAGGCCTCGTGCCAAGACTACAAATAAGATTTTGTCAAGGCCTTGTACCAAGACACTAGTTTGTCTCATCAGACCTACCGATGCATCGAGGAGCTATAGCGGGCTCCACCCGTCACATATTAAGTCCAATGCATTCCCATATGAAAAGGTTTAAACATAACATAAACATTCGTATTAAAACTAGCATACAAAATGTCAATAATTTCATCATAAACTATGAATGGTATAAAAATAGCACATCCACAGTCAAAAATATCACAAAACCTTCAATACAATATAGAAGTTTTGTATCATAATAAATCAACTTCAAATAATCTTAAAATCCATCAAAGGATGTTGACATAGATGAAATCAATATTCTTTTTAAAGAAATATCTCCTTTTATTTTGAAATCATTTAAGATCCATATAAAATAAAAAAATTTCTTTGAAAATATTCTTATAAGCTTGTAAGGAAAGCTTTGAAGATTTTATAACGGCAGAAAATAACCGCACTCGCCGTATAAGTTAAAAAAACATTCTTACCTTAATTCTGTCGAAAAGGTTAAAAAGGACCTTGTTTTGAAAACGACAGAAATATTCCTTTATAAACCACTTATAAAAGTCAAAAAGGGTATAAATGACTTTAACTCATATTCTAGTAAATAGTAAAAATGTTTTGAAATACATTTTTAAGAAACATGGATGTGGATGATAAAGAGATCCCAGTAGATTATTACATATAAACAACCTCGGATAATGAAGAGATTGTGAAATAACCCTTACCTTGTACTTTTCCTTGGTTGGGGTAGGTTAACCTCCTTTATAATGGTGAAATAATTGTTATTAAATTATACAAGAATCATATATATTAATATGATATCATATATGATCTTTTAACATTGATTTGTTAATAATATCTTAGAATTATCGTCGTTTCGGGTGTTAACTTACTCATTTTCTTTTATATGTTTTGTTACATAAGACATGTTTGTTGTATCTTATTCATATCCAGAATGATATCAAGTCCTTAAACATCATTTTTAAATCATCAAATGATAATTATACTTGAATGGATACGATGGAGAATGAATCTCATCACGTTCGTGGAGACGGTAGTCCGTACGTACGCACGAGCGACAATATCATTCTTTTGATATTAAAATAATATATAAATGGATGGTATATCATATATACAGAATCATTAACATGTTATATTTATTATTTACATTAGTTACACATCATTATTATACCCATCCAAATAATAATATATTGAATAACAATTACACCACGACGTGGCGACGGTAAGCCGTACGTACGCACGTATGGTGACATGTTATTCGAAGGGTGGATAGAATACTGAATATGGTTGTACCATATTTATAATAACATCACAGTATATGTAATATACTGGAGTTATTATTTTAGAATGGTAAGAACAAAGAAAGAAGAAGTGGAAGAAGAAAGGAACTTGAAAAGGGGTGGTGAAAACATTACCTCTTCTTCGGGTTCTTCCTTTTGATTTGATCAAAAGGGCTACTCAGGTTGGATTTATGATCAAACTAAGGCCTCTAGGTTGTATTGAGAGATGTTGGGAGAGTATTTGGGCAGATTTTGGCCGAACCAAAAGGATTTGAAGGTGTGAAGAAATGAGAAGGAGGAGTGCCCTTTTATAAGAGGGGTGAGGGGCACCTTTGGAAAAGCTAGAGATATTAGTTTATAATAAATTCATAATCGGTTTCAAATGGCTCCAAAGTTGACTATTCAAAGGTTAAGGTGGGGATGGGTCGAAAAAAACTCAACCAATATAATTTAGACAGGTTTGGGTACTTATATTAACCTTATCTTTAAGTATTAACTCTAAGTTAATTAGTTTCACTTTTACAATGTCTCTTTGTATTTTTATATAATATGGTTAATAAACTTACTATATATATCCCAGAGACCCCCAAGTGGTCCATTAATGATGAACCTATCATGATATAAGTCTCTTGGCCGAACCTTAGATTTTTAGGAATTTAATATCAATTAATAATATAATATTTGTTTTAAGAACTCTTTTATGTCAATTTTGACACTATTCAATAGTTGATTTTTGTGAAACTCATAACAGATTGATTACTTCAAAAAAAAGTTAATTAAATTAATCCTAATATATCATATTATCCTATAAAATTAGTTTAATTCATTAAAAGTTTCATATTATATTTATTTGTGTATTTATAATATCAATTATTTTAATTTTTCACTATTATAGTAATTACTGCATCATCATTGTGTCATAAATAAAATAAATTATTTAATGTCTAAAAATTATAAATAAAATATCATTATGTAGGAAATATTTTTATATTTCTAATTAATATTTATAATCTAAAATCCAACATATATAACCCTATGTAACAATTGTTTTTCTAAAAGATATATGCTTGTGTCATTTTTGTATTCATTTTAACTTAATTAAAATAAAGTGTCATTATCACTTACAAGTGGATCCATGGGGTCCCAAAATCGACCCAAAGATGCCCATGGTCTACCATGTATCAACCAATAGGGTTAAGACACGTTTTAGGGTAATTTAGTATTATTATAATATTATTTTTATAACCCTTATTTACCGGATTTACCCTTAATCATGGTAAATAAAATATTTACCGCAGTAATTATTCAAAATGTATAAAAATAAAAGTTTCCTATTTACACAATTTTAACATCCTGATTCCAAATATGGAATCCATTTTCCTAAATTCAAAACACAGAAGTGGCAGAAATTAATTTAAAATTAATTCCCGCTGTCAAAACAAAAAGCGTGTTTTTAAGAGATAATAACTATCAAAAGATTGACACTTGTTTATGTTCGGTTTAATTGTAAAATTATGTCCAATGACCAACATTATATTAAATTGTAAAAATATATTCTAAATATACTTTAAAACTACTAAAATTCATAATTTATCACTATTAATTATTTTGATTAAAAAAGTTGTTTTTAATTAAAATTTAGTAATTTTCACTATTCATCAAAATATGAAAGTTATCCGAAAAGTACCAAAATTTCACATTAGGCTAAATTAGATATTCCGAATCCAAAAATGAAGTCCATTTTGAAATATAAAATATATATAATTTTAAAAAGTAGGTATTACTATTCATAACGGCTAGTTTGATTGGTTGTTAGAACTCGGTGTTGCGTACAACACACGCTATCGCATTATTCAAAGAGAAGCGTACCGTAGAAGCTTGGGGTGTTACATTCTCCCCTCCTTCAAATAATTTCGTCCTCGAAATTTCTAGAATACTATCGCATGAAAAGACTCGGGTGGTTCTTCATCATAAGTTCCTCGGGTTCCCACGTTGCCTCTTCTATCTTATGGTTTCTCCACAATACTTTTACCAGACGCGTCGTCCGGTTTCTCAGTACTTGTTCTCTCGTATCAAGAATCCTGACGGGCTCTTCACAATAAGACAGATCGAGTTCCAGTTCTAATTCTTCATAGGTGAGTACATGCGTTGGGTCAGGCATGTATTTCCTCAACAGAGATACGTGGAACACATTGTGAACTTTAGAGAGACTTGGCAGCATTGCCAATCGGTAAGCTACAGCCCCAATTCGTTCTAGAATTTCGAAAGGTCCGATGTACCTGGGACTCAATTTACTTTTCTTACCAAAACGTATGACTCCCTTCCATGGGGATACCTTCAGGAAAACATGATCACCAACTTGAAATTCCAAATCCTTCCTTCGATTATCGGCATAGCTCTTCTGCCTACTTTGAGCTGCTTTGATGTGATTTTGGATTACTTTCACCTTTTCCACCATTTCCTCCACCAGTTCTGGGCCTACAAGTTTTCTTTCACCAACGTCATCCCAACAGGTTGGTGTACGAAATCTCTTTCCGTATAACGCTTCATATGGTGCCATCTGAATACTCGAATGGAAGCTATTGTTATAGGAAAATTCTACCAGTGGTAAATATTGATCCCACATACCCTGAAAGTCAAGTGAGCAAGATCTCAACATGTCTTCTAAGGTCCGAATAGTCCGTTCTGATTGTCTGTCTGTCTGAGGGTGGTAAGCAGTGCTCAAATGAAGTTCAGTATCCAGGGATTTCTGAAGACTTTTCCAAAATCTTGAATTAAAACGGGGATCACGATCAGAAACAATCGATATGGGTACTCCATGAAGTCTCACAACTTCATTAATATATAGTCTTGCTAGACGTTCCAGGGGTAGATCTTCTCTTATAGCAAGAAAATGTGCTGACTTGGTAAGACGATCAACAATAACCCATATTGCATCATTCCTTCTAGGAGTCTTTGGTAGCCCCATGACAAAGTCCATCGTAATATTGTCTCATTTCCACTCCGGTATGGGAAGAGGTTGCATGACTCCTCCAGGCTGTTGCCTTCCAGCTTTCACTTGTTGAAAAACCATACATCTTGACACAAAATCAGCAATCTCTCTCTTCATGTTGTCCCACCAAAAATGTTCCTTCAAATCTCTATACATTTTGGTGCTCCCAGGGTGTATAGAGAAATTGGAACTATGAGCATCATCTAGCAATTCCCTTTTCAGATCAGGTATATTGGGAACACAAAGTCTCTTCCCGAATTTCAAAATTCCATCTTCATACACAAAGTCTCTCAATCTCCCATCATTCATAGCTTTAATCTTCTTTTGGAATTCTTCATCATCGGTCTGAGAACTCTTAATCCTTTCTAGTAAAGATGGTTTGGCAACTATTTGAAAAAGCATTGATGTTTCACCTTCCCTGGTTATTCCCATGTCCATCTTCACTAGATCCATGAAAATTGGATCCCTTTCAATTATCATATTGTTCAAAACTCCATGGTCTTTTCTACTCAAAGCATATGCCACCTTGTTTGCCTTCCCCGGGTGGTAGTGTATCGTACAATCATAATCCTTGAGTAATTCAAGCCATTTCCTTTGCCTCATGTTGAGTTCTTTTTGTGAGAAAATATACTTCAAACTCTTGTGATCAGTATAAATCTCACATTTTTCACCATAGAGGTAGTGCCTCCATATCTTCAAAGCAAAGATCACAGCTGCTAACTCTAGATCATGAGTAGGATAGTTTTGTTCATGAATTTTCAATTGTCATGATGCATAGGCAATAACTCTATCATTCTGCATAAGGACACAACCAAGTCCTTTCTTCGATGCATCACTATAAATAACGAACCCATCATTCCCTGATGGTAGAGTCAATATAGGATCATTGACTAATATTTTCTTCAGTTCTTCAAAACATTCTTCACACTCTTTTGTCCAAACAAATTTAACCCCTTTACGTGTGAGCTTCGTTAATGGGTTAGCCAATCGGGCAAAATTCTGGACGAAACGTCGATAATAACCTTCCAAACCAATAAAACTACGTACCTCAGTTATACTCGTAGGTGCTGGCCATTCTTGGATTGCCTTGGTCTTAGAAGGATCAATAGAGATTCCATCTTTAGAGACAATATGGCCAAGAAAAGAAATCTCCTGAAGCCAGAATTCACACTTGCTAAACTTCCCATATAATTCATGCCTCCTCAGAGTCTTCAAGATAATGCGCAAGTGATTTTCATGATCTTCGTAGGTTTTGGAGTATACCAAGATATCATCAATAAATACCACCACAAATTCATCGAGATACTCCTTGAAAACTCTATTCATCAGATCCATGAATACAGAGGATGCATTAGTCAATCCAAATGGCATTACAGTAAACTCGTAATGCCCGTACCTGGTTCGAAATGCTGTCTTCGGAATGTCTTCCTTCTTCACAGAAAACTGATGGTATCCAGATCGAAGGTCAATCTTTGAAAAGTATTGAGCTCCATGCAGTTGGTCAAATAAATCATCAATACGAGGTAGGGGATACTTGTTCTTTATTGTTATAGCATTGATCTCCCTGTAGTCGATACATAACCTCATAGATCCATCTTTCTTTTTAACAAAAAGAACAGGGGATCCCCATGGAGAAACACTAGGGCGAATAAATCCCTTATTACTCAATTCCTCTAGTTGTTTCTTTAGTTCGACTAACTCTACAGTGGCCATTCTATAAGGGGTCTTAGATATAGTCCTTGATCCAGGAATCAAATCAATGGAAAACTCAACTTCTCGTTCTGGAGGATGTCCAGGTAAATCTTCCGGAAATACATCTACAAATTCTTTCACAACAGGTACATCCTCTATTTGAACATTCCTTTCCTCACCGACAGTTATTTCATTCTCTTCCTCCCCAATAATTGAATTAAGTTGAGCTACTGGGGGTGGATCTAAATAAGAATTAGGTGGTGACGATTCTGCTCTAAAGATAAGGTGTTCCTTATCATTATCATCAAGAATCGTAACCTCTTTCTTCTTACAATAAATCTTCGCATAATAGTCTGAAATCCAGTCCATACTGAGGATTATATCAAACTCAATCATAGGTATGACGATGAGATCAGCAGATAAAGAAAATTTATGTGCTCTAATGGGGACTGATTCACAAAACTTTGTTGCAATGATACTTCCCTTAGGAGTTTTAACTGACAACTCCCTTATTAAATCAAATTGGAAATATATAATTTTCTTAGAAAACTGGGAAGATATGAAACAATGCGACGATCCAGAGTCAAATAATGCATTTGCTAAACTTGAGGAAACCATTAAATTACCTGCCACCACGTCTTTTGTAGCTTCTACCTCTGCAGTAGTGATAGCATAAGCCTGGCCTTGATCCCTTGGCCTTTTCTGAGGTAAGTTCTCCTGACGCTTAGGACATGCATTTGCATAATGCCCCATCTCCCTGCAATTGTAGCACTGAACGTTGGTAGCTTCCTTCTTCCCCTTGCAATCATGAGCTTGGTGGCCTTTTTCACCACACTTGTAACAGACTCTCATTCCATTCAAGCAAGTACCAGGATGTTTCTTACCGCATTTACCACAAGATGGATATTCAACCTTTCCCTTCTTCCCCTTATTTCCATTCCCAGATTGATTAGCAGGTCTCTTCTTCTCTTGCTTTGCTTTAAAGTCATAAGACTTAGAGAATTCCTTTTCGGTCTTGATAGCACATGAGACAATGTCTTCGTACGATGAAAAGGATTGTGAGACTAATGCTCGACGAAGAAATGGTTTTAACCCATCAAAGAAACGATCAATCTTACTTCTTGGGTTGCGAATATAATCTCCAGCATACCTCGCTAACCTTGTAAAGTTAGCCTCATACTTTGTGACATTCGCATCCTCCTTTTGTCTCAGACCCAGAAATTGTCTTTCCATATCTGCTCGATGGTCGCGAGGAAAGTATTTTTCTAAAAACAGATCTTTGAACTCCCTCCATTCCATATTTGATACTTCATCATCTTCCTTCATGTTTTGAATCAATGACCACCATTGATCAGCATCTCCAGTGAGGCGGTAAACTACCATGATAACTTTTTCCCTTTCACTGCTCCCCAAAGCCTGAAATATTTTCTCTAGGGAAAATATCCATTGCTCAGCTACTAAGGGATTTGTACTCCCATTGAACGTTGGTGGTTTTTGCCTCATGAATCGATCTAACATTGATCCTCCACGCTGCGGATCAGGGTGCTCCATACGGGTAAGGTTATTATTCATAACCTGAGTAAGTTGTCCCAGTATGGTGATTAGCTGATCGGCACCAGTTGCATCACCAGCCCCACTATAATTATCTTGAGCAGGAGGGAAATCCCTACATGGAGTGCGTGCATTGATACGGTTTCCATTCTTCGACTAGGCGCTATTTCTAACCAATGGCATAAACTAGATCAGTTTATGAATCAAAATACATAATCCCATACTTATAAAACACTTAACATAAATTGAACTATTTATGGATATAATCCATAATCATAAAAATGTTTTCTTTGAGGAAGTATATACTCATAAACCCTTCATAATTATTTGTAAAGAAAATGAGAGTTATCCTAAGAATATCTCCCGGGAGTGTTGTAACCAAGAGTGCAGCAAGGCCCGTTGTCGTGCACCAGTTCCCGTTCGAGTCTAGCTCAAAGCGGTGTTTTCGGGTTTTACCCCTAGGTACATCTGTGCCAGAGCCGCCTCTACCTGCTCGTATCCAGACAGGGATGTATTGCTCGGAAAACTCACAAAATCTCTACAATACCAAAATTCTAGGAAGTTCTTCTATACTAATCCTCAAAGTTCATCTTAGGTATACGTGCTCTAATCAGAGTTTATCTAAATCTAGTTTCCAAGGTTTGTACTAAACTTCCTCTGATACCAATTTTAACGCCCCGACCCTAGTTACCCAGAGTCGGTGCATTATTACATAACATTGGCATGATCACAAGAAAGATCAAATCTCGAAAGACCGATTGGTTTAGTAGCCTTGGAAACACTAGATATATTCATAAGTTTTACATTACATCGTAAAATGAAAAACTACTACAACAACATAATGTCTCCATAATCCAAACTCATATCCCCACATAATATCCCTGCAGGTCATTCATAACTTACTTCTTCACTTCCTGGGAAAAATAAAACATAGAAAAGGGGTGAGCTCAAATGCCCAGTAAGGATAACAATATAGCGGAAACTTTCATAAATAAGAATAAACATTTAAGGCAATGTATAACTAAACAAAAGCCTTTCGAACATGAACTTTCAACATGGTATGGCATAAATAAAATGAAATAATGCCATTTACTTATTCACATGGATATTCTACTAATCGAATAATCACATGCAAAAATCAATAACCACTTTCATAATGTTGGAATGCATAATGCCAGACTATCATAACCACATAGTCAAGGCCTCGTGCCAAGACTACAAGTAAGATTTTGTCAAGGCCTTGTGCCAAGACACTAGTTTGTCTCATGAGACCTACCGATGCATCGAGGAGCTATAGTGGGCTCCACCCGTCACATATTAAGTCCAATGCATTCCCATATGAAAAGGTTTAAACATAACATAAACATTCGTATTAAAACTAGCATACGAAATGTCAATAATTTCATCATAAACTATGGATGGTATAAAAATAGCACATCCACAGTCAAACATATCACAAAACCTTCAATACAATATAGAAGTTTTGTATCATAATAAATCAACTTCAAATAATCTTAAAATCCATCAAAGGATGTTGACATAGATGAAATCAATATTCTTTTTAAAGAAATATCTCCTTTTATTTTGAAATCATTTAAGATCCATATAAAATAAAACATTTTCTTTGAAAATATTCTTATAAGCTTGTAAGGAAAGCTTTGAATATTTTATAACGGCAGAAAATAACCGCACTCGCCGTATAAGTTAAAAAAACATTCTTACCTTAATTCTGTCGAAAAGGTTAAAAAGGACCTTGTTTTGAAAACGACGGAAAGATTCCTTTATAAACCACTTATAAAAGTCAAAAAGGGTATAAATGACTTTAACTCGTATTCTAGTAAATAGTAAAAATGTTTTGAAATACATTTTTAAGAAACATGGAT
This sequence comes from Viscum album, assembly GCA_963277665.1. NCBI lineage: Eukaryota > Viridiplantae > Streptophyta > Magnoliopsida > Santalales > Viscaceae > Viscum > Viscum album. Next base: position 21,258,881 of record OY728132.1, on the reverse strand, counting down.
GTGGATGATAAAGAGATCCCAGTAGATTATTACATATAAACAACCTCGGATAATGAAGTGATTGTGAAATAACTCTTACCTTGTACTTTTCCTTGGTTGGGGTAGGTTAACCTCATGTATAATGGTGAAATAATTGTTATTAAATTATACAAGAATCATATATATTAATATGATATCATATATGATCTTTTAACATTGATTTGTTAATAATATCTTAGAATTATCGTCGTTTCGGGTGTTAAATTACTCATTTTCTTTTATATGTTTAGTTACATAAGCCATGTTTGTTGTATCTTATTCATATCCAGAATGATATCAAGTCCTTAAACATCATTTTTAAATCATCAAATGATAATTATACTTGAATGGATACGATGGAGAATGAATCTCATCGCGTTCGTGGAGACGGTAGTCCGTACGTACGCACGAGCGACAATATCATTCTTTTGATATTAAAATAATATATAAATGGATGTTATATCATATATACAGAATCATTAACATGTTATATTTATTATTTACATGAGTTACACATCATTATTATACCCATCCAAATAATAATATATTGAATAACAATTACACCACGACGTGGAGACGGTAAGCCGTACGTACGCACGTATGGTGTCATGTTATTCAAAGGGTGGATAGAATACTGAATATGGTTGTACCATATTTATAATAACATCACAGTATATGTGAGATACTGTAGTTATTATTTTAGAATGGTAAGAACAAAGAAAGAAGAAATGGAAGAAGAAAGGAACTTGAAAAGGGGTGGTGAAAACATTACCTCTTCTTCGGGTTCTTCCTTTTGATTTGATCAAAAGGGCTCCTTAGGTTGTCTTTCTGATCAAACTAAGGCCTCTAGGTTGTAGTGAGAGATGTTGGGAGAGTATTTGGGCAGATTTTGGCCGAACCAAAAGGCTTTGAAGATGTGAAGAAATGAGAAGGAGGAGTGCCCTTTTATAAGAGGGGTGAGGGGCACCTTTGGAAAAGCTAGAGATATTAGTTTATAATAAATTCATAATCGGTTTCCAATGGTTCCAAAGTTGACTATTAAAAGGTTAAGGTGAAGATGTGTCGAAAACAACTCAACCAATAGAATTTAGACAGGTTTGGGTACTTATATTAACCTTATCTTTAAGTATTAACTCTAAGTTAATTAGTTTCACTTTTACAATGTCTCTTTGTATTTTTATATAATATGGTTAATAAACTTACTATATATATCCATGCGACCCCCAAGTGGTCCATTAATGATGAACCTATCATGATATAAGTCTCTTGGCCGAACATTATATTTTTAGGAATTTAATATCAATTAATAATATAATATTTGTTTTAAGAACTCTTTTATGTCAATTTTGACACTATTCAATAGTTGATTTTTGTGAAACTCATAACAGATTGATTACTTAGAAAAAAGTCAATTAAATCAATCCTAATATATCATATTATCCTAGAAAATTAGTTTAATTCATTAAAAGTTTCATATTATATTTATTTGGGTATTTATAATATCAATTATTTTAATTTTTCACTATTATAGTAATTACTGCATCATCATTGTGTCATAAATAAAATAAATTATTTAATGTATAAAAATTATAAATAAAATATCATTATGTAGGAAATCTGTTTATCTTTCTAATGAATATTTATAATCTAAAATCCAACATATATAACCCTATGTAACAATTGTTTTTCTAAAAGATATATGCTTGTGTCATTTTTGTATTCATTTTAACTTAATTAAAATAAAGTGTCATTATCACTTACAAGTGGATCCATGGGGTCCCAAAATCGACCCAAATATGCCCATGGTTGACCATGTATCAACCAATATGGTTAAGACACGTTTTAGGATAATTTAGTATTATTATAATATTATTTTTTTAACCCTTATTTACCGGATTTACCCTTAACCATGGTAAATAAAATATTTACCGCAGTAATTATTCAAAATGTCTAAAAATAAAAGTTACCTATTTACACAATTTGAACATCCTGATTCCAAATATGGAATACATTTTCCTAAATTCAAAACACATAAGTGGCAGAAATTAATTTAAAATTAATTCCCGCTTTCAAAACAAAAAGCGTGTTTTTAAGAGATAATAACTTTCAAAAGATTGACACTTGTTTATGTTCGGTTTAATTGTAAAATTATGTCCAATGACCAACATTATATTAAATGGTAAAAATATATTCTAAATATACTTTAAAACTACTAAAATTCATAATTTATCACTATTAATTATTTTGATTAAAAAAGTTGTTTTTAATTAAAATATAGTAATTTTCACTATTCATCAAAATATGAAAGTTATTCGAAAAGTACCAAAATTTCACATTAGGATAAATTAGATATTCCGAATCCAAAAATGAAGTCCATTTTGAAATATAAAATATATATAATTTTAAAAAGTAGGTATTACTATTCATAACGGCTAGTTTGATTGGTTGTTAGAACTCGGTGTTGCGTACAACACACGCTATCGCATTATTCAAAGAGAAGTGTACCGTAGAAGCTTGGGGTGTTACATGAATTTTCAATGTATAAATTGGTCATGTCAGACTTATGGGTGGATTATTCATGATATATATTACTTATTAGGTAAAATAATTCCCATTTGAGTTTATTTTAATGCCATGGAACTTATTTATATCCTATGTAGATCAAGAATTCCCCTCAGGTATGTCATAGGATAGATTTTTTTCTTGATTCATTGTGGTTCTGGATATGGTTCATGAAAAAATTATATCAAAGTACTCTTTTTTATTTTTTTTGTCTAGTTGATTAGATTTAAGTATATCAGATCTTGAGATATAAGTGTGGGAATATTATTACATGATATTACTCATTCTAAGCCTCATGTTTCTAGGTGAATTTGGGTTTTTAGCCCTTAGTTTTAATTTCTGTTATGTTTTGGTTCTTTTTTATGGTTTTTTATATTATTAAAAGGATTTATATATTTTTTAGGATTAAACATGTAAAGACCCAGACCCCAGTAACCCAGAGTTGGTGCCTTTATTAAATTGTTATAATAAAAAATAAAGTTGCATGTTTAAGGGTCGAGTGTTTTAGTATATTTGGAAAACTAGATACAAATATAATTGTTACATTACAACTTAAAAGGAAAAATAACATAGAAATTCCATTGGAAACATCCATAAACTCCAAGATTATCCCTAAAAGTAATTAATAATATATATCTTCACATCCTGGGGGAAAATAAAACATAAGAAAGGGGTTAGCTTAAATGATCAGTAAGGGTAATAAATATAGAATAATCTATAATAAATAAACATAAATAATAAGTCATGGTGAATAACTAAAACACATGCCATTAATAAATAATCTTTAGCATAATATATCAAGAATAAAAGATGAATAAATAATGTCATATAAATAATCACATCAGAATGAAACTTAAGCATGGATATTATAATAGTAAAATAATCACATGGATTAGAAATTACTGATATCATAATGAGGTAATGCATAATTTCTAACATCATAAACAAAGCATCAAGTCTTCATCCAAGACACTATACATAAATGGGTAAAACCCCTATCTAGTTTGTCTCGTGAGACCTATCGATACATAGACGGGTTACAGAGGGACCCAACTATCACATACCAAGTCCAATACAACCCTCATATAAAAGGGGTGAAATATAATCAATATATAAATACATATTAAAACTATCATATGAAATGTTAATAACTTTACCCAAACAATAAACATAATCATAAACCATACAGAGTAATATAGAGAATAGTGTCAAGATAGTATATCCCCATAAATAATCATAAACCTTTTAATAAAATATGATAGATGGTAACATAATAGATAAATTTTAATAAATCATAATATTCAATAGAGAGTGTTGAAATAGATTTAAATACTCTAATAAAATCATTAAGAAATTATTGAGAGAAATACCCTTTTACTTTGGAAATAATAGTTCTTTTAGAAAATCAATTTTTTCAAAAAAATCATATTGTAAACATGTATATTCCACAAAATAAAAGGTAACTAAATTATATTTTATTAATATTAAAATAATATTCACACTAAAATTTTGAAATTAAAGTGAAAACATGTAAAAATAGTGTTTAATAAACTTTAGAAATGAGCCACTTTTGTGTGGTTTAAGGGAAAATATAAAGGATCCTTTAAGCCGAAAAAGGCATAATTGATTATATAAAACCAGAAATGAAATAAGATATTTTTTCATTATAAAAAACTATATTTTATAAAAATATTTTGAGATTAAAATATATTATGGATTGTACTTGAAAATGGGAAATAAATTGGGAAGTACCCTTTAATCATGCTTGATTGTCGAGAAGAATTGAAAAGGGAACCTTATAAAACATGTACAACCCCATAAAATAATGTTGAACTAATCTGGATACATGAGTTTTGAAAATTTAAAGAGAATTTATAATAATTATATAAAAATAAATAATAATTAAATTGTGGTAAAGAGAGAGAAACTGTAACCCGAATGAAAAATGGAGGTTCGGGAAGAAACTCTTACCGTATGTTTGATAGTGTTCTGAACTTGTACTTAAATTTATGGATAATGAAATTAAATTCATTAATAATTTAATTTATAACCTAATAAACATGTATTTTATTTTTTATAATTTTATTAAGTTCATTTATGTTCTTTCTGATGAGTTATAAAATTCAATTTCGTCATTCGGAAGTGCTCGTTTTTTTGGTTTTCCCGATTGGTTCACTTGTATACATGTATGAAAGATCATGTGAAATGGGAATAGTTATACATAATTAAAATTATATTTTATTAATAAAATTAAATAAGTATTAATTTTATTATATATTATTTTTTTGGATATGAGTATTATTCATTAGATAAAACATTAATGATATCCATTTGGATTATTTTGGCATTTTCTCAGTCATCCTGCACTAGTTTTGTTTTATTAATTAATATTGTGTATATATGTGGGTTAAAAAAATAAATAAGTTCTAATATAAATATTATAATATATTTTAACCATAAAAATGGTTTTATAACCAGCCTTGAAGGTGGTATTTTAAAATGAAAGAATCATCATCCATGAAGGTGGTGAATCGACACCTCACAGATAACGTTTTCATTTTTAGAACAAAAAATTGGAAGAGAAAATAATTGATGGTTCATATCACATTTTCATAATAAAATTATAGTATATATAATATAATGTATTTATCATTTATTTTTGGACATAGGAGGTAAGGAAATGATTATAAATAAAAATAAATTGAAATAAAATTAAAACAATAAAAGAGGATTTACCTCTTGAATTCTTCACCTTGAGAACTTCCTTAATAAACTTTGATATAGTATTTTGATGATACATAAAATACCATAACATAGTTTAGAGGTTTTGGAGAGGAAATGGGTAGAATATAAACAAGCCTCAAGGCTTTGGAGGTGTGAGGAGAAGGGGTGGTATTTATAGTGGAGGATATGGGTGTTTTTTGAATATTTTATTCATTCGTCTATTATTTTGGATCAAGGCTATGAATTGTTTTAGAATTATCAATAAATATATTAAAATAATGAATTACAGTTCTAGATTATGAGATTACATCCTCCATACATCATCTATTACTTAAAAATTCATGTATTTATTAAATATCATAAATTATCGTATTTCATTATTGACAAAAAATTCAACTATTTTAAAAAAATCCCAAGAATTAACCCTAATAATTTTTTGATGTGTGGAATTAAAAAATAAACACCATTTTTTAAAAATAATTTTATAAATATGAGAAATTTAATTTTTAAATAAAATATTCATTTACTCAATAAATATTGATTTTAATATTATAATTGTTTTTATGACACTTTAAAAAATTAATTAAATTATCCTAAAATTATATTATAATTATAAGATAACAAAATATTAATTTATGAATCTATTTTATGAAAATAAATTTTATTTTAAATAATTATATTAACTATAAAATTGTAAATAAAAAATTATGTTTCACAAAAATACCAATTCTTAATCTATCATTTTTAAAACATGTATTTACTTATTATATGATATAAATATACCATATTTTAATTTATAAGATACCTAAATTTATTTATACTTTCATAGGTGAAGTTACTATTCTATTGGTCATATTACTATTCCTAATGGTTACATTGCTATTTTAACGGTCATACTCAATAGTATATTACAATTTTGAACTTAGTGTTGCATGAATCATAAACTATCGAAGATATAAAATTTTAAAAGATACAAACCAAAAAATATTGGGGTGTTACATTCAACCCTCCTTAAAAACTTTTATCCTAAAATTTCCAAAATGTCTCCTCATAAAAATATTTTGGTAGTTTTTCATCATAAATTCCTCCAGTTCCCACATTGCCTCTTTAATTTTATGATTTTTCCAAAGTACCTTTACCAGCTGAGTCATCAAATTTCTCAACACTTGTTCTCTAGTATCCAGAATATAGATAGTCTCTTCACAGTGAGATAAATCAGGTTCTAATTCTATTCCTTCATAAGTGAGAACATGTGCTGGGTTTGGCATGTACTTCCATAACAAGGAGATATGGAACACATTGTGTACTTTAGAAATTCTAGGTGGCATCGCCAAATGATAATCCACAACTCCAAATATCTCTAGTATTTTAAAAGGACCAATGTATTTGGGGTTTAGTTTCCCTTTATTTTGAATTCTTATAACACCCTTCCATATATATACTTTTAATAAAATATGATCTCCCACTTTAAATTCCAAATCATTCCTTTGATTATCAATATATCTCTTTTTCCTACTTTGAGCTTCTTTGATATGGGTTTGAATAGTTTTTACCATTTATATTTTTTCCTCCACAATCTCTAGGACTACAATATTCCTTTCACTTACTTAATCCCAAAAATTTGGTGTATGAAATCTCTTTCTATAAAATACTTCACATGGTGCCATTGAATACTTGAATGGAAACTATTATTGTAGGAAAACTCTACCAAAATTAAATAATGATCCCACATACCATGAAATTCAAGTGATCGTGATATCAACATGTCTTTTAGTGGTTGAATGGTTCTTTTAGACTACCCATTAGTTTGAGGGTGATAAGAAGTGATCAAATAAATATCAGTATCCAAATATTTCTATAGATTTTTCCAGAATTTTGATGTAAATCATGAATTACGGTCTAAAACAATTGACAGTGGTGCACCATGAAGTCTTAAAACTTTATTAATATAGAGTCTTGCAAGGCTCTCTAAAGGAAAAATCCTCACTTATAGTGGGGAAATGTTCAGATATGGTAATATGATCAAAAATTTCCCATATTGATTCATTATTTCTTAGAGTTTTTGGTAATCTATTGAAAAAATACATAGTGATGTCATCCCATTTCCTTATAGGAATAGGCATAGGTTAAATGAATCCTCTAAGATGTTATCTTTCATCCTTCTCTTTTTGACAGACTAGACATATTGATACATAATCACCAATTTCCCACTTCATATTATCCCACCATAAATGTTCCGTCAAATCTATATACATCTTATTTCTTCTATGGTGTATAGAGAAATTTGAGCTATAGGCATTATCTAATAACTCTCTTTTTATCTCAAGTATATAAGGGACAAAATTTCTCTTCCAAAATTTCATAATTTCATCCTCATACATGAAGTCTGCCAACTTACCATCACTCGTAGATTTAATTTTCCTTTAAATATTTTCATCATAAAACTGAGAAATTTTAATCCTTTCCAATAAAGATGGTTGGGAAACCAATTGAAAGAGTAATTATGTCTCAACTTCCTTGATAACTCTCATATCTATATTTTCTAGATCAATGTACATAGGATCCTTGTTAATACTCATTTTTCTCATAAATCCATGATCCTTCATGCTCAATGCATCTTCTACATTATTCGCCTTCACTAGGTGGTAATGTATTGAATAATTATAATCTTTGAGTATCTCAATCCATCACCTTTGCCTCATGTTGGATTATTTTTATGAGAATATATACTTTAATTTATTGTGATCTATATATATATAAAATATTTCACCATAAAGATAGTGCCTTCATATTTTTAGAGAAAATATTACAATTGTTAACTCAATATCATGAGTTGGATAGTTTTGTTCATGAGTTTTTAACTGCCTTAATGCATATTCAAAAACTCTATCATCCTGTATAAGGAAATGGCTAAGTAATTTCATTGATGCATCATTATAAATCACAAATACACCATTTCTAGATGGTAGAGTCAGTATCAGGGAATTCATTAATATCCTCTTATATTCTTCAAAACATTCCTTCCATTATTTTTTCCATATAAACTTAACCGCTTTACAGGTAAGCTTGGTTAACAGGTTATCTAAATGGGAAAAATTATAGAGGAAACACATATAGTAACCTTATAAACCAATGAAACTACGTACCTTGGTTATGTTCATTGGTGTAGTCCATTCCTATAATGCCTTTGTCTTTGCAAGATCAACTGAGATTTCATCCTTAGAGACAACATGGCCAAGAAATGAAACTGTTTGAAGTTAAAATTCACACTGAAAAAACTTCTCATATAACTCTAATATTTTAAGAGTCTTTATAATAACCTACAAGTGGTTCTCATGGTCCTCATATATTTTTGAATGTATCATTATATCATTAATAAATACCAAATAAATCATCAAGATATTTTGTGAAAACTCTTTTCATTATATCTATAAAAATAGAGGGTGCATTAGTCAGTCCAAATGTAATTACAATAAACTCATAATATCTATACCTAGTTCAAAATTCTATCTTTGGAATATCTTTCATCCTTTCATGTAATTGATGATATCCAAATCAAAGTTCAATCTTTGAAAAATATTGATCTTTGTGAAGTTGATCAAATAAATCATGAATGTGAGGTAGAGGATACTTGTTCTTTATTATAATTGCATTTATTTCTATATATTCAAGGCACATCCTCATGGATCCATCTTTATTAGTAAAAATGAGAACATGGGATACCCATGGAGAAACACTAGTGTGAATAAACCCCTTATCACTCAATTCCTCTTGTTGTTTCTTTAGCTCTATTAATTCCACAGTGGTCATTCTATAAGGAGTCTTTGATATAGGTCTTCCACCAAAAATTAAATCAATATATAAATCAGCATCTCATTATAGAGGATGTCCAGGTAAATACTCTATAAATACATAAATGTATTCTTTCACAATAGTGATATATTCCATTTAAATATTTATTTCCTAATCCATAGATGATGTTTTCTCTTCCTCCCTAAAAATTTCATTCAGAAGATCTATTGGAGGTGGATCCAGATATGAATCAGATGATGAGTTCTCCCCTCTAAAGATAATAAATTCAATACCTTCATCACAAATCATAATTTCATTCTATTTTAAATAAATTTTTAAAATATATTTCAAAATCTAGTACATACCAAGGATTATATAACAATCAACAATGGGTATGATGATAAAATCCACTATTAGAGCACGTTTCTATGTCAAAATAGGAACTTCTTAACACATCATTTTTGCAATAAGGTTTCCACTAGGAGTATTTATTGAAAAATCCCTAGTTAAGTTGAATTGGAAATATCTAATTTTTAAATAAAACTGGGAAGATATAAAGGAATATGTTGATCCAGAATCAAATAAATCTTTAACTAAATTTTAGGAGATGATTAAAGTACCTACCACCACATAATTAGGAACTTCAACCTCATCTGTTGTTATAGAATAAGAATAGCCTTATTCCATTGGTATTTTCTAGGTAAAGTTTCCTTGATACTTTGGAAAATAATTTTCATAATGTTCCATATCATTACAATTATAGAATTAAATGTTGGTAGATTCTTTATTTCCCTTACAATAACGGGCTTGGTGGCTTTTTTCTTCATACTTATAACAAACTCTCATCCCCAATATGCATATTCCATGATGTTTCTTTCTACATTTATTGAAGGTTAGAAAGTTAAATCTTCCATTCTTTCCATTTTCCTTATTACCTTTTCCAAAGTATTCAGCATCCCTCTTCTTCTATTTCTTTCCTTTAAAGTCATAAGACCTAGATGATTCTTTCTATTTCTTGATAGAAAGAAGATACCATATCTTCGTATGATGAGAAATTTAGGGATTTTATTTCCCTTTGTAAGAATGGTTTTAACCCATCAAATAATTGATAAATCTTTATCTTTAGATTACATATGTAATCCATAGCATGTCATTCTAACCTTATAAATTTGGATTCATATTTGGAAATGTTCTCATCCTCATTTTGCCTCATATTCAATAATTTCCTGTCCATGTCTGCTCATTGTTCACAAGGGAAATTTTTTTCTAAGAAAATTTCCTTAAAATTATTCTATTACATATTTTAAATTTCTTCTTCCACATTTGTGTTCTGAATTAATTTCCACTATTGATCTGCATCTCCCGATAGATGATAAAATTACATGATAACCTTATCCCTTTCATTACTTACCAAATCAATATATATCTTCTCTAAGACACTTATCCACTACTCAACTACAAATAGGTTTGTAATTCTATTTAATTATAGAGTTTGTTTTCACATAAAGTGGCCTATCATTATTACAATATGTTGTGGATCAGGCTGCTCCATCCAAGTAATATTATTGCTCATAACCTATCTCAGTTGACCTAATATAGTTATAAGTTGTTCAGCTCCAGTTGCAGCTTCATCTCTAACATCATTATATTGCATAGGAGGGAAATCCATACATGAGATACACGCATTGAAATTGTTTTTATTCCTTCCACTAGGCATCATTTCTAAATAATAGAATATGCTAAATTATATTATTAATCATAATGCATAATTTTAAACTAGTAACACTCAACATAAATTTAAAAACTTATGCATAGCTAATATAATAATCATAAACATGGTTTCTTTGGGGAAATATTTACTTTTACATCATTCATAATGGTTTGTAAATAAAATTTGAATTTTCCTAATCATATCTCTTAGAAGTGTCAAACCAGGTGCACAGTAAGGCTCAATGTCATGTACTAGGTTACGTCAATTCAATCATGGTGTACCTTATCAGAGTTCTTACCCCAGGGTACATCTATTCTAGAACCATGTCCACTTGTAGTATACAAAAATAGAAGTATTTCTAATAATACCTATATAATATCTACCTTACCAAAATTCTAGGATGTTTTTCTATGCTCATCCTCAAAGTTTATATTAGGGTTATGTTCCATAATCTATGTTTTTTAAATCTAGTTTCCAAGGTTTCTACTAAAATTCCTCTCATACAAACTTTAAAGACCCTGACCCCAATAACCTTGAGCTAGTCCCTTGCTTTATTACATTGGTATAATAAAAAAGGATGTCCCATCCCAAAGGACTGATTAGTTTAGTATATTTGGAAAACCAGATACAAATATAATTTTTACATTACAACTTGAAAGGAAAAAATATATAAAATCCATTAGAAACATCTATAAACTCCTATATTATCTCTATAAGTCATTGATTATATATATATTCGCATCCTAGGGAATAATAAAACATAATAAAGGGGTGATCTCATATGCTTAGTAAGGGTAAACAATACATAGGAATCTATCATAAATAAAAATAAATAATAAGGTATGGTTAATAACTAAAACACATTCTATTAAAAAATAAACTTGAGCATAATATAGTAGGAATAAAATCTGAATAAATAATGTAATATAAATAATCACATGATAATAAAACTTAACCATGGATATTCTACTAGTCAAATAATCACATGGATTATCAATTACTAATATTATAATGAGGGAATATATAATTTTATACATCATAAACATATCGTCAAGGCTTTGTCCAAGATACCATTCATAATTGGGTAAAAACTCAGTGTAGTTTGTCTCATGAGACCTGTCGATGCATTGAGGGTCTATAGTGTGCTCCACCCATCACTTACTAAGTCCAATGAATTACTCAAATTAAATGGTTGAAACATAATAAATATATAAATTCATATTTAAACTATCATATGAAATTTTAATAAAATTTCCCAAACAATAAACATAATCAAAAACAATCCAGAGTAATGTGGCGAATGGTATCAAGATAGTACATCCCCATAAATAATCATAAACTATTCAATAAAATATGGTATATGGTAACATAAGAGATTAATTTCAATAAATCATAAGATTTAATAGAGGTTTTTTAAATATATTTAAATACTTTAATAAAATCATTGATAAATTCTTGATAGAAATACTATTTTACTTTGAAAATAATAGTTCTTTTGGAAAATCATTTTTATCTTTCATAAAAATTAAATTGTAAACATGTATATTCCATAAAAGAAATGGGAATTAAATTATATTTTAGGAATATTAAAATAATATTAATACTTAAATTTGGAAACATAAGTGAAAACATGTAAAATTATTATTTAAGAAACTTTAGAAATGATCCACTTTAGCGTAGTTTAAGTGAAAATATAAAGAATCCTTTAAATCATAAAAATGAATAATTTTTTTTATAAAACCAGAAATTAAATAAGATATTTTTTCATGATAAAAAATATATCTCTTATAAAATTATTGTTTTCATAAAATAGAATATGTAGTGTTCTTGAAAATGGTACGAAATTGGAAGTACCCTTTAATCGAGCTTACTTATCAGAAGGAATTGAAAAGGGAACCTTATAAAACATGTACATCCCCATAAAATAAAGTTGAACTGATATAGATACATGAGTTTGTAATATATACACAGAATTTATAAGAAGTATATAAAAATAAATAATAATTACATTGAGGTAAAGAGATAGAAAGTGTAACCCGAATGAAAAATAGAGTTTTGGGAAGAAACCCTTACCTTATGTCCAAAAGTGTTCTTCACTTGTACTTAACATCCTAGATAATGAAATTAAATTCATTAATAATTTAATTAATAACCTATTAAACATTTATTTAATTTTTTATAATTTTATTAAGTTCATTTATGGTCTTTTTTATGAATTATAAAATTCAATTTTGTTATTAGGAAGTTTTTTTCCTTGGTTTTCACAATTGGTTCAATTGTATACATGTATTAAAGATCATGTGAAATGAGAATATTTATACAAAATTGAAATTATATGTTATTAATGAACTTATAGAATTTTAGATGGTATTATATATAATTATTTTCATATATGAGTATTATTCATTAAATAAAACATTAATGATACATATTTGGATTATTTTGTCATTTTTTCAATCATCACACACTAGTTTTGTTTTATTAATTAATATTATGTATATATACTGGTTATAGAAAACTAAATAAGTTGTAATATATATTATAATATGGTTTAACCATAAACTAGTTTTATGACCATCCTTGTAGCTGGTATTAGAAAATAAAAGAATCTTCATCTGTGAAGGTGGTCAATAGACATCTCATGAACAACGTTTTCATTTTTAGAATAAGAAAATGGAAGAGAAAGGAATTGATGGTGTATATACCATTATAATAATAATAGTAAATTATATATAATATATTGGAGTTATCATTTATTTTTGGTCATAGGATTTAAGTAAATGATAAGAAAATAAAATAAATTGAAATAGAATTAAAAGAATGAAAGGGGATTTACCTCATGAATTCTTCACCTTGAGAACCTCCTTAAGGAACTTTGAAATTGTATTTTGGTGAGACCAAAAAGTCCGAAAACTCATAGCCTATATAAATCCATACAAGATCCAATTTATATTCACTAAAAATCATTTAATCATGAAACTAATATTCATTACACTCTCTACAGTCATCCAAAGGAACCCCCAATCTCTCAATAAGCTCCTACCAAGCATTTGGAGGCACACACTCAAGTAAGGGATCTTTTCCTGTCTCCTCTTTATTCAAGTATCTTCTTTACCTTGTGTCTTTTTCATCTTTTCATTATGATGGTAAATGTTATTATATATCCCAAATACTTTAAAATTTATTTCCAAATTATGATATATCCCTTCCACTCTCATCAAACCATTTTATGAAATTTTATGTGATGTCGTTATGCTGCCGAAATTTTTCCATGATTTTCCATGCCAAAACAAATGTGTAGTGAATACCATACTCATTTAATATCAAGGGCATTAAACTATATACACTTATTCCTATTTGAATTTTTAATTACGTGTATTTATTCCAAACACCTTGATCATGAAATAAAATATTATGATTAACGAATCCATATTGTATGATTTATGTGGAACACTTAAGCATGATAATGAAATAAAAGTGACAGGTGCACTCGGAATTATATAGCGCTCCAATGCATTGGGTAATGTTTAGTCTCATGAGAATTTATGTTGGGATAGGGAGTGAACTTGATTCATTTATGATAATTTTTAAAACATTTTTATTGGTTGTTTATCCTTGACCTATGTTTATGGTTTACTTTTTTAAGTTTTTACCACATTTCCCATGTTATAATTATCATACTATATTATGTACCATTGTTCATTTTTATGATTCCTACTCTTTTTATGCCCCATTTATATGTCTATTTTCTAACATATATCACCTTATTCTAGGTTTTTTCTTTTACTATTATTTATAACTCACCCATTTCTTATGTTTTTCCCTAGGTTATCCCGTGTAGTTTTAAAATCCATGAAAATTTTAAAAGCATGTTAAGGAAGTTTTAAATAATGTTGTTGTATCCCATGTTCAAGATGTTATGATATGTACCTAATTACTAAATACACTATAATTCTCAATATTCCAGGTTTTATTAAGTGTAATCTTATGTAATAAATCATGTATTTATGTGTAATAAAGAATAGGGTTGTTACACCTTGAATTCATTCAAATATTCCTTCTTCATATGTTAGGGAATGGAAACAAAATAAGGATGATCTCAAATGATCAGTAAGGGATGAATATTATAGAATATATCATGAATTAATAAGTTATAATCAGTATGTAAATTTAAATAACTAAACACACATATAATTTAATCAATAACTTGGTTGTCATGATTCGATAAGGCATAATCAGTATAGAAAGGTAAATAACTGAACACACATGACATTTAATCAATAACTTGAGTAAAAAATGAAACCATGGATAATATCAATATGATAATCTCATGTAAATTAATAACTTAATTCTCAAATAATTAAATTATTAATATTGGACATTATTATCTCAGACACCATAATATCTATAATGTCAAGACGTTCCACCGAGACAGTTTAAAACTATGGGTAAAGAACAATTTAATGTCATCTTACTGATTTATCTCAAAATAATAATCAATGCATCTAGGGGATATATAATTTCAGTCCCCACCCATCACTTTATGTCCAAATAATTCCTCATATATCAAATAATTTATTTAATTCAGGAACACTATCTCTTACCAACTAATATCTGTATTGAGTAAAGAATATAGATTTATCAATATTTCCCCAATTAATAAAATAACTTTCAAATTAAACACCATATATAACAATGATATATAGTTTAGTAAATAATCATATCCATGATACAAATGATATATATATTTAACATAAATGTAATTTATAATGAAAAATGATCACAAAAAGTGAATGTTTTAAGAGGAGGTTAGTAACCACAAATTAATTGAGAAATTGAATGTAAATACTTTACCTGATCAAAATAATCATAAACCATCTATAAAATTAATAATTATGGTATTATTACAACATATACCTAGTATAGTATAATTAAAATAATTTTTTTTCATTGATGAATAGAAATACCATAAGAAGATCATTAAAAACATTCTTGAGGAAAATATCCTTTTCACTTTGAAACTCACTTTTAAAAACCAAAAAAATTATAGAATATTAGAAAAAACATTTTATTTTAAAATAACCCTGTAAACATTTAAATAAAGGTTTAAATAAATGATTGTACATGACAGTAGAAAATTTCATACATGTTGAGTGCGTTAAAAAAATATTCCTTTAAAAAAATTGAATGAAAATTCAAAAAGTACCTCATTTAGAAAAAGATGGGAAGATTCCTTACTAATAGTTTTTAAACATAAAACATGGATAATATTTATTTAATAAATTATTAGATAATATTAAAATTATTCTTTAAAATATTTTTAGAAAATTTTGATTTAAATGATTTTCGACTGAAGAGATAAATAAAGTTGGATTTTTCTTAAAAATATTTTCTCAATAATTTTAAGTACGAAAGAAATGGAAATTGTATTATTACTTGAAAATTTCATGAATAACCATAGGATAATAAAACTAAAGGTTTCTATTTTATAATTATTAAATAATATCTTTAATGTAAATTCAAGCATAAACAATTCTAATTAAAATGAGATTAAAACATAAATCTCCTATAACTTTGGTAACTTTTGAATAATAACCCCCATGAATGAAATAACTTAAAATGAAACATTAAATACCATGAATATTAATAAATTAATGATATAAAATATAAAATGGTAATTAGAAACACTTTATAAAAATAGGCTCATAATACAAAATATGTCTCAATGGAGTGGAAATTGAGATGAAATATATTACAATGATCATACCATTGAAGTAGGGATTAAATAGTGAATTAATTATGTGTACCAAATGTAAATACACATAAAAAAAGTTTTTATACAACATAAAATGATCAAAATGCATTACACACATAATATTGTAATATCAAATACAATGAAAAAGTAAAATAACCTAATGAAAAGAAATTGAGTTATAAAACACTTACCACTTGGTAACTTTTAATTCAAATACCCTTGGATGAAATAAGATGAATTGAAACTTAAAATACTATTAACTATTAAGGATTCAGTATATTACATATAAAATTTTCATTTTATACACTATATAAAAAAATTAGGTGCATAACATTATAATATGCCTCAATGAAAGTAAATTAAGACAAAATCCCATAAATCACATTTCCTTTAGTTAAACATGTTTTAACCTCATGAATAATTGTTTTAAACTTTTAATTGGTGTTTATATAACCATATTCATATTTATAATATCATATATGATCTTATTATAACATTTTATCACCTCTTTGATAATAATATTTCATTATTACCATTGTTTTGTGTGTTAATTGCTTTGTTTTCTCATGCATGTTTTGACGCAGAAGTTCCAGTTATTACACATATTATATAGATACATCATCTATAGAATTATTTTTAATGTTATAAATATCATATTTAATCATCAGATTAATTTTTCAAACCATTCTTGAAATTTTTACATGGAAAATGAATCACATCTCTTCATGGAGACGGTAACTTTTACATATGTATAAGTGGTCATATCATTTTCTAATGGGTGTAAGGGTAGTAAATTTGATGATATATTTATTTTAAATAATTAATATCATGTAAAATTTTTCATATATATTTATTATTTCCATAATTATTACTATCCATGTGATTTTGTGATGGAAAACAAATTACTTTGGTTCATGAGGTGGTAGTCCAATGTACACACGAGCAATGACTTTGTTTCCCATTTGATGGAGAAGAATATGGGTAATTATTATTAAATAAATAGAATAAAATATCATTATATTATATATAATCATATAATTATATTGTAATTTTTAATACATAAATGAAGGTGTAAAAAGAATAAATAAAAATAACATAGTGATAAAAGTTACCTTCTCTTAGAAGATCCTCCTTTGGATCTCTTATTAAGGACCCTAGGGTTAGTTTTTTCCGAAGAAAATAGCTATATAATGTCTATAAGTATTTTTTGGAGATATTTGGGTAGGATTTTGTTGATAAAAAGGATTGAGAGCTGTGAAGAAATGGGGGGAGGGAGTGCCCTTTTATAATTGGGGAGGAGTGAAATTTTTGTAAATACCTAAAATTATTCAGTAATGGGAAGTCCTACAAAGATGTTTTTTTTATTTTTGAATAATTCACATTTTTTAAGTGATAACCTTACGAATTTATCAACCAAGTCAAAAAAATATCAAATTAAATAATTTCATAATTTATACCACTTCCAACGCCCAAGAACAATTTTCCCCCAAATCCCTCTAAAAAGAAAACTACAACACATTATTAAATTCCAAAAAATTGTAAACCAAAAGTGTGAAAACCTATTTATTAATAATAAGAAATTATACCAATTTTAGGAAGTAATGGAGACTTCTCATGTCATGCCACCTAGAACACCATTTTCTGCTCAAACAACACATCCCAAAACCTCGTACAATAATTGGAATTCACACTCAACCCAAGTGCCTCAAAAATGATAAATAAAGGAGTGTAGATAAGATAATTCCAAGAAACACCTCCACTAAAAAAATAAATGGTTTTTAAAAAAAATTATTCACTTATCCACTAAGTTTACTTACGTTTACTATTTTATATTTCACCATGGTAATTAGTTTGTTTTAACCTAGGTAATTTATCCTTTAAGCCAAAAATAAAATGAGAATTATTAGATAATTTGTACCCACTTATTCTTAATATTAAATATAATTTATAAAATAAAAATTTTATGTGTGTGGAAAATTAATTTTAACACAAGCGCACGTAATGGACAAAGCAATGTTTTAACCATAATCGTAGTAAATAAATTTTACTACCATTACTAATCATTATGAACAAAAATTAATTTTCCCTTATTATATAATATTAACTATTATGATTCCAAATATTGAATCAATTTTATGAAATTCAATCCACATAATGGGAAATTTTAATTTTAAAAATAAACCTACATATCATGTCCAAAAATGATTTTTCAAGAAATGATTTTTTCAAGCATATGATAGTCTTACAGTAACTATATGAATAGTGATCATAATTATATGGATTTAAATTAATATAGATAGATATATAATATATAAATTTAATTTAATATTTCCTTATTAATGGTTATTTTAATTAATTAAAATGGAGGAACATTATGTACTTAAAAACACTTTTTAGAAAGATTCATTTTTAAGCCTAAAATAATCTTATACCAAATTTAGGTATAAAGATGATTAAAATGTAATTAATTATTTTAAATATGACTTAATAATATTTTTATTAGTTTTAATTCAAATTCAAATCATTATGGTACTTTTAAATTACTTAATCTATTGAAAATAAATGACAATTTTACAAAAAGTGGTATTTTTCAGTATTCACTGAAAAATCAATCTTTTTAGAAAATACCAAAATTTTTCTCTAAAATTATTTTTATATTATGATTTCAAAAATGATTATATTTTTATAAAATATAATTTCTAAAATTGTTATATATTAATTATAATACCCAAACAATAAATTAAAAATAAAATCATTTTTGAAGAAAATGTATTCTTGAAGCCTAAAATGATTTTAGTAAGCATTTAATAGTTATTTATAATTAAATTGTAGAATAAATTTATAAATATTTTCATAATGTGATTAAAAATATTGATTCTTTCTAAATTAATAGATAGGTTTCAATGGTTACATTAAATAATAATATTTTAATAGTATATTGTGATTCCCTTAAAACTTGGTGTTTCATGTTGTATATGTTATCAAACACAATGTTCTTATTTTTATAACAAATCTAGGTGTTACATTCTACCCACATTAAATAAAATTACTACTCACAATTTGAACTTGTGATTTGAAATCAAGGGTTTGCTATTTTAAAATACCTTTGTTGAAAACTCACATTATAAAAATGGTTAAAAAAACCTCCACTTGATAAGTGAGAAAGAGACGTTTGAAGGTCATATAGAATAACACATTACATGGTTTAAAAGTATGAAGAATTATTGGTAAGTGAAAATATCAACATGGAATAAAATATTAAATAATTATATAGAATTATATAGATCATTGGTCACAATAAGCGAATGATCAATAGAAAGTTAACAACCACAAAACTATAAATCGGTGATGAGTTAAAAGACTATTGATTCCTTAGATATGAAGGTAATATGATAGAATTTTTGTTTCAAGATTATTTTCCTATATATGTGGGATTATTTTAATATCAATAAATAGAACACCATAAAATATACTTGATATATTTTTATTTTTATAATCATAATTTCATCTTTTGGTTGTGCTTTGATCAATTTCCACCTCATTTCTTAATCCAAGAAATGAATATACAAGATGAATTTTTTATGCATGAATAACTAAAATAAACTTACAATAGATTACATAATTAAAAAAAGGATAACAACATATTCCTCTAGTCTTTACTGAAATCAAAAATATTAGCATATATTATCCAATATATATAAATGTAATACATTAATACTTAAAACCTCAATAGTAACACCTAAAATTCAACTTAATTCATTTCATAAGTATCTATTAGTCAAATTTTTTAAGTAAAAACAATTTCATACTAACTAGTAAATCACATAGACTAGTGAAAGGAATTTTACCCTTATCATCCTTCGATTGTGAGTTCAAGCCCCATAGACTTTTCGAATGTCGTGGGTTGTCACTAGATATGCAATTTGTCCTTTTTATAAAACTATATTAATATAATTCCTATAGAGTTCCCAAAAATATGATGAACATCCTAAAAAATAACATTAATCATCAAATCAATTTTTAACTACTAAGGTTTTCTATATGAGTTATTTTTTAAAAAAATCAAATAATCTTAATTGAATGTTCTTAACTTAAAATCAATGATCATATTAAACCTAAATGTTATCAATAACATTAAACTTATGTCCACAAAATATAAAAGAATTATGTCTCAAATAACCTTCCCACTAAAAAAGAAGTTATACATAAGTGTTATGTATACCTCAAACACCTATTAAATCTCAATAAATTTCCCCAAGGTATATACATCACATAAAACTTCAAAAGGAGTATCTATGCCTTTAAAATTATAATCAACCATAGACTTATTAACCCATGATGGTGCCTAAAAATTTTAAACTATCCTCATATGAAATGTAAACTTATATTCTTTGGGTATATCTTTATTTTCAAATCCTTCATAATGGTTTGTAAAGAAAATATAAATTATCCTAATAATATACCTTGAGAGTTTCAAACCATGTGCGCGGTAATGTCCATTCTCATGCACTAGGTGATGATAAAGTCAAATCCCAATGTTTCCTTTTTTTGATTTATTACCCCAAGGTGAAACTTTTCCAGAACCACATCCACTTATAGTATCTATACAGGGATGTATTGCTAAGAAAAACCACATATCTCTTCCTTGAAAAAACTTTAGGATGTTATTTTATACTTTGTATTATCCTAAAAGTCATTCATTGGGATATATATCCTAATATATGTTTTCTTAAATCTGGTTCCCAAGTTTTCTACTAAACTTCCTCTGATAACAACTTTAAAGACCCCAACCCCAGTATCCCAGCACTAGTGGTTACTTTATTACTTTGGCATAAGATATAAGAAATCACATCCCAATGGATAGAATAGTTTATTAGTCTTGGTATACTAGATACATACTCTAATATCACTTTACATTTTAAAACATGAAATACAAAATAGTTAAAGTAAAAATTATGCATCCTTGAACTCGTTCAAAGATTCCTTTTTTATATCCTTGGGAAATTAAACAAAATAAGGGTGATCTCCAATTCTTAGTAAGGGATGAATATAGAGTAATATATCATGAATTGATAAGGAATAGTCAATATGGAAAGATAAATAATTGAACACACATTCTATTTAATCAATAAATTGACTATCATCATTAGATTATGCATAATCAATATGGAAAGGTAAATAACTGAACATACATACTATTTAATAAATAACTTGGGCACAAAATTCATCCATGGATAATATCAATTAGATAATATCAGGGATAATAATAACTAAATTATAAAATAAATAAATGATTAATATTGGTTGTCATGATCTCAAACATCGTGATATTTATACCATCAAGACCTTTCACCAAGATAGTTTAAAACTATGGGTAAAGACCCATTTAATGTCATCTTACTAATTTTCCTCATGATACGTGTAAATGAATTGAGAGGATATATAATTATAATCCTCATCTATCACTTCATGTAAAAATAATTCTTTATATATAAAATTATTGACTTAATTCATGAAAAATATGTCTTATCAACAAATATCTGTATTGAGTTAAGAATACAAATTTATCATTATTTCCCCAGTTAATAAAATAAATTTCAAAGTAAACATCATATGTAATACCATTACACTAATTAAGAAATAATTATATATATGTTATAAATAATATAGATATTTAATATAAATATAATTTTCAATGAAAAATGTTCATAGGAAAGTGAATGTTTCAATAAAATGTTAGCAACCACAAAATTAATCGAGAAAGTGAATGTCAATACTTTACCTGGTCAAAAAAATAATAAACCATATAGAGAAATAATAATTATGGTATCATTATAACATATCCCTAGTGAATTATAATTTAAATTGATGGTTTTTTAATTGATGAATAAAAATACCATAATAAGATCATTAAAAACATTCTTGAGTAAAATATCCTTTTAATTTTGAAAATAACTTTTGAAAACTAAAAAATTATAGAATATTAGGGGGAAAATTTTTATTTGAAAAGAAACTTATAAACATATAAATGAATCATCAAATAATTAAGTGCTCTTGATGGTGGGAAATTTTTTACATGTTGAGTATATTAAAACAAATATTCATTTCACATTTTTATAAGAAAAATCAAAAAGAACCTCATTTGGAAATCAACAAGATGATTCTTTGTAAACAATTTTTAAAAGTAATAAATGTTTAAAAATTTATTTAATAAATCATTGGGTAATATTAAAAACATTTTTTAAAAAAAATTTATAAAATAATGATTTAAATTATTTTCTACCAAACAGTGAAATAAAGTTGTCTTTTTCTTAAAAATATTTTATAAATCATTTTAAGTGCCAAAAAGGTAAAAATGGTACTATTACTTGAATATTTAATGGATAAATAGAGTATAATGAAATTAAATGTGTTTATAATATAATGATAAAATAATTTACTTCAATATAAATTCAACAATAAACAATCCTGAATAAAATGAGATTGAAATATAAATCTCTTACCACTTTGATAACTTTTGAATCATAGCCCCCATGAATGAATTAAATTAAAATGAAACATTAAATACCATGAATATTAATATATTAATGATATAACATATCATAGGGGTATTATATACACCTCATAAAAATAAATAGGGGTATATTACCAAATATGTCTTACTGGAGAGGAAATTGAGATGAAATCTCTTACAATGATCATACCATTAAAGTGGGGATTAATCAATGAATTTATTATGTGTAAAAAATGTAAATAAAAATAAACCAAGTAGATATAATCCATAAAATTATCAAAATAAATTACACACATGATCTTATAATATCAAATACAATGAATAAGTAAAATAACATAATGAAAAGAAACTGAGTTATGAAACACATACCACTTAGGAACTTTTAAGACAAATCCCCTTAGATGAAATAATATAAATTGAAACTTAAAATTCCATAAATATTTAATTATTCATAATATTACATATAAAATTTTCATTATATACATCATATAAAATAAATTAGTTGTGTAATATTACAATAAGCCTCATTGAAATGAAATTGAGATAAAATCTATTACCTCACATTTACCTTTAGTTGAACATGATTTAAACTACTATATAATGTTTTTAAACATTTTATTAATATCTAACTGAATCATATTAATATTTATAATATCATATATTATCTTATTATTACATCTTATCACCCATATGTTAATAATATTTCATTATTACCGTTGTTTCTAGTGTTAACTACTTTGTTTTATCATGTATGTTTTGTCATGGAATCTACAGTTCTTGCATATAGGATATAGATAAATCAACTCCATAATTATATTAATGTTATAAATATAATATTTATTCATTGTATAAGTTTTTAAATCCATTATTTAAATTTTTACATGGAAAATGAATCTCATCACTTCGTGGAGACGGCAGGTCGTACGTATGCACGAATAGCGATATCATTTCCTAATGGGTAAAAGAGTAGGAAATTGGATTATTTATTAATTTTAAAGAATTAATATCATGTCATATTTATCATATATATTCATTATTTCCATCATTATGACTATACATGTTATTTGGTGATGGAAAACAAATTACATTAGTTCGTGAGGCGGTAGTTCATTATTCACATGAGCGATGGATTTGTTTCTCATTTGATAGAGAAACAGATGGATAATTATTATTAAATAAACATAATAACAACTTATTATATTAAATATATTTTTGTTTTTATATTTTATTCGTTAATACAAAATTTATGTTGTAAAAATAAGAAATATAAAGAAGGAACAAAGTGAAGACAATTACCTTCTCTTATAAGAACCACCTTTGGATCGCTTATTAAGGACACTGAGGTTGGTCTATTGGGAATAAAATAATGTATATAATGTGTTTAAGGAATTTGGGGACATATTTTTTTAGTGTTTTTCTAAGACAAATGTCTTGAGTGGTGTGGATAAATGAGGGGAGGGAGTGCCCTTTTATAATTAAGGAGGAGTGGCATTTTTGTAAATACCTAAAACTATTCAATAATGGGAAGTCACTCTCACCCCAAGTGCCTCAAAAATTGATAAATAATTTAGTGGATATAATTTAAGGTCTATATAAACCTAAACCAAAAAACTAAACATGTTTTAAACATGTTATTCCCTTATCCTCTAAGTTTACTTTTACCTTTTTATTTTTCACCAAGGTAATTAGTTTTTTTAACCCAAGTAATTTATCCATTAAGACTAAAATAAAATTATAATTATTATAATTTTTGTCCAATTATTATTAATTTGAAAACCAATTTATAAAATAAAAAATCATATATGCTTAAAATTAATTTTAACACAAGCACATGTAACGCGCAAAACATCATTTTAACCTTAATTACGGTAAAAAAAATTATCTTCTTTATTAATCATTATGACAAAAAATTAAGTTTTCATTATTATTTAATATTAATTATTATGATTAAAAATATTTAATACATTTTATTAAATTCAATTTATATAAGTTTAAAAAATTAATTTAAAAAATAAACCCGAAAATCATGTCGAAAAACAATTTTTCAAGAAATATATTTTTCTAGCATAAGATGATCTTACATTAACAATATGAATATTGATAATAATTATATGGATTTAAATTAATATATTTTGATATATAATATATAAATTTAATTTAAATATTTTTTTTATTATTGTTTATTTAAATTAATTAAAATAGAGGAACATTATACATTTAAAAACACTTTTTAGAAAAAATTTGTTTTTAAGCCTAAAATAAATTTATTACAAAATAGGGTATAAAGATGATAAAAATGTAATTAATTATTATAAATATTAATAAATAATAATATTTACTTTTAAATAAAATTCAAATCATTATGGTACTTTTAAATTACTTAATTTATTGAAAAGAAATGACAGTTTAAAAAAAAGCGGTTTTTTCACTATTCAATAAAAACTAACTCTATTTAGAAAAATATCAAAATTTCACCCTAATATAATTATGATATTCTTATTTAAAAAAATATTTTTTATAAAATAAAATTTCTAAAATTTGAATAAATTAATTATAATTCCCAAACATAAAATAAAAAATAAAACTATTTTTGGATAAAATGTATTTTTGAAGCATAAAATGATTTTATTGAGAATTAAGTACTTATTTATAAATAAATTATAAAAAAACTTTATAAATATTTTCATAATGTGATTAATAATGTTCATTCATGTAAACTTAATGGAAATTTTATTATGGTTACATTAAATAATAATATTTTAATAGTATATCGTGGTTCGCTTAAAACTTGGTGTTGCATGTCATATATACTATCAAACACAATGTTCTTATTTTTTTAACAACTCATGGTGTTATAACCTAATTGAATAATAATTTTTTAATTAAATTTATAATATATTCTATATCCTTCAATTCTTCAAGAAATATAGATTTATATTAGTTATCTATTGGTTAGTAAAATAATTCGATCAATGGTGGAAAATGGTCAAGAATATAAAACCCAAGGAAGACATAAACTTAATGGATTATTATGAGGAAAACTTCAAAATGATTTCAAGGAACACCTTTGGATTTGTAATTTAGCCCAAAATTAAGGTTTGATTACTCTTTAGTGGACTAAATTCATGTTTTTGTAAAGTTTTAACGATTCAATACGTCGACATCAATGAGGAAATAGTATGACGTACCCATAAAGTTGAGATAGAGATTAATGATTATCAATGGTATCATGGGGTTGGAGATCAAAAAATGATAATCAAGTTTAATTTTGTATTACAAATGGATAAATTTCATGGAAATAATAAAATCCAATTGACAACATTTCATAAGTGTGGGAAGAAGCATCCGGGAAACTGTCCCAAGGGAATAAGGATATGATTTAAGTGCGGAAAGAAGTGGAATCAAACTAGTGAATATTAAAGGGAGATGAAGAATCCAACTAATATGATAGAAGAAATAAATTTTCTAATTAATCCTCTATATATGGTCCAAATTTTCCACTGTAAGGAATATATATGTTGTGAAAGTAAATGTAATGAGCCAAAGATTGTTGAGGATAACCAACAATAACAACCTCCAAGGTCTAGAGACAAAGTATGATCTTATGTTATCATTACTATTGATGTGGATCATCAAAATGATTTAGTGATAGGTACACTTTTTATTCATTAAATAATAGGGAATATCTTGTTTGATTCATGTTTTAATCATTCTTTTATATCATTCAAGTTTAGTATAAATATTTAAAAACCACCTTAAGACATAAAATTTTAGTTATCAGTGAAAAAACCAAGTGGTGAAATTATTGAATCTTAATTATATAACCCATCCCTAAATAATATTTGTGAGAAGAATCTCCCATTAAACCTTTTTATACTTCCTTTAGTGGAATTTTATATTATATTGATCATCTATTAGTTGTCTTTATATAGAGTTAACATCAACTTCCAGGAGAGGTAAATCACTTTCCATGTCCCAAATCATCGTATGATTCTATATAAGATAAGGATAATGATGAATTTGTTTTTTTAAATCCTTCTTAAGAATGGATAATATTTCATTATAAGCATGAATATCTTTCTCAAATGATTAATACAAGAGACAAGATCATCCTTGAAGACATGTCCATTGTAAGGGAATATATTGATGTGTTCCTTTAAGAGTTACCTGGTCTTTAATATAATAAAGAGTTTGATTTCTCAACTGAAATTATACTCAGATATTTTCCCATATCCAATATACCCTATAGAATGTCCCACATTGAATTGTAATAACTAAATAAGAAACTACAAAAGAATATGGACAAGGGTTTTACACACCCAAACAATTCACCATGAGTAGTGTCAATTATATTTATTAAAAGTATAATCCAATTCATATCTGTATGGATTATTGTGAACTCCAAAATACTTTTGATAAAGAATAATTATCCCCTTCCATATATTGATGAATTTTTTGATCAGTTACATGGTTCTCAGTACTTCTCTAAATTGGATCTTAGGTCGGAATATAATCAATTAAAGGTGGAGAAGGAGGATATTCCAAAGACTGCCTCTTTTATAAGGTATAGAGACTATGATTTCCTAGTGATTCAATTCATACACATGAATGTTATAAAATATTTAGGTATTTGATAAATAAAGTATTTAGGGACTACCTCAATAAATTTTTGGTGCTCCTTAATGGTGATATTCTCATATAATCCAAAATCAAGGATGAACATAAGAAAAAATTTATTATTGAACTAATGATTTTTAGAAAGAAAAAATTATATGTAAATTAAAGTAAATGTTATTTTTGTATGGAGAGAGTAACATTCATGTGGCATGTTATCATGATAAAGGGGGTATTTGAAGATCCATCAAAGACAAAAGGTGGTTGAGGGATGTCCCATAAAAGTATCTATAATAGAAATATATAGTTTATTAGGGTACTATTAATGATTTTTGAGGAAATTTTCATTATTATAAAAACCAAAAAACAATTTAACTTATAAGAGAGTAATTTTTTTCTAGATTGATTAATTTGAAGTGAGCTTCAAGGAGTTGAAGAAGAGTCTAATAACTACATTTTTACTCATAATACCCTCAAGAGGGGAAGGATTTTTGATATAGAGTGATGCATAAAATAATGAATTGGGTTGGGTACTGATGAAAAATGAAAAATTAATATCCTTTGTTACAAATTTAATATCCAGATATTTTAAAAATAATCACTATATTCAATATCATACAAGATATGCCACATCGAGCATAATTAAATGATTAAATATTATTATGTGATAGTTATCAACTAGCCATTGGAATGGTGGAATGAATGAGACTGACTAAATTATGAAAATATATTTTAAAAATGTTTATCAAATTAATTCATTTGTTTCTAATTAATTATAAATGAAAATAAAAAATAATTGAATATAAAAAAATGTGTTTTTATTAAAATATAATTTTTATGCCCATAATGGCATTTTATCTTAATAAATTTAATTAATAGATATTATGGAAATATATTAATTAAATTAATATTTTTTATAACTAATAATTTTTTATAAATTCATTCAATAATTTTTATAGCCTTAAGATAAGAATAAATCCAATTTTAAGCATAGAAAGCTTTATTTTTCTAAAATGAAATTTTACCGTATTTTAACGGTGCACCTATTTTAAAACTAAATTTTGATACATGTATAAATTTTATAAGAATAAAAAAAATTAATTTTTTAAATAGTAATATAAAAATTATCTTAGGGTTAATTTTTGGTATTTTTCTGACAAGTTTCATTTTTTGATGAATAGTGAAAAATACAGCATTTTATTTAAAAACTACTTTTTCATCTA
Organism: Viscum album; assembly: GCA_963277665.1. Classification (NCBI taxonomy): domain Eukaryota; kingdom Viridiplantae; phylum Streptophyta; class Magnoliopsida; order Santalales; family Viscaceae; genus Viscum; species Viscum album. The sequence goes on along the minus strand of OY728132.1, from coordinate 21,229,968 downwards.
ATTTATTTATATAGTTAGATTATATTTTAATTTGGTTTTAAATTATATTTAGTTCCATTATAAACCAATGAAATCAATTTAGTTCATTGGAATAAATCTTGAACAAAATGGATATAAAAACATTTCAAAGTTTTGAACTTTTCACTTTAAAACGTCACTTTTTTATTGTGTCTACGGGATTAATTTTAAATATAATTTTTCCAATTATGTGAATTTAATTTTGTTAAATGGCTTCCATATTTTGAATCAAAAGTTAAAAATTATGTATCAAGGTAATTTTTTTTAATTCATAAAAAAATTACCATGGTAAAAAAAATTATTTACCGTGGTATAGGTAAAAAAATGAAACGGGTTAAAGTTAAAAACTTAAAGGATTAAGATACCTAAAAAATAAAACATTTAATGGTTGTTTGAGGTATTTATAGAACCTAACCAGACTCTAAAATATTAATTTTCATCCAAATTCATGGAAATTAATGTCACCTCAATGTGGTTGGCTTTAAATATAAAATAATCATTATTTTAGTCACTTAAACCCATCAATCCTTAAGTATAAATACCACCCCTCACCATCTCATTTTGACTCATAATCCTTGAATATCCTAAAATATCTACCCAAATATCTTCTTATTACTCTCCCCATGTCTTATTTCTAATGTTCTTACCAAAATACTAGATCCAAGGACCCCAAGAGTCTCTCAAGGAGGTGATATTCAAGATGTACTTTTCTCAAAGTACCTATCTTAATTTATTTTCTTCTTATATTTTATCCCCAAATAATTCATACATTCAGGAATAATAACTCCAGAATAATTTATATACTGTATTTTTATGTTTCTTATGGAATATCTCATATCTATTTCATTTTTCATCTCCTCTTATTCAAAGAAATTATGGTTTACCATATCCATGAATAATGATTTTTTATTTATCATTACCTCATTAAGGGAAGGTAATAAAAGTTTCATTCTAGTTAAATCAGATTCAAATAGTTATATTATAACCTATTTCATGTTTTGGAACTAATATACACAAATAATATTAAATAATATGAAACTAGTTTGTGATATTCAGAAAAACCTCCAAAATAAACTAAACACTTATCATTAACATTTTATCTAATAAATCATCCTCATGTTAGAAAAAAATAATATATATGACCATTTATAATCCTATAAGTTCATTAATACCATTTCATTCTAATTCTAGAGTTTTATTCTCATTTTATAAGAACATCCATAATTATACTCAATAGAACCGACCATGAAACCATGAAATGAACGCACGCAAAACAATGAAAATCATGAAATATTATTAATGAAAGGGTCATAAGATGTTATAAAATCATAATATAAGATATTATAAATATTAATATAATTTTTTAATGAGTTAATAAAATTTTTTAAACCATTATACTAGAGGTTAAATTATGCATCATTAAAGGCAACCGTGAGGTAAGGGATTTTCTTAACCCAATTTCCATTATTTGGGTTAAACTTATACTTCTTGATTATGACGTGATAAGCTTATGTGTGAAATAATTTTTGAATATATTATGTTGTATTTACAATTATTTTTGTTTATTTATAGTAGATACACATATTCTATTCATTTTATTAATTCTCACTTTAACGATATAATAATTATAAGGGACTTTCTTTAAAAAAAATTATCTCTTTAAAGTTACCCTTAAAACACTTTTTTCTTCCATGTACATGTTTTATAAAATTATTTCAAAAAAAAAAATTTTGTTATTATCCTATTATTTTTTAAATTAATTTCTACTCATTTTTTATTTTTAAAAAAATGAAATCATTCTTTTTTTCATTTTATAAAAGATATTCTTTGTAACTTTTCCTATAAAAATATGAAAGTAATTTTTTAAACTTATACAGCATAACCATATTTTCCTACTATCATGTTGCTTTAATTATTTGATTATTATTTTATTGATATTAATTTTTATTTAAAATAAAGTATTTTCTTTATCATATGAATAGTGTTTCAATTTTAAATTTCATTTTTAATGGAAGGAAAGGGTATTTTAATATCAAAAAGAAATTTTCTTATGAGATTAAAAAAGTTTTTGAAATGATTTATGATAAAAAAATTACAATTATAAAAATGTATTATTAATTATATGGTACTTCATCATTAAACATGGGGTTACTCAGATAGTGTTGAGAAATCCCGTTATTGCTTAACATGGGGTGGCCTGGATAGCGTCGGGTAATCCCATTACAGCTTAACATGGGGTGGCCCAGATATTTTTTGGGTAATTCCGTAATATATTTTGTAAGTTTGAGATTTAAAATGATGTCCCATGTTACTTATATTTGTTTCATATTATTTCTAATGAGTTTTCATGAAAATCAGTTGATTTTCATAAGGTAAGATATTGATATTTTTTAAAAGATTGTTCCTTTTTTGAATAAAAATGTATGTTTTTATGAAAATGTTTTATGTATTTTCACTGGACTAACATTTTCTCTTCCTTTATGTCCTTTATTTATCTTTTTTGTTCATCCCAAGTTTTTTGAAAAAAAAATCATAGGGTTTAATGATGATTATAAGAAAGGAATAAGTTAAGTTGAAAGTAATTGGAGTTTTTCCATGAAATAATTCATGATTTATTTTAAAAAAATATATATTATGGTAAAAATGGATACTGATTGGAATTATCCACTTTTTATTTTATGGTTTTTTTATGTATGAGTTATTTTCCAATTATCTAAAACTATAAACCTAAAAATATCCTTAATATGAAAGAAGGTAAAATTATTGAATTAAACTCAAGATTATGTAATGATTAAGTTCTGGTACTTACAGTTGGTATCATAGGAGGGTTTAGATAAATTTAGTAACTAGGATTATCTATTAAGAGTTATGGATATCATTATAGGGTTTATATGTTTAAGTATGATTATAAGTTCAATGTCTTAGACACCCCTTTAGTGGTTTAAGAAAATGGATCTCTATGAGAGTAATGATATTTTTGGGGTTTGGATATTGAAATGTAATCAATTTAGGTATAAAGGATTAGAAGGTTAAAGTATTATAGAGTTTATAAGGGTATTATCATTAAAAGGAAAATTTTCATTTTTCATGATTTAATGATGTTATTTTCTATAGATTAAGGATTTTTTATCAAGATGGAAGGAAACTGATATTTCACAACCTTCTTATCCCTCCCTGATGATTTTATCATCACTATTATTGAAAAATATTATTCAAATGATGTTGACAGATTTTTTAGTATTCAAATCACCTTTAATAAGTTTTTTAAGTTATCCAACACCTATTCATTTCTACATAAAAAATTATAGGTCATGGTATCTTTTTCATTTGATTTCAAGATCTAAACTCTTCTAACTCTCCTAAAAAGTAAAATTCCAAAAATTATGTGAACATTTTCTTTTTTAAAGTAGGATAACATGTCAAGAGATAAATGGAATATTAAGAAGATACTAAAATTTTGATTTGAGGTATGAATTATTTTCTTATCCCTAAATTATGAAACATGATTATATTGATATTTATGAATCATGAGGATATAATTCATATCTTTGATTTTAATAATGAAATATTAAGGAATATGATAAAGAATCATGGTTAATGGTTTAAGAATGAAGTTGAATAAAGTATGTGTTTATGTATTGAGTTTTCAAATTTATTATATAGTGGTATTTTAAAAATATTATGAGAATCATGGAATAACTAAGTATTTCTCTATATTAGGTTTTGTTTTCATAAATTTGGAAACATATGTTAGATGGAATAGATATATTTGAAATATAGTAAAAATGTGATAATTTTTATGGTACATGTAACCCTTAATTTTATGATATAAAAAAATTATTTAAGGAACAATTCCTTTATTTTTTAGACATAATTTTAAAAATTCTGGATAACCTTTGGGGTTTATATAATCTTTTCTCTTGATGTAATTATGAGTTCACACTTTTTTGGGATGAAAAATGAAAGGTATAAGATAACCATTGAGGTTAAATATATTAAGGTTATATTTGAGGATATTTCTAACATTTTCAGAATTTTATAAGTATTATATTAATATATTTTTAGAAAATGACATCTCACAGACCATGTGACAACCGTTGTGTCTAACAAGGCTGTGGGGATCAAACCCACAACCAAAGGGAGATGAGAGTGCATCACTTACCACTGGCCTACATGATTTCCTAGTTAGTATGAAATTTTTTTTATTTAAATATCCTATTTATAAAGTTTAATTTCATTTTGGGATCATATGTTTTATCATAATGATAACCATGGGTTTGGAATTTCATTTGGGGATTAAGTGATCAAGGTTATTTTAAAAGACATTAACTATTTTGGGAACCTTATATGATTAAGGTAAACAGAATACAATGGGATTTTATTCAATAAATAAAATATGAGTTATCTTCTGGAAACATATATGATTTATTGTGATTCAGGTTATTTATGGAAATTATTAGTATATATTGAAGATTATGTGATTGGGGCGATTACATTTTGGTATGAGACATTAAGAGTGAATGATATTATTTGAATATGAATATTAAATTTATCTTGGAAGTATATGTGATTAAATCCTTATAATTTTTGGGTTTTAGTTTTATTCTGGGATATTTTGAGTAATTTTAAGGTTATTTATTTTTTGAATGGTCTATGTTGAACTATGGGTACTACTATTGAATTTTTTATATTTAAGTAGTTTTCAATCATATAAAGTTTTATTAATTTTAGAATATTATATATTGTACTAACATTTTTTTGGTTAATTTATAAAGACAAGAGTAATATATAGTAATAATTTTTTTGATTTTGTGATCTATGGAAGTTAATTCTAATGCTTCATATATGAGAATTCATCTTAAATGCGCATCATTTGGAGAAAATATGAGATTATGGTGGAAATTTATTAAAGTATAAAATTATAATTTTCAAGTAAGTATATTTACTTGTGTTCTTAGTCTAGGTAGTAAAATAACTCCTCAATTTTAGGAAAATTATTTTGAAACAAAAACATTATTCGTTTACTTTTCTTACTAATAAATAAAGGACCTTTTAAACCATGATAGATTTACAATTTTGAGATGGTCTACTTCCTCATGAACATGTTCTCTATCAATCTCTATCAGAACTTGATAGTATGTTTTTTATTCCATGTCCATGTTTTCATAAATGGAATCCTAGAATGTTTTATCTTAGGTGACCTTCGTACTTTCTTTTCTCACTTATTAAATGGAGGTTTTATTGACCCTTGTTCTGATGTGAGATTTCAATAAAGGTATTTTGAAAAGTCAAACCCCTAGTTTTTTTATCCCGAGTTCAAATTTTAATTATTTAATTTATTAAAGTAGGGTATAATTTAATATCCCTAGATTTTAAAATGAATCACTATGTTCAATATCATAAAAGATATGTCGCATCAAGATTAAATAAATTATTAAATATTATTATGTGATAGTTATCACTTAGCCATTGGAATGACAGGAATGAATTAGATTAACTAAATTATAAAAATATAGTTTACACATGTTTATCAAATTAATTAATTGTTTACCAATTAATTATAAATTAAAATAAAAACCAATTGAATATAAAGGATGTGTTTTTATTAAAAAAAATTATGCCCACAATGGCATTTTATCTTAATAAATTTAATTAATCACTATTAGTGAAATATATTAACTAAATTTATATATTTTATATCAAATAAAATGTTTTTAAATTCATCTAATAAGTTTTATAGGCTTAATATAAGAAAAAAATCCAATTTTAAGCCTAAAAGGCTATATTTTTCTAGAATACAATTTTTTCGCCTTTTAACGACGCGTCTATTTTAAAAATAAATTTTAAAACATATATAAATTTTATATAAAAAATAAAAATAATTTTTGAAATAGGAATATCAAAATTATCTTAGGGTTAATTTTTGATATTTTTCTGACAAGTTTCATTTTTTAATGAATAGTGAAAAATACAGCATTTTATTTGAAAACTACTTTTTCATCTAATTTATTTATATAGTTAAATTATATTTTAAATTGTTTTAAAGTATTATGATTTAAATTATGCATATATAAAACTAATTTAGGTTATTTTAATCAATTTCACATTGAAATTGTATGTGAAAACATTTCAATGTTTTTATCTTTCCACTTTAAAACCCCACTTTTTCGTTGTGTCTACAGGATTAATTTTAAATATAATTTTTCCAATTATATAAATTTAATCTGGAAAATGAATTAAATATTTGGAATAAGAAGGTAAAAATTAGGTTGTAATCCCATTTTAATTTTTAGGCATAAAAAGGTTACCATGGTAAAAAAAATTATTTACCATGGTATATGTAAAAAAATGAAACAGATTAATGTTAAAAAGGTAAAGGCTTAAAATACCAAAAAATAAAACATTTGATGGTTTTTGAGGTATTTATTGACCATAACCATTATTTAAAATATTAATTTTTATCAAAATTTTTGTAAATTAATTTCACCTCAATGTGGTTGGATTTAAATATAAAATAGTCATTATTTTAATCACTTAAACGCACCTCTCCTCAAGCATAAATACCACCCCTCACCACCCCATTTTGACTAACAAGCCATGAAGATCCTAAAATATCTACCAAAACCTCTCCTAATCACTCTTCCCATGTTTTATTTTTTTTCCTTACCAAAGTAATAAATCCAGGATCCTCAATGGTCTCTCAAGGATGTGATATTCAAGAGGTAATTTTCTCAAGGTACCTCTCTTAATTTCTTTTCTTATTAAATTTTCTCCCCACCTCATTCATCCATAAAGGAATAATAACTCCAAAATAATTTATATTCATTATTTTTATGTTTATAATTGAATATATTATATTCATTTCATTTATTATCTCCTCTTATTCAAAAAAATGAAACTATTGTCCAAATTTTTTTGTTTTACCATCTTTGTGAATAATGATTTTTTGTTTTTCATTACCACTTTCATGTATGGTCATAAAAGTGTAATTATGGTTAAAAAAATTAAATAGATATATTATAACCTATTTCAAGTTCTATAACTGATATACACATATAATATTAAATAAGATGAAATTAGTTCAAGATATTCAAAAAAACACCAAAATAAACTAAACATTTATCATTAATGTTTTATCTATTGAATCATCCTCATGTTATAAAAAAAATTAGATATGATACCATTTATACTCATATAATTTCATTAATAACATTTCATTCCACTTCTATAGTTTTATTCTCATTTTATAAGGATATCCACAATTATACTCAAGAGAACCGATCGTGAAACCATGAAAGGAACGAACCCAAAACAATGAAAATAATGAAATATTATTAATGAAAGGGGCATAATATATTATAAAATCATAATATAAGGTATTATAAATATTAATATAGTTCTATAATTAGTTAATAGAATTCTTTAAACAACTATACATGAGGTTAAATTAAGCATCACTAAATGGAAGAGTGAGGTAATGGATTTTCTTAACCCAATTTCCTTTCTTTTGGTTAAAATTATACTTATTGATTATGTCATGATAAGATTATGTGTGAAATAATTTTTGAATATATTATGTTTTATTTTCACTTTTTTTATGTGTATTTACAGTTTATACACATATTCATTTCATTTTATTAATTATCACTTTAACGATGTGATATTTATAAGGGACTTTCTTTTAAGAAAATAACTTTTAAAGTTACCCTTAATACTCTTTTTTCTTCCATGTCCATGTTTTCTAAAACTATTTCCAAAATATGTTTTTTTACTATTATATTATGATTTTTAAAGACATTTCTACTCATGTTTAAATTTTTACAAACTATTTTTAAAGTATTGTTTTTTTCATTTTCTAAAAGAGGTTCTTTGTGAATTTAACAACAAAAATACAGAAATAATGTTTTTTAACTTATATAGCATGGAAGGTTTTTCCCACCATCATTATTATTTGATTGTTTTATTTTTCATTTATATATTTTCATTTTTATTTCAAATAAAATTGTTTCTTTATTATATGTGAAGTGTTTTGATTTTAAATTTCATTTTTAAAATAAAGAATGGGTGTTTTGATATCCAAAAGTAATTTTTTTATGAGTTTAAAAGAGTTATTGAAACTCCTTATGATAAAAAAATTAAAGGATTAAAAATTTATTATTAATTATATGGTACTTGAGAATTAAACATAGGGTATCCAAGATAGTTTCGGTAAATACCATTATAGTTTGACATGGGGTAGCCTAGATAGTGCTAGGAAAGCCCGTTATAGCTTAACATGGGGTGGCCCAAATAGTGCTGGGAAATCCCATTACAACTTAACATGGGGTGGTCCAGATAGCACTGTGTAAGCCCATTACAGCATAATATGGGGTGGTCTAGATATTTTTGGGTAAGACTGTAATAAATTTTGTAAGTGTGAGGTATAAAAATATATCCCAAGTTGCCTATATATTTTTTATATGCTTTCTAATGAGTTTTTATGAAAATCAATTGATTTTCAAAAGGTAAGATATTTTGATCTTTTTGAGAAGATTGTTCCTTTTTCCAAATAAAAAGGGTATTTTTTTATAAAAATGATTTATGTATTTACATTAGACTAACTTTTTCCCTTACTTTATGTCCCCTACTGTTATTTTATGCTCATAAAAAGTTTTTAAAATGTTTTTCATAGGGTTTAAGGATGAGTATGAGAAAGAAATAAATCAAGTTTAAAGTTATGGAATTTCACCTTGGGCCACCGTTTTGGGCTTGGAGTCCTTAAGGCCTTCGGGCCACCCAGGCCTTTGGGTTAGTAGGGATTTTGGGCCACCTTTAAGGCCTTCGGTCCACTTCAAGGCCTTTAGGTCACATGTAGTTGCCCCAGACAGACTCTAAAAAAATGAGTATCCCCAGAGGAGGATTCAGATAAAGGCGCACTCACCAGAGCATAACCAATGGATTGAGAAAGAATGAGAGGTTATGTCTATTCCATCAGGACAAGCTTGTGCTTGCACGGGAAGCTTATCCAGACAGCTATGCAAAGGTTGAGAGTTATCATTATGATGCAGATGTTGGGGAGGGGCAGTTCCTTGTAGTTATAATATAGTTGAATTACCTAAGACCTTAGGGTCATGTAATGTCTCTTAAGCCTATGGGCCATGTAATCACTAAGCATGTGGGCCTTGTAAGGGTTCCCCCTCATCCCTTAAAATGGGGTTATCAAAAATCAAAAAAAATTAAGACCTTCAATCCATTTGGGCATGGACTTTTTCCATGAAAATAATTCATGATTTATTTAAAAAAATATATATTATTGGAAAAATAGATATTGATTGGAAGTATCCACTTTTTATTTTATGGTTTTTTATGTATAATTTATATCCTAATTCTCTAAAACTCTAAACCTGAAAAGATCCTCAATGTGAAAGAAATAAAAATTATTTAATTAAACTCAAGATTACATAAGGATTAAGGTCGAGTCTTTACATCAAAATGGTGGAAGATTCATGAGAAAAATTACCCAATACATGATCTTTAGTTATCAATGGTAATATTCACATTAAAGATTTATAGGCATTGTCTATATAGATAGAATTGTGACATATATATAGATCATTAGAGATTGAAGTAAATATTCACATATAAGGATATAAACATGAACCAATGAATATTGGTATAGATGGTCAAGGAATATGATTTTTAAATCCATTACCATCCTAGGAAATTGAATAAAGTGGAAGATAATCTAAGTAGAAAAGATCCTGCAAAATTATCCATGATGAGGATTAAGAAGAATCCAAACTTCTTAGACATTTAAAGGATGGACATAGGAATTTTAAATGAAGTAATAACATACTACCTTGCATAAATTAATAATCAAACATATATTATGGATAAGATAAATAAATATTAAAAGGAGGATGTAGAGATATAAAATAAGTTGGATGAAATAAGAAATGGGAAATCCCCAGAGCTCAACATAGATAAATGAGTTGTGAGATTTAGTACATGACTAGGCCAACCATCAAAGCCTAAGATAAAGAAGGGTATATTTAATGATGATCATAGTTAAAAATTATTTATCCACCTTGGGATAACAAATATGTATAAAGATATTAGGACCTGATCCATTTACACATATGATCACATTATTTTTAACATAAATATCCAATAAACACAACCCAAGGATCCATAATCCTAGTGTCTTTAGATGACCAGGTACATAAAAGGTCAGTATGAAACTAAAATAGAAAATAATTATTTTAATATTTATAATGAGGTCCTAAATCCCTTTTAGTTACTAATATTTCATAACATAACCTGGGGAATACACAAACAAAAGTTGTGAGATATAAATCCAAATAACTGAATAAGCATGATAAATAAGAATAACATATGATTCAAATAGAATAACATGATATCATAAAGGAAAAGGTACATGAATGATCATAGGGAGACATGAAATAATTAAAATGTAATCATGGGATCATGAAAACATAAAAATGTGGAAACAATATAAAACATGCCAACATAAGTATAATTCAAGGCTCACTATCGAGATATCATAACATGGTAGATAGAGTCCCATAATATATTAGGTTTACTCCTTAATACCATACATAAAATTTCATGACATATAAACATTACCCAATTTATTGGAGTTCTATTTGTTCACAACCACTGTAACACCTCAAGATCTAAAATTATATTATCTTTTAAAACCTAATGTGTTAGATAGCTTTTTTTACATGAAACACAAAACCAAAATGAATGGTGGAACATTATATAACCATTAAGATATGGTCATAGAATTTTTGAGAAAAAATAGGCGTAAAATAATTATAAAATATATTTAGAAATAATAATAAATTTCATTATCATTACTAAGTCATTAATAAATTAAATTAGTATGGCTAAATAACTAATAAAACTGATTTATGATTTAAAATGCAATCTTACTAAACATTGAATTTTTATGCAATTTTTAAAAAACTAAATATATTATGGATGAAATATATTTTTTATATGAATAATTTATTAACAAAAATTTAATTATTAATTCATATAAAATAAAAATACAAAAATGTTAATATTTTTTTAAAATTTTATTTTCCCATGAAAACAGTTTTCATCATATTTTTATGTTTTTATTTAAAAATTAAATTATAAAAAAATTGGAATTTTAATTTGATAAAATAAAATTTATTTTCATATAAATCATTTCTATATTATATTAAGATTAATTTTTATATTTTTTCTAAAATAGTTGATTTTTAGGTGAATAGTGAAAAATATAGTTTTTACCAAAACTGTAACTTTTATTACTTTTTCATTATATAATAAGGACATAGAGTATTATAAATCCTTTTAATTGGTAAAATATTTATTTAAGGAGTAATAATAAACATTTTTAAATACCATTCAAAATTTATAAAACCTATATTTAACACTTTATGAACTTAAGTAATATTTTCCAATAAAATAAACTGTTTTTTTATTTTAAATATTATTTTAGTAAAATTATGTTTTATCAAGATATGAAAGCCAAATAAATTTTATTTTATTTATAATAAACTAAATTTTATCATTAAAACCAAAAATATTGATAAATTTACCCTAAACATAAATTTTAAGCTTAAAAATACAATTGTTCTAAAATCAGGTTTTACGTGTTACATGTGCTAATGTTAAAATTAATTTTTATTACATATAAAAATTTTATCTGATAAAATAGATTTTATATTTTGAATTATTAGTTCCAAATTATTTACTAAGTTACATTTTATTTTTCTCATAAAAAATTATTTTCTTAGGTGAATACTAGTTACCACAGTAAAACCAAAAATGGAAAACGTAATAAATCTAGGGTTAAAGAGATCCAAACATGTTTTTATTTGAGTGGTTGAGATATTATCAAGATTATCTCATTATAAAATCCATTATTTTCCATTTTTTATCCATTTTACATGTAAAACATGTTCTCCTTTTATATTAAGTTGAAACATTTACAAAAATGTCATTCTCACCACTTATAAAAGGGGTCTCTCGTTTATTTTCTTTCTTGTATTACTTTTCCAAATATATTTTTATCATTAATATATTATTAAATAAGTATTTATTTTATACTTAATTTTATTATTCTAAGGTAATAACTATTAACCACCTTTCCCATTTTCCCTTAAGGAAGTTCAAAACAACATTCATGCATGTGCACAAATTACCACCTCCATAATGCATCATGTTCCTGTTTACTTAACCACATTACAGGGTTGGTCCTAATTTTTAATTTAATAAATAAGTATTATATTTATAACATATTTATATTCTTAAATGATAAAAAATATTAAAAATTTCTCCCTTTCTATTAAAAATGAATTCATCAACCATGCGTATGTGTGGACTACTACCTCCACAGAATGATTGATTTCCATTTTCATTTTCATCATCACCTTATAGTATGGTCATGAGAATAGTTTTAAAGGATAAATAATATTTTTTAAAAATTACTAAGGTTCTGTAAAGACAAATTTGACAACATATTAATAATATGGGAAATAAACAACTATGGTAAATTTAACCATCTAAAAAAGAGTTCTAAGATTAAAAAATGATTCCTTAATGCTATGTAATAACATAATATAGGTTATATTATTATTATAATTATTTTAAATTATAATATAACACACTAATAAACACTAAATAATCTCTTTATTCTTATGGTATAATGATATTACAACTAAATCACTTCATAATCATCTATTAATTATGGTATGTTCTTGTTTGGGTTGGTTTAACCACCTACTTGAACAATGCTACGAATTTATAACATGGATGACTATGGGTATTTAATTTATAGTAATATATTATATAAATAATTAAATAATGATTTTATTTTAGTTTTTTAATTGTAACATTGATATTAAACTCATTATTTAAGATACTAACGCTTGTTCGTACAAAATCACTGAAGCATTCTCATCATCGATTTCATCATTAAGGATCGTAACTAAAACTCTCATAGAAATAAATTATAAAATTATAAATAATTATAAAACTTAAATTATAGGTATATTTATTATCTATTAATTATTAATTTTGGGATAATAATTTAGAAAAACACTACTATTATGATACATGTTCAGAATTATCAATATTACTCACACCCGATATCGAAAATAGATAATAACTAACTAGTATACATGTAGAGAATAAATATAAATAAATTTTATAAGTGTTTATATATATTAAAAAGGTTCTAAAATGAGTGATTAATATGTTTACATTTTTTATATAGGATTTTAGAGTGCATTTATACTGTGTAGGAATTAAGGTAAGGGGATCTTTGTCTCAAATTTCAATTCCTTGAGACATGGTTATGTTATGCACCATGTTTTATATTATATGGTATACTTACTTAAACTTTAATATTTTATATAATTATTATATCATTATACATGGTATTTAACTTTCCATTTTAAATTCTATCCTTCAATGTGTTTTGATTTGAAATTTTCTAAATTCATAAGGGTTTTCTTGGGCTCAATATTGATTCTTTGAGACATATTACATATTATACACTATGATTAATTTTTATGGTGTTATATTGATTTTATATCTTGATAATTTTTTATTATTTATTACATTATAATTCATGGGATATAATAAACCAAATCATGCTCTTTTCTTTAAATGTCTTTTGACTCAAGTTTTACCCCAGTCATAAGAGTTTTTGGTAACTAAATTTTCATTCATTGAGGTATGATCATTATCTTTAACTTATTTCATATAATTTGGGTATATTATTCCATTTTATTGTATTATCTAGTATTCTATTATTGTTTTCATTTTTTTAAGGCATAAAACCCTTTTCAAATGTTTCATACTTCATGAAGTATGTTTCTCATAAGGGATATTGATAACTCAAATCTCCTTTCTTTGAGTTGTAATTTTTCATATTGAACTTTACTTTTACATTATTGGGTTCTCCCACACTAATATTTTATTATATGATAATTTCTCTTCATATATAGGTTAAATTAACATTTAATTAAAATATTTAACCTTCATGAATCTCTTCCCCAAAAACTATATCATTGTTAAGAATATTTTATATCCTCTTTAAGGATAGTTTCTCCTCCTTATACATATTATCATGTCCCGCTAATATTATCCTTTATAATTGGAATCCTAATTATGTTTTATATAAAGTCACCTCTATATTTCCCTTCTCATCTTTTAAAAATGAATTTGTGTTGCTCTTTTTTCATTATGGGTTTTTAACAAATGTACTTTAAAAATATCAAAAGTTTTTTCCTTTCATGATCAAATGTTTTGTCTTCCAAACCACATTTCCTTAGATAACTTTATGTTTTTTTATAAAGGATCTATTATTGGAGATTATTTTTAAAAGTAAATGTTTTCTAAATTTTCACTTCACCTTGTCAAAAAATTACATTTTAAAATGACTTGTAACTTCATCTTTTTTATAACATTGAAAATGATTTCTAAAATCATATTATATTTTCACTTCTATTTTCCTTTTCATATTAAAAATTATTTACCCTAATAGGAAATATATTTCATTAAATTCCATATAATTTATATTTATCTATTTATCTTTTAGGGGGTGGAATTCATGGTATCAAACAATCTAATTCTTTATCTTTCCTTGTGTGGTATCCTTTAAAGCATTCTCCTTTCAATGATGGTTTCCATATATGTCAACAATATTGTAGGTTTCCTTTATTAAATATAAGATGTTCTATTTTGTAATCATCCACCATATTTCTTTAGATGTATTATGATCATGTGATTCCATTTATATAATAGGGAAATTTTCGACATTCTGTATCTTTTTTATCTCAATCTATATGATTATTGGCTGCTAAGGCAGGTATATTATATATTTACATCTCATGTATTTTTTATTTCAAATAAAGGTAATTATTGGTAAAGTTTATTGTGTATTATTTATTCATTTTCTCATATGATGAATGCATTTAAATTAATTTTTGATAGGTGGGGATGATTATAGATAGCCCCTTGATACATCGATAGGTATCATGAGACAAGCTAGCTTGGGTATTTCTTTTATATTCTTGCTAATAATAAGATATTACTTAGACACAGGGCCTTGATGATAATATTATAATTTCTTGTATTAGGGCAAAGAATAATCTGTCTGGAATTGTGAATTTAATTTCTAAGGAACCAGTTATTATTATCCCTTTGATTTTTCATTTCCATTATTATCTATCAATATATTATTCTTTCAATTTCATTATAATATGGAATAATTTTTGGTTATCTATTCTTGCCATATTATTTATTCCAATATTATTCTCACTTATGATATTTGATTATTATCACTTATGTTTACCCTTAATGAGTTCTTAATCTCACCCCTTCTTATGTTTCCATTTCCATGGGTTGTGAAAAAAATTAATACACATGATATGTATAACAAAATAGCTTGTATGGAGAATTTTTATGAGATTTTAAAAACTTATTATGTATTAAGTAGTTTTTTATATAGTGTAAAAAATCTTTATTAATTGATAAATGCATGGTCTTTATTCATTTATGATTTATACTAATTCTATAAAGCTTTAAAACTAAAAGGTATTGGGAATATATGTAAGGTAATATTTTATTTAAGAAATATAATTATGGTATATTTGTGTCTAATAATCTATAGTTGGTATCTAATACAGTATGTAAAGTATGTTTTTTAGGCACCAAATCTAGGAGTGTGGGTTTGGGGAACTGTAATTAGTATCATAGGGGGATTTAAATAACTTTGGATACTATGATGTTATTAGATAAAGATTTAAATGTCATTAAGGAGTTATAATTTAAGGTTTATCATAATTTAAAAGGTATAGATAACCGTTTTGGTTATTTGAAATAATATTGAATGTTTTAGGGATTGGGATCGATGAAGTTTAGTGAAAAACCTATAGATGAATCTAAGGTATAATTCTAAGTAAATAATAGCATCCTGAAATTTTGGTAAAGTAAATATTTTGTGGATTTTCTAGAAATAACATCCTTGTATAGATACTAAAATTGGATGCATGATCTTTCAAAGATGTACCTATAGGTAACAACCCTAAAAAGGGTGTGTTGGGTATTAACTCAATCACAACCTATTTCATGATAAAGAGTCCTAACTGTATAGCTAGTTTGATGATCCTTGGGGATATTATTTGGTCAATCACATTATCTTTAAAATACATTACATAAATTTTATTTTTAGAGAACCCAACCTAAATAAACATACATTTAACAGAGATTTATTTTGGTCTAATTGAAAGATGCAATAATAATTTTGAATAATAATATATTTTAAGTTTGAATTTATCTTGTAATTATCTTATAATAATCCTTTTATGATATTAATTTTCATCACTCTTGATTAAATTATTTTGGTTTTTATAATGGTTGAATCCTGATGGAACCAAGTTAATAATGGATTCCATGGAAAATTAAAAGATTGTTTGAATGAGAAACCTAATGGAATAAGATCTGGAGTGATAAATATTATGATTATGCCAAAATAGCTATAGAAAATAATTACTAAAAAATTTGGAAATAATCACCCACGTAAATTTCTTCATTGAACTATAAAAAATTTTATGTGTGGAAAAGGAAGAAATAGAGAAACTAATTATAAAGTAAAAATGAAGAGTTAATTTAACAAGATGTATGGAAAAAAATTCCTATTGATACCAAGTATATTAAAGTATACCCCTCATTCAAAAATATATCTTGAGTTATATTTATCTTGTAGATACCCTTGAATAATTTTATTAGTAAGTAATAATTAAAATTATAAGGAAGAGATTTATTTAAGGGGGTTATATAAAACCTTGAGATCTAAAATTATATTTTCCTTTAAAACCTAATGTGTTTTATATCTTGCTTTACACACAATACCAAACTAAAACAAACTGTGGAAGGTTGTATAATAATTAATATTTAGCTATAGAATTAGTAGGAAAAAATAGATTTAACCAATAAATTTTATATATATATATATAAATGTCTTTATCAATTCTAAGGCATTGGTAAAGTAAATTGGTGTAGATAAATAATTAATAAGACTGATTTATTCTTTAAAAGGAAGCCTTTCTAAAAAATTTATTTTTATGTTTTTTTATTAATAATTAAAATATATTATGGATAAAATATATTTTTGATATTAATAATATATTAACACTAATTTTATTAGTAATTTATAGGAAATAATAATATTAATAGCTAATATTTTAAAAAAATGTTATTTTCATATAAAAAATAGTTTTCATTACATTTTTATGTATTTATTTAAAAGTTAAATTCTTAAATTTTATAATTTTAATTTGATAAAATAAAATTTATTTTTAGATTCATCATGTCCATATTACCTTAAGATGAATTTTTGGAATTTTTCTGAAATAGTTGACTTTTAGGTAAATAGTAAAAATACAGTTTTTACCAAAATTGTAACTTTTAAGAATTTATCATTATATAATAAAGAACTATAACTTTTTAAAACCTTTTAATTGATCAAATATTTATTTAATGAGTAATAATATACATTTTTAAATACTGTTCTGAATTTATAAAACCAATGTTTAACACTTTATGAACTTAAGTAATATTTTTCAATAAAAGAAACTATTTTTTATTTTAAATATTATTTTAGTAAAAATCAGTTTTGAATTTTTATGAAAGACACATTAATTTTATATTTTTATAATAAACCAAATTTTATTATAAAACCAAATACATTTTTTATTTCACCCAACACATAAATTTTAATCTTAAAAATACACTTTTTCTAAAAGCGGGTTTTTACAAGTTACTTGCGCTAATTATAAAATTTATTTTTATTAAATATAAAAATTTTATATGATAAATTATATTTAATATTTTGAATCATTATTTAAATATTATTTAATATTTTCTATTTTATTTTAGTCACAAAAAATGATTTACTTAGGTAAAAACTAGTTATTACAGTAAAAATGAAAATGGTAAAATTAATAAATCTAAAGGTAATGAGCATGAAACATGTTAAAACATTTTTATAATTGAGTTTTTAAGATATTATTGAGGATATATAATCCCCTAATCCATTATTGTCCATTTTTTGAGCCACATTACATGTAAAACATGTGTTCTCTTTATATTAAGTTGAAATATTTACAAAAAAATCATTCTCACAACCTATAAAAGGGGCATCTCTCCACTCCTTCAGTTCCACTCAAAAATTAAATTTACTCTTAAAAATATTAAATTATAGCTTCCATTTTAATCTTATTTCACCTGATTATTCTTATGTTCATAATATAATTTCCTAATCCATCCCTTCCCAATGAGTCCTCCAAGGGAAAGCCCAATTCCTCAACAAGAGTACTAATTTTCCCTAATTTATATTCTTGTATAAATTACCTTTCCAAATATATTTTTCACATTAATATATAATTAAATCATTATTTATTGAATATTTAATTTTATTATGTTAATGGAATAACTATTTACCACCTTTCACCTTTTCCTTAAGGAAAAATAAAAATGTTATTTGTGCATGTGTGCATGTGCGCGGATTACTGCATTCACGAAGCGTTATGTTCCGTTTTTCTTAACCACCTCACACAGCTGGTAATAATGTTGAATTTAATAAATAATTATTATATTTTAAAAAACATTATATATTCTGAAATGTAAAAAAATATTATATATTTCTCTTATTCTATGGAAAATTAAATCCTCAACCATACATACGTGTGGACTATTGCCACCATGGAACGATTGATTTATTTTTTTTATTTTCATAACTGGATTACATGGATACTAATGAGAATGATTTTAATGGATAAATATAATATTTATAAATTATCAAGGTTCTAGAAAGAAAAATTTTGCAGCCTATTAACTAAATGACCAATAAACAATTATAGTAAATTCAACCGTCCAAAATAGCATTCAAAGGGAAAAAAAGATTTCTTTATACTATGTAATAACTTAATATGGGTTATTTTATTCTTATAATTATTTAAAAATCTAATATAACACAATAATAAACACTAAATTGGATCATTATTATTCTGTTATAATTATATTACAACTAAATCACTTTATAATCATCCATTAATTATGGTATGTTCTTGTTTAGGTCAGTTTAACGACCTACTTGAAAAAATTCTATAAGTTTGTATCATGGATAAAAATATGGATTTAATTTCTAGTAATATATGATTTAAATAATTAAATAATTATTTTAGTTTAGTTTTTTAATTTTAACATTAATATTAAACTCTTTAGTTAAGATATCAATGTTTGTTCATGAAAAATCACTCAAACATCTCATCGTTGATTTCATATTTAAGGACCGTAACTAAAAATACCATAGGATGGAATTATAACATTATAAATAATTATAAAAAAAATTATAGTACCTTTTATGACCCGTTAATGATAAAAGTTTGGATAATAATGAACAAAAATACCACCATTATGAAACTAGTTCAAAGACAATCGGGATTACTCACACCCGATATCAAAAATTGATAATAAATAACTAATATACATATAGATAATAATTATAAATTAATTTTATAAAATTTTATAGATATGAAAAGGGTTATTAAATTTTTTATTAAGATAGTTAATTTTTTTATATAGGGATTTAGAGCGCATTTTGACTAAGCATGAATTTAGGTAAGGGGTACTTTCTCTCAAAATTCAGTTTATGTTTAGGTTATGCACCATGTTTTCTATTGTGTGGTGTGGTAACTAAACCTTTAATATTTTATATCATGATTTTATAATTTTTCATTCCATTTAATGATCTATTTTAAATTTTATCCTTTAAGGGGTTTTGATTCAAAAGTTTCTAAAGTCATAAGGGTTTTCTTGGTCTCAATATTGATTCTTTGAGACATGTTAAATGTTATAAACCATGATTACTTTGTATATTATTCTATTGATTTACTATATCATGAATTTTATATGATTTATTTCATCATAATTCATGAGATATAGTAATTCAAATCATGTTCTTTTCTTTAAATTTATTTTTACTCAAGTGTTACCCCAATCGTAAGAGTTTTTAATAACTAGATTTTCATTCACTGAGCTGTGATCATTATCTTAAACTTGCTTCAGGTAAGTTGGGTAAATTTTTCCATTTTATTTTATTATGTGGTATTATATTATTTTTTGTTTTTTACCGCATAAAAACCTTTTCAAATATTTCATTCTTTATATATTATGTTTCCCATAAGGAATATTAATAACTCAAATCTCATTTCTTTGAGTTATAATGTTTTATATTAAACTTTAATTCCCCATTCTTGGGTTTTCCCACCCTAAGATTTTATTATATGTTAATTTATATTCCTCTCTGGGATAAATTACCTTTTAATACAAATATTTTACCATGATTAATCTATTCCCCAGAAATTATATCATTGTTCAGAATAATTCATATCCTTTTTAAAGACAGTTTCCCATCTTTGTCCATATTATCTTTTCCCACTAATTTTCTCCTTTATAATTAGACACCTAATTATTTTTTATCCCATGATACCTTTATATTTCCCTTCTCCTCTTTTATAAAGGAAGTTTTTCCTCTTTTTATGATGTGGGTTTTTAACAAATATACTTTAAAAATATCAAAAAATATTTTTCTCTCATGATCAAATGTTTTTTCTTCTTGACCACATTTCTTTGGATACATTTATATATTTTTCAAGGAACCATTATTGTAAAAAAATTAAAAGTATATTTTTTTCAAAATTTTCACTTCACCTTTTCAAAAAATGAATTTTGAAAATGAATCATAACTTTATCTTTACTATAACATTGAAAATGTTTTCTAAAAACCCTATTACATTTTCAATTCAATTTTCATTTTCATATTAAAAAATATTTACTGCAATGGGAATTTTGGTTCATGATATACCCTCTATTTTATATTATTCTATTTATATTTTGGGGGGATTTAACTAATGTTATCAAATAATACAATTCTTGATCCTTTCTTTGTGGTAACATTTAAAGCATTCATCTTTCAAGGGTGTTTTCCATATATATCAGCATCCTTCAAAGTTTATTTTATTACACTAGGGATATGATATTTTGAAATTATACACCTTATTTATATAGATGTATTATAATCATGTGATTCCATATATATACTAGTGATAGTTTCAATAATCCATATATTTGTTAGCTCCATATGGATAATTATTAACTACTAATGTGGGTGTATTATATATTGACATCCCATATATTTGTTATTACAATATGGGTAATTATTATAAAATTTGATGATGTAATGTTTATTCATTTTCTTATATGATGAATACATTAGACTTAATTATTGATGGGTGGGTCCTGGTTCTAGATTTCCTATTTAGGCATTGATAGGTCTCATGATACAAACTAACTTAGGTATTTTGTTGTATGTTTACCCAAAATAAGATATTTCCTAGACATAGGGCCTTAATAGTAATATCATGATGTTTAAGATCATTACGTCTTGTATTAGGGTATGGAATTAGTTGTTTGGAATTATTCATTTCATGACTAAGGTACCAGTTATTATTATCCATGTTATATTTTCATTATCATTATTATCCATGGATATATTATGCTTTCCATTTCATTCTATTATTAAATTATTTTTTAGTTATCTATTCCTTATATATTATTTATGATAATATTATGCTCACTTATGATACTTGATTTATATTACTTATTTTTACCCTTAATGAGAGTTTAGTTTCACCCCTTTTTAAGTTTCAATTACCCCATTTTTTAAGACATTTATTACACATGATATTTATAATAGAACAGCCTATGTGGATAATTTATGAGAGATTTTTAAGACTTGTTATTTATTAAGTAGTTTCTTATATAGTGGGGAAAAATTTTACATTAGTTGAGAAAAACATAGGATTTATTAGTTTATTATTTTTTCTAATTCTATAAATATATAAACCTAAAAGGTCTTAGGAATGTATATAATTCAATATTTTATTTAAGTCATGTAATTATGGGATAGTTATGTCTGGGAATATGCAGTTGGTATTGAATCTAGTTTATAAAGTATGTGATTTAGGTACCAGATCCAAGAATTTGGGTTTGGTGTTCTACACCCATAATATATATATATATATTAATATGTTTTCTATAAAAAGAAATTAAAAATAATTCATAAACATAATAATTACCCATGGAAATAAATGGGTTACACAATCATGTATTATAGCATAACCAAATGGAATATCATAATGGTTTCCATGAAATAAGGTATTAAAGTATACTTATATTTTCATAAATTAAAAATGATCATGGGATGTAAAAAATAATGCCCAAGTAAATTGTATTCATGAAAAGGTGTTTGAGAAGTATCTTTGGAAATGTACCTCTTAAACTGGGCTTATGTAAAAGGGTAAAGAGTATTTAAATAAGGGAAATAAAATAATAATTTCTATAAAATAAAAAATAAACTAAAAATGTTTTCTATAATAAAATGATAAATTTTATAAATTTTGGATTTTTTAAAACATTTTAAGGAGTCATACTTGAAATAAGGTAAGAAATAGAGAAATTCCCTTTAATTAGGTTTTCTTAATAAATAAAATTGAGAAGGTGACATCAAAAATATGTTTATCCCCAAAAAATAAAGGTAATAATAACTAGGTTTATATGTAAGGGGCACATATATATATAATATTAAATCAATACATGATAATAATAGTGTGATTAAGTGGGTTTTAGAGGAAAATGGAATGACCCAAAATAAATGATGGAGGTTTAGAAGTAACCTTACCTTAAATCCAGATTTATTATTCACTTTCACATAACCTTTTAAATAATAAAATTAGTCTTATTAAATATATTATGTCCCATACCTAGTTCACTTTTATGTAACCAAACCTAGTGGACCACATGGCCTCAAGCACACCTACCCATATGCCAGAGGCTGCTGACTAGGATAGAGGGTCAAGGGTGTGATAGTGGGGAGACTATGTCCTCTAGTCATAGTGGAGCATAGCGAATATATAACAGATGAATAAACAAAAAAATTAGTATAAAAAATATGGAATTGTAAATAAGCGTAATCATCCATGTAATAAATTACCATCTCAATAATTTGAAATTGTATAATATATAAAATGATGATGTAATTTCATGTCTCTGCAAAAAGGGAATAAGGCATACATGGAAGAAGGTGGTCTGTTAATACATGATATAAAAAAGAATCAAAAGGCATAAAAACTATATGATCATCCATAGCATTATCCTAGTTATCCATTACTAAGCTCCGTCCTAAAATAAATATGTCAGATGTCCAAATCGGGATGCTTCCCCTTATCCACACCTGTAATCATATAATCTATATGGGTTCCAATGGTGGTCCAGATTGGGTGTGAGATAAATCTCATTTGGACACCACTAATAGTGTCAATAAAATCTAGTCTATGGATATAAACTATACAGTGTGTAGATATATAATAAAGTAAATAATTATAAATAAACAACTCATACCTTCTTCAGCCTCAGCTAGTGTTTGAACCTGTAACCATTTAATTAATTATGATTCAATTTATATAGATAAATCATGTGAAAGTGTCAAAAACACTAAGATAGGTCATAATAATAATAATAATAATAATAATAATAATAATAGAGGATCCAAGATGAAACCAAGGAATCCTTGACCTCATGGGTTGGCCAACTCATAGTATTAACTCATGAAGTTTGTCAATAAGGGGTATGAGTGTAATATAAGGGGAGTTACCAAGTTATTCCACTATAAATGATTCCAACTGAGTCTATGGATCTCACCCATAGTAATATTAGTCTAATAATAGCTGGGACCAATGGGTTGAATACATGGCATAGTGTGTCTGAAGACATCAAGTTGAATGCAAGGAGTATATCCGAGGAATTTTAATATCTATAAAAAATATGTCAAGTGAATCATTGGTACAATGTAGAGGCATTCACATAATAATACAATAAACAAATTTTATTTTGGGTATATCCTATGGAAACCAGCTCAATGAATTATAATGGAATCCTCTAAGTGTATAAGAAATTACCACAAGAATCAAATGCTAGATCAAGTCTAACAATTCCTATAAAGATGAAAAAGTTCCAAAGTAAAAGGCACCTTATACTCATTCTATTTATATAATATGTAATCATAACCAAGTAACATTCATTCCATTTAATCATTTACTAGGTTTATTCCATTAACTTTCATTAATCGTGACAAGGTGTATCAAGGACATGCAACCATTTATCACTTTAAATTATAAACATTTAATAGGTCCATTCCATACCTTTAAGTAAACATGAGAAGGGGTAAAGGACATGAAACCAATATCAAATCAATTCAATTATAATTTAACTAGGCCAAGTGATATCTATAAATATACTTTCCATTTAACAATTTAAAGATTCATTTAATTATTATGGAATGCTTACCTTAATAAGGAAAAGTTAAATCACACCCAAATAGTGCCTCGGATAATCTTAACAATGGGTCAAAAAGGCATAACATGGTATGAACCCTAATTAGGTGGATGGAGTTATAGTCACAACCTCCAATTCCATGAATAAAATGTATAATTAAGGCTTTAGAACACAAGATAAATAATTATAATTATGATAGCTGAATTTTAGCAGCATCTCCCAATGAAACTAGCATTCACACAAAGATAAAAAATTATAAATGACAATACTTTTAAGAAAAAATTCATAGACTAGCTACCTTATTCCTTTAGTATATGACTCTTTTAATATCAACCCTTAGTCTGGAGTAGAACGAAAGAAAAAAAATAATAGATGAACTCTATGAAAATAGGGCATATGGCCTACATCAAAATAGCATCATTGAGAGAAAGAAGAATGAAAAAATGTGCTTAAGGATTATATTACTTGCTGATGGAAATATAACAAGATGATTGCATCTCGAATTCGAGGTCATATGATGAAACAAGATCAATGCCTAAAATAAGAGTCTTAAGAGCTCAACCTGGAGAAAAGAAGGCCTCATGTCTGCTGGAGGAGGAAATAAGGAGGGGTAAGAGTTGTAATAATTTAAGGTTGAACTGGTAATTTTACCCAAATTCTAGGGTTTTCATGGTTTGGTAAAATGGTTGGAAAAACTATACACCAGTTTTATGTTGGGAACTACCTCAATAGGGGACCCACATGGTTTGTTCTCATAGTTTGGGAAACCATACACAAACTATGTGTTTTTCCTCTGCTAAAAACTACAGAGCCTTTATATGGGTGTGCTCCCTGGGTCGCATGGTTAGGGAAAACCATGAGGCCCACTTCTTCTTACTAAACACCCCCACACAACTAGGAGAAACCATGTAGACTAGTATGCACTATTTCTACTAACCATGTAGCCTAGTGGTTTCTTCTATTAGTAGATGTTTTGGGCTTTGAATAAGCCCCAAAAACCCTCATTTCTTCCTTATCCTCACTAGTCATTCATTTTTGGTAAAGCCCAAAGAATTAGACCAAAAATTAAAGTATTTGTACCTCATATAAAAACTAAGTTCTTACAGTCTTCTCCCCTTAAAGGAACTCATCCTTGAGTTTCCCTTCAAATGGTGGTAGAACACTTTTTGAGAACAACTCTGGCCACTAAGTATTTATACCAGCCTCCCTCTCCCAAGTCTCATTCTGTACATGGTCGTACTTCCATAGAACTCGTACTAAAGGGATGATAATCCTCATAGATCCTTCTTCATCTGATCAACGATTCACATGGTATAATCCTCAAAATAATCATCAGCATCTAACTCAACATCCTTGTGAGTAAAAATATTAGATGGGTTGATATGATAATAGTGAAGATGTAATACATAGAAGATTTTGTGCATGGAATGGTACCTATAAGGTAATAAAAATTGATAGGCTACTAGACCTAATCTCTCCAATATCTCAAAAAGGAATGAAAAATGATTATATGACTTCCCTTGACTTCGTATCTCTCTATGCCCAAGTCTGGGTGATAGCCACATGAAAACACAATCCCCAACCTCGAACTCTAGTGGTCATCGATAGTGATTGGCATAAGATTTCTATCTTGATTGATTGGTAGATATACACTTTCTGATAAAATTTACCTACTCCAAATCTTGTGTATTATATGAGGACATAGTATCACTACCTCACCTTCCTCTAACCAGCATAGGGGTGAATTTAATGCTCTACCAGACAAGTCCTCATACAGGTCCATCTGAATCATTTTCTGAAAGTTATTATTGTAGGAAAACTCTATGAGAGGGATATGTTTCTCCCAATAACTTCCAAAATCAAGAACACATGCCCGAATCATATCCTCAAAAACATGTATAGTCTGTTCTGACTGGACATCAGTCTAAGGGTGAAAAGATGTGCTCAGAATCACCTGTGTACCCAAAGATCATTGTAACCCCTTCTAGAACCTCAATGTGAAAGGATCATACCTATTTTAAATGATATCATGAGGGAACCCATGTATCTATATTATATCACAAACATATATCCTTTCCATATCATCAACTAAGAAAGTCTCTTGGATAGGAAGGAAGTGGGATACTTTTTCAGTAGATCCATGGCTACCCAAATTGTATCACTAAATAGAGGTGACCTCAGTAATACAACTAAAAAATACATAAAAATATCTTACCATTTCAATTTTATGGACAAAAAAGGATGTAAAAATCCAACAAGATGTTGGTCCTCTTCCTTCACCTATTGGCATGTGGAACACATGGTAATAAAACCTACAATCTAACTTTTCATTCTAGGACACCAATACTAGAAACGCATATCACAATACATCTTATATATTCTTGGATGAACAACAAACTAAGAATTGTGGTACTATCACATTAGTTACTCTCACATATCCATAGAAACCCAGATATTCCCATGTATACGTAGGATTTCGTCTCCATCAACAGACCAATCTGGAGGTGGGTCCTCACCAGAAATACTTTATCATGGGACCAAACCTTTAGGGTCTGAGAACTCCCTTCTCTTCACCCTATCAAGGATTAAAGAGGTAATTTTTAAGGCTTCAATACAAGGTTACTCATGACTCTCATAAAACTATATATGTATCTCAAAAAAAGTCCATAAATTTCCATTCATCAATGACTTCCTGAACAGATTTTTCAGGAGTCTTTTGTCTTAGCACATCAACTACCACATTTCCCTTTTTGGGCATATAGGAAAGTTCAAAGTCAAAATATTGAAGGTATTCAACCCATATTCACTATTTGAGATTCAAGTCACGTTATTTAAATATATATTTTATGCTCTTGTGGTTCGTATATACTAAAAAGTTCTTACCTATTAGATAGTGTCTCTAATAGTGTAAGGCATGAACAAATGCTATAAGATCAAGGTCATGTGTTGGGTAATTACGCTCATGAGGTATCAAATGGAGAGACCTATATGCTATGAATATATCCTCCTACATCATAACTACACCCATCTTGATGCATAATGCATCACAAAACACTTTATATCCTCTTCCAAGATCTAGAAGAATCATAATTTGTGTCGAGGTAGGCCTTCCTTCCAGCTTCTGAAAGTCATTCTCGCACACTTCATACCATAATAACTTCACACCCTTATTAGTAAAACTAGTAATATGTTTATCAAGTCATGATATGTCCTATATAAAATTCTTTTAATGTTCATCCAGCCCCAAGAAACTCCATATATCAAACGCGTTATTAGGATACTCCCAGAAAACCACAACACTTTCCTTGATACTTTTGATTCTGAGATAATATGACCTAAGAAGTGAACTTTTTCAAACCAAAAGTGACACTTAGAAATATTAGAATATAGTTTATTCTCTCTCAGTATATTCAAAATAATATTAAGAAGTTTATTATTTTGTATTTGAGTATGATAATACACTGTTTTTATCCACAAAAAACATGAAAAACTAATCTAGATAGAGGTGAAAACCCCTATTCATCAAGGCCATGAAGATGGAGAGAGAATTTATGAGACCAAATGGCATAACATGGTACTCATATAAACTATACTGAATTTTAAATTCCATATGTTGTATATCTGAAGTCCTGACTCACACCTGACCATACCCCAATCTCGGTTTAATCTTAGAGAAAACCCTATCTTTGTAGAGATAGTCGAATAGATCATCTATTCAAGGTAGTGGATAAATATTCTTAACCATAATCTGGTTCAGCCTTTAATAATCTATGTATTTACTAAGGATATCATCCACCTTCTTAGAAAAAAAATGGGTGAACCCCAAGATGAAGTATTAGGTTAGATAAAACCCTTAGATTATAAATCCTCCAATTGTATCTTGAGATCCTAGAGATCAGTTGGTTCCATCTTGTATAGAGGAATAGATACTATAGCTTATCCTCAAACAATCTCAATTGTAAAATTTACCTCTCTCTCAAGAGGTAAGCCAAAAAAATAATCAGGAAAAACATCCATAAAATAATCCACTACATGAGGGAACTCAACCTAATGAATTCTCTAATCATCTATATAGAGGATATAAATCTTGTTTTCCATTCTACTTAACCCACAATTCTCTAGTACAACTCTATTGTCCTTAACAATCCACTCACCTTTGGGAAGATAATTATCACCCTCTAGTAATGTAAACGATACCCTAAAGCTATAGAAATCCACATAGGCATGATAGGTAACCAACCAGTCCATCATGAGAATGAAATCAAATCCCATCATCTTAAGGATAAAGAGGTCCCATAAGAAATGAAAACTACCTACCTCAAGGAGAAATTATTTTCATTGGAGTATACCCTCTGACCATACACCCAATGATGTGTACAGGGTCATCACATGACAAAAT
The DNA here is from genome assembly GCA_963277665.1 of Viscum album. Taxonomy (NCBI): domain Eukaryota; kingdom Viridiplantae; phylum Streptophyta; class Magnoliopsida; order Santalales; family Viscaceae; genus Viscum; species Viscum album. The sequence continues at coordinate 21,201,092 of OY728132.1, read as the reverse complement.
TATTGAATTTCTAGCCTGATAATTTATATAGTCAATAAAAAGATAAAGGAGTGTGAGCCTCCTATATCGAATAAAGTAGATAGAATAGTAGAGTCCACTAGAATAGTAGCTCATACTATAGACAGTCATATACTCTACTACTTGGGTATCAATCGTAATGAAAGCAACTGGCCTGATCCACGGCCCTGAGCTATATCTATAATACCATGGGAAGGTCCACTGTGTTAGCTTTGATAATAAGAATTTTGGCTACCATGGCCATAACCAGCTCCTAAACTTCTTCATCCAGTGCTACTCCAACTTACTTCCAGACATGACATAACTAATTTTTCTCCTTAAGTTGGAGTTGGCATAGATCTTATTTCATTGTAAATAGGCAGAAATGTCTAGCAGGACCTCTGAATATGACCCATCCAGCTGAAAGCATGGCACTTGAGTGGGTCTCTATCACACTTAGGCTTTACATTCCCCTACCTTCTATATTGATGGTATATAATGGAGTTTCCAGTGTGGGTACTCTGGCTGCCACTACTCTAACGATAAACCTGAAGGTTATGCTTCCTTCTATCAAAAGAACTAATTTTCTATCTCAACACTGAACCTCTATTCCTAGTACTACCAACTTCTCTTAAGTTTCACTCAAAGATAAAATACTGATTCACAATCTTAGAAAAAGTATATAGGAAAAATAAATTCACCTATGAATGGATGGAATACTTGATCCCATCCTCAAATCGCCTCGCTCGTGACATCTCCTCATTGACTAGAAGTGGTATAAAGTGTTACAACTCAATAAAATGTAATTAATAGTCCATGATGGACATAACATCCTATTATAGGTTCATGAACTCTCTATATCGATCATATCATAGCATTTGAGGGAAAAAAATAATCATAGAAGGAATTATAGAAGTCTGTCCAGACCATGCCCTGATGACGACCAGCCTGGGTAATCACATCCCACCAATGCTTGGTGGAATCATGCAGCATGTAGGTGGTGATCCCAACCCTCCCTTATGGAGGAATCTCTAGATACTCTAAGATATAAATAATGACCTTTATCCAAGACTCAGTATCCTGTGGACCACTATC